>CM061266.1:96327374-96649874 GCA_030848825.1 Tadarida brasiliensis
CTTCTTCAACTGGTACCCCTATGATGTGGATGTTGTTATGTTTCATGTTGTTCCACAGCTCTCTTAAACTGTCATCATGTTTTTAAATTATTATCTCTTTTTTGGCTTCTCTGATTGAGTGATTTTTTTCTGCCATGTCTTTTAATTCGCTGATCCAATCCTCAGCTTCCTCTAAGCTACTGGTTATTCCTTCCAATGTGGTCTTTATTTCTGCTATGGTATTCTTCATTTCCACTTGGTGGTTTTTCATTTCCAATTGGTTGATTTTCAATGTTTCTATATTTTTACTCATGCTGTTGAGCTTCCTCATAATCATCACTCTGAACTCTACATTTGATAATTTGCTTAACTACATTTCATTTAGCCCTTCTGTAGAATTCCTTTTTTCTTTCATTTGGGATTTGTTTCTTTGTTTCACATTTCAGCTGTCTCAGCAGGGTTTCGAACTTGCAAAAATTTTCCTGTGTCGATGTTCTGCTGATTGTGCCTCCCTTTGCTGGGTTTGGATGAGCATGGAATGGACCATGCTGAACACCAATGTCTAGTCTTACTTTCCTGGATTGAGTCTCAGGCCAACCAAAGATTCAGTTATCCAAGAGCATTTGCCTGCATGCTATTAGTCTGGGTTAATTAATAAGACTCAGGTTGCAGCCCTCAGCTGATTGAAAATCCCACAGGTAGGCAGGGTAAGAGGATTTCTAGTGGGTGGGGCAATTGCTTTTCCCTGGGCTAAAGTTGCTTTGAGAAGAAAATGGTTTCTGCAGTGTGGGTTAATGGCTCAGTGCAGGGACCCAGGCCTCAGCCTTCACAGCTTAGCTCCCAGAACTGCAATACCCAACACCGAGAGCCAGGTTCAAGGCTCAAAGCCTTCAGAATCTCATCTCTGCCTACTGGCTTGCTGGTAGTCTCTGGCTGTTAATGACTCCTGATCAGGTTGCACTTTCCCAGGCTGGGGAGAGGGGGGGAGTGTTAAATTCCCTAGGGAGGGGCAGTTGCTTCTCCACCAGGCTAAGGTCACTCTGATGGGAAGGGGCTTCTTGACAGAGATGGCTACTGAAGCATGAGGGAGTGACTCAGCATAGGAACCCAGGCCTCAGCATTTACATTTTAGCCCCCAGAACCAGAACACCCAACACTGAGAGCCAGCTCTGTTGGGAGCAGTGTCACTGGAACAGCAACCACCACAGTTTGACATAGTCCCGGGTGAGCTCCATGGTTTGACACAGTCCCTGGAGATACGAGGACCACCACGGTTTGACACAGTCCCGGGTGAGCTCCATGGTTTGACATTGTCCCTGGAGAAGTGGATTCACTGCGTGGCAGGAATCACGAAGAACAGTAACTGAAGATATAAAGTAAATGGGAAAATAAAAATGCAGGATGGCAACTGAAGGAGACTAATCTTTGCTTTCTCTATCTGTTAGCTGTCTGTTAGAAATTATTATAGAAGTAACATATAGATGACTAATGATGTAAATGGTAGAAAAGATTACAGGAAGAAAAGCAAGAAAATAAGATTTAGGACAGAAATGTGGAAGCTTAAAAGGATCTTAGATAGGAGGAAAGGTCAGGAGTTTTAAGAGGATGTCTGGATGAAGGGTGGAAATAGTTAGTAATTAACATGTAATATACATAAGAGTTGGGTAAACAACCAAAAGAATGTCTGTACTTTTTTGCCTAAAAGGTTTGGGGGAAACAATGTAAGGTGTGGATCGATATACATAATAAAAGGCTCTGCTAGTCTGGGGCAGAAGCAGAAGGAGAAGCATTAAGACTAAGCAGAAGTAAGATCAAGGAATTTCTGTCTCCCACGTTGCGTGCGCTCTCTCTCTCCCTCTCTCTCTCTCTCTCTCTCTCTCTCTCTCTCTCTCTCTTGCCGACTCCGTCCACACCTTTGGGAACCCCTGGACCTGCCGAGGCTGGACCCCGGCACAGCTCCAAAGCTCAAAGCTTTCAGAGGCTCTTCTTTGCCTATTGGCTGGCAGGTAGTCTCTGACTATTAATGAGCCTCAAGGTGCACTTCCCAGCACAGGTGGTGTTAAATTCCCAATAGAGGGGCAGTTGCTTCTCCCCCAGGCTAAAGCCACTCTGATGTGAAGTAGCTTCTTGAGGAAGATGGCTACTGACTTGTGGGGAAATGACTCAGCATAGAGCTCCTGATGGCTTCCTTCCCAGCTCTCTCCCCAGTGCCATGACTCTCCTCACACAGTTCTAGTCCAGTCTGCCCTCCCTCTGCTAGAGCCCAAGGTGAGTGGCTATAGCTGTAATCTAGTGCACTGGCCCTTCAGGGAAGTGCCAGTGTTCCCAGTGCCTCTCTCTGCTCTGGTGATTTTCTCAGCCAATTATGTGGGTGCCTTTCCCTGTTCTACCACTCTGTGCTGGGGAGCCAGCTTGGGGTTTAAACTGCCAAATTATCAGAGGGAGCTTCTCACAGCTAAGACAGCCCTCAGCTGCTGCCCAGGTGCTCCCAGCCAGCCCTCTTGTGTCTCCGCATCTCCTACCAGTCTCGATTTGGGGTCCTCTTTACGTCCCTGGTTATAAAGCTTTTCTCCAGCTACTCTTCATATGGTTTTTCCATATGACTTGTCTTTATTTTAGTTGTAATTGCAGTTTGGTCTTGGGGGATGGTCTGTGTAACTTCCATCCACTCTGCCGCCATTTTTCTCCACTCACAATCAGGAAGGAATTATCTTAGGACACATCTGCTATTGGATACAAAAAATAAATCGAGATAAAGCACAGATGCTCACAGACAGTGCAAAACTCTCCTGGGCTCCAAATTTTAAGGGAAGAGGACTACAAGCTCAAAGTTTTAATTCCTATCACTCTTCCCTCTACTTTTATATTGGACATGTGCATAATTTAGTCTACAGCCTACAGAATATTGACACAGGGTTGTGTATGAACTAGAGAAGGAATACATGTTACTCAGAGATGGGTACAACGATTAATGAGACCAAGGATCTCTTTTTTATTTTTTTGTTAATCCTCACTCGAGGATATTTTTCCATTGATTTTTAGATAGAGTGGAAGAGAGAGAGGAGGAGGGAGGGAGGGAGAGAGAGAGAGAGAGAGAAAAAAAAACATTGATGTGAGAGAGACACATCCATTGGTACCTCCTACATGACCCTACTGGGGCTGAGTAACAAACCTGCACCCAGGTACGTGCTCTTGACTGGGAATCAAACCCATGACCCTTTGGTCTGCAGGCTCATGCTCTAACCTCTGAGCCAAACTGGCCAGAGTGATTTCTTCTTTTTGAAAAGGAGTAAGAGTTAAGAGTGTTTTTATTCATATGAAGCAAAGTTACAAAATGTTAGGTAGAAGTGCATTATTCCCCTTGTTTTGTTGGAAAGATTAATTATGAGAAAGAAGGTGTGAAAGGACATTGAGTAGTTAAAGAAACAGACTGTGACTGATACTGTAGGCTGGCTCACTCAATACTCATTCTAGTTCAATTGTGTTTGTTTTCCTCTACTACAGAGGATGAAAAGCTAAAAGCTAGATTTCTCAGATTTCCTTGCAGCTTACAGGACAGGCAAGTGGCTTAGGTTCTAGGTTCTACCACACCAGTAAAGCAGTGTAAGAGATGGAGGCAGGCAGGAGCAATTGTGGTTGTGACCAAGGAGAAAGTGCAGTGGTGGAGGAGTCTGAATATGTAGGGTGGACAGAGTAGAGCTTCTGGAGTTCATTCCCCAAGGTGAAGCCTATGGGGATTTGCTAGCTGATGTTTTGGCTGAGTGACAACCAGCTAGAGTGTGTCTGACTGTGTGGCAAAGAAATTTGGTTCTTAAGCACTCATAGAGATTCTGTCAGCTACAAAATTCTTTTACAAAATTCAAGTCTACTTAAACTTCTCAGAATGGACTTTGTCATTTTCAGCTAAACACTGGTCAATACATTAGATCTTTTGGTTTCAATTTTCTAGTCTTTCTACTTTATTACAGCTTCTTTTCAGGAAGAAAATATATAGCCAAATGAGTTTGATTAATTACATGTGTTACTTGTAAGATTAAGTACAACAGACTTCAAGCATACATGGGGATCGTTGTGACAACTAATTTTTTTTTAAGTTTTTCACTCTAAGGGCTTTAAAATGATTTCCTTTTCAAGGGAATTCTAGAGGATTGTTGTTACTGATTATTTGTATGAGTCCATTGTAAAACTAATAAACTATGTTCCCATAATAACAAAGTTGAATTATGTCTTCTTTCGTTGGCTAAAGTCTGCCATGTTATTTATTACATTGTGAAGGCAATGAATTTATGGATTCCCCAAGGATTTTAGAATTGCTAATTGCTCCTCAGGCTTATTACTATTGTGTCATAATTTTCCTAGTTTTCTTATATTGATTACATGACTATCATAATATCTTTGTGGCTATTTTTAGAATAAGTTACAGTTGTAGCTACGTGAAGCTTCCTCTTTCTCTGGTGAAACCAACTGTTTTTAAATTACAGCATTAATTAATCATAATTCACATGGATTCAGCTTTGAGACCTGTGGAGACCTCAGACACAATGACTCCTGAAGAAGAGAAAGGAAATTGGGTCTATATGGGACATGAGCTACTTCCTAAGGGTATACTCAGAGGAGTACAATCAAATCAGCTTGGTGTTAACATCTAAGAATATCTAATTTGGTAAACCTGGGAGCCTGAGTCAAGCCCTAGAAGCCAAGAAAATACTTGAGGTTCAGATAGTTGGTTTTGGTATAGTTAGTTCACTGCAAGACCTTAATTAGTGTGTAGGATTAATAAGTACAGGATCCATTTTTTAGGAGAAGGGGATTGTCAGAAGCAGTTCAAATAATAAGATCCCTAACAAGGTGGCTGAGATTAGGGTAGTTTTAATATTAGATGGGAAAAAAAAGTTCTACTGAGTAGAGAAGCTGAGGCAGTGCTCACACCCAATAACAGGATCAATGTGGCAAGTGTGTATGAACACATACATTCATACACATATCTGCTGTGGATCCAGAGAAAGAAGATACCTACCAACAAGGTCTCCTGGTAGCCAATGAGCTCAAATTTAAAAGCAGAGCCATTTCTAAACAGGGGCCTCTCACTGTCCTTCAGGGAGAAGCCTGCACTGAACTGCTGCTTCTACTATGTTTCTGCCAATTGCATCAGCCCTTACAAAGGAGTTCCTGGAATTGTATTTCAACCAATAGGACTGAAGCTTTCTCTGTCCAGTGAAGCTACACAGCATCTTCACTGATCAATCAGGAGAGTGGTGTTGGACCAATTAAACTGTGAGGATTTCAAGTCCTCATTTGCGTGATGCTGGACCAATCAGGGACAAGGGGCAGAGACTTCTCTATAGGTGAGCTCCCCTTTGGCTCCAGGAGCTCATTTTGCCTTTCCAACAAAGACTGAAGATGGTGTTCCCCTGGCTGGAGCTGAATCATCAAAGATGTCTCACTGGAGCAGAGCAGAACAGAGCAGACTGGACTAGCATGGAGCAGAGCTGAGCTGTCTAGCTGGAGAGGAAGCTTGTCCCAGAGCTGCCTTGTCCCAGGGATGCCTCATCCCAGGGCCACCTTGCAGCTATGCTGTTCCACAGTGATGGTGTTTCATACTGAACTGTAACACTATTGAGGTGTTCCACAGCCATCCTGTTCTTACAGCTGGGCTCTATCATAATTGAGCTGCTTGTACTGAATAAACTTACTTTCTTCACTGTACCCCAAATTGGGGATTCCTGTTGGTGTTGAATTGGGGCCAATGACATGCAGTGACATTTCATTGTGTCCAACATGAGGTTCTAAACTGACAACTTGATCTCCTAATGCCATCCTCAAATCAATACATCTAGTGCCTGCATGGGCCCCTTGTGCACAAATTGTCTTCCCAGCAATTGCTGAGGGTCTTGGGTAAGTCCTCTCAAATCCAAGATCTCCCACACTTGCGATTGAGGTCTCAGAGACTTTATTCTATTTAAGTAGGGACCTTCATGTGGTGACCACTATTTATGCATTTGGACCAAGAAGGACCCTCAATATGATTTGGGTTTGGTGCCTAGGATGGATATCCCTCAGTTGTGTTTGGCACCAGGATGGGTATCCCTTAGGGAGGACTTTCCTCCATCATGTTTGGTACCTAGAAAGGGTATCCTCTAGTCATGTTTGATACTGGGAAAAATATCCTCCACGTTGGGACTAGGCCTTGTTCATAAGGTCTGTGGGGATGCTCACACTAACAGGCACTTGAAAGGACACTTTCATAAGGAGGAGTCCAAAATGCATAAACCATGTTCTAAATTTTCACAGGCTAATAAGTCACCATCTGGGACTTTGGCTGATTACATGTACCAAAATTTTGGCTCAGAGCATTGATCTGAAGTTTGGTTGGCTAATTTTGGGGTTCCTTTGTAACCTCAAAAGTAATTTATTTGCATATTCAATTAGAACAAAGAAAATAATGTACCTCCCAGAAACAATGAAAATATTTTTTTAATTTAATTTTTTTTATTGTTGACACTATTGCTGATATCCCCAATTTCCCCCCAACCTTTGCCCCTCTGCATCCAGACTCACCCCCCTCTCTTGTCCCTCACCAACTGTTGTCTGAGTCCATGGACTATGCATGTATGTTTTTTAGCTAACCTTCACCTTCCTTTATCCAGTCCCCCTCTTGCCCATCCCCTTTGACATTTGTCAGTCTGCTCCATATATCCATGATTCTGGTTCTATTTTGTTTGTCAGTTTATTTTATTAATTAGATTCCACATATTAGTGAGATCATATGGTATTTGTCTTTCTCTGACTGGCTTATTTCAGTTAGCATAATACTCTCCAGGTCATCCATGCAGTAGTAAAGGGGAAGAGTTCCTTTTTCCGTACAGGTGCACAGTATCCCATCACATAAATATAACACAGCTTTTTTATCTACTTATCTACTGATGGACACTTGGGCTATTTCCAGATCTTGGCTATTGGAAATAATGATGTTATGAACATAGGGGTACATATATTCTTTCAGAATGATGTTTCAGGATTCTTAGGATATGTGCCCAGAAGCGGGATCACTGATTTATTTTTTTTACTTTCTTTTATTTTTATTTTTATTTATTTTTGTTACAGATGTTTCTCATTTTTCCCCCACTGACACCCTCCAACCCCTCCCTCCTCATCCCATACCCATCTTTGTTGTCCATGTCCATTGGTTATGCGTACATGCGTATAAGTTCTGTGGTTTATCTATTCTGCCCCCCCATCCCCCTATTCTGGGGATTGTCAGTCTGTACCCTACTTCCACGTCTCTAGGTCTACCCTGTTCCTCAGACTGTTATGTTCATTATATTCCACAAATAAGTGAGATCATATGATATTTGTCTTTCTCTGCTTGGCTTGTTTTGCTTAGGATAATAGTTTCCAGATCCTTCCATGTTGTCTCAAAGGATAAGAGATCTTAATTTCTTACAGCTGCATAGTACTCCATTGTGTATATGTACCACTGCTTTTTTATCCATTTGTCTACTGATGAACACTTGGGCTGTTTCCAGATCTTAGCTATTGTAAATAGTGCTGCTATGAACATGGGGGTACATATATTCTTTCTGATTGGTGATTCAGGCTTCTTAGGGTATATTCCTAGAAGTAGGATCACTGGGTCAAATGGTAATTCAATTTTTAATTTTTTGAGGTAACACCATAGTGTTTTCCACAGTGGCTGCACCAGTCTGCATTCCCACCAGCAGTGTACTAGAGTCCCCTTTTCTCCACACCCTTGCTAACACTTGTAGTTTGATGCTTTGTTGATGGTGGCCATTCTGACAGGTGTGAGGTGATACCTCATTGTTGTTTTAATTTGCATCTCTCTGATGATTAGTGATGTTGAGCATTTCTTCATATGTCTCTTAGCCATTTGTATGTCCTGTTTGGAGAGGTGCCTATTTAGTTCCTCTGCCCATTTTTTAATTGGGTTCTTTGTCTTCCTTTTGTTGAGATATATGAGCACTCTATATATTTTGGAAATTAACCCCTTATCTGATGTATCATTCGCAATTATGGTCTCCCATACAGTGGGTTCCCTATCTGTTTTGATGGTTGTTTCTTTTGCTGTGCAGAAGCTTTTGAGTTTGATGTAGTCCCATGTGTTCATTTTTCCCTTTGTTTCTGTTGCCTTAGGTGATGTATCAGTGAAGATTCTACTGCGTATGATGTCCGAAATTTTGTTGCCTACATTTTCTTCTAGGATGTTTATGGATTCACGAGTCACATTTAAGTCTTTTATCCATTTTGAGTTTATTCTTGTGTATGGTGTAAGTTGATGGTCTAGTTTCATTTTTTTGCATGTAGCTGTCCAATTTTCCCAACACCATTTATTAAAGAGGCTGTCTTTACTCCATTGTATGCTCTTGCCATCTTTGTCAAATATTAATTGAGCATAATATCTTGGCTCAGTTTCCGGATTCTCTGTTCTGTTCCACTGGTCTATATGCCTGTTCTTGTGCCAGTACCAGGCTTTTTTGATTACAGTAGCTTTGTAGTATAAGCTGATATCCGGTATTGTGATCCCACCTACTTTATCCTTCTTTTTTAAGATTGCTGTGGCTATTAGGGGTCTTTTTTGGTTCCATATGAACTTTTGAAATATTTGTTCTAGTTCTGTGAAATATGTCACTGGTATTTTGATGGGGATTGCATTGAATCTATAGATTGCTCTGGGTAATATGGACATTTTAATGACGTTAATTCTTCCAATCCATGAACAAGGTATGTGCTTCCACTTTTTTATATCTTCCTCTATTTCTTTTTTCAATGTCCTGTAGTTTTCTGCAAATAGGTCTTTTACTTCTTTGGTTAAGTTTATTCCTAGGTATCTTAGTTTTTTTTTGCCGTGATGGTAAATGGGATTGTTATTTTAGTTTCTCTTTCTGCGAGTTCATTATTGGTGTATAAGAATGCTGTCGATTTCTTGATGTTAATTTTGTATCCTGCTTCTTTGCCGAATTCATTTATTAAGTCTAGTAGATTCTTGATGGAGTCTTTAGGGTTTTCTATGTATAATATCATGCCATCTGCGTATAATGACAGTTTCACTTCCTCCTTTCCAATTTGGATTCCTTTTATTTTTTTTATCATGTCTGATTGCTGTGGCTCAGACTTCCAGTACTATGTTAAATAAGAGTGGCGAAAGTGAGCATCCCTGTCTTGTTCCTGTTCTTAAGGGAAAAGCTTTTAGTTTTTGTCCATTGAGTATGATGTTGGCTGCAGGTCTTTCATATATGGGCTTTATTATGCCGAGATATGGTCCCTCTATTCCCAAATTGCTGAGCATTTTTATCAGAAATGGGTACTGGATTTCGTTGAATGCTTTTTCAGCATCGATTGATATGATCATGTGGTTTTTATCTTTCATTTTGTTTATGTGGTGTATCACATTTATTGATTTGTGAATATTGTACCATCCTTGCATCACTGGGATAAATCCTACTTGGTCATGGTGAATAATTTTTTTGATGTATTGCTGGATCTGATTTGCTAGTATTTTGTTCAGTATTTTGGCATCTATGTTCATCAGGGATATTGGCTTGTAATTTTCTTTCTTTGTAGTGTCTTTTTCTGGTTTTGGAATTAGAATTATTCTGGCCTCATAAAATGAGTTTGGAAGTCTTCCTTCATCTTAAACTTTTTGGAATAGTTTGGGGATAATGGGTATTAGTTCTTCTTTGAATGTTCGGTAAAGCTGCCCCTTGAAGCTCTACAGGCCCGGGCTTTTGTTTGCTGGGAGAGTCTTGATTATATCTTCAATTTCCTTCATTGTTATTGGTCTGTTCAAGTTTTCTATCTCTTCCCAGTTCAGTTTTGGGAGACTATGTGTTTCTAGAAATTTGTCCATTTCACTTCAAATGTCCAATTTGTTGCCATATAATTGTTCATAGTATTTGTTAATTATCCTTTGTATTTCTGTGGTGTCAGTTATTACTTCTCCTCTTTCATTTCCGATTTTGTGTATTTGGGTTCTCTCTCTTTGTTCATGGTGAATATAGCTAAGGGTCCATCAATCTTATTTATCTTTTCAGAAAACCAGCTCTTCCTTTCATTGATCCTTTGAATTTTTTTTTTTTTTTTTTTTGTGTGTGTGTCCATGTTGTTTATTTCTGCTCTGATCTTTACTATTTCCTTCCTTCTACTTGCTCTGGGGTTTTCTTTTTGTTTGCTTTCTAGTTCTTTAAGTTGTTAGATTAGGTAGTCAATTAGAAATTTTTCTTGTTTCTTGAGGTAGGCCTGTAGTGCTATGAACTTCCCTCTCAGAACTGCTTTCGCTGCATCCCATAGATTTTGTGTTGTTGTATGTTCATTTTCATTGGTTTCCAGGAAGTTTTTAATTTCTTCCTTGATCTCCATGGTAACCCATTCATTGTTCAATAACATGCTATTTAGCCTCCATGTGTTCAAATGTCTTTGCATGTTCTTGTTGCAATTGATTTCTAGTTTCATGCCATTGTGATCTGAGAAGATGCTTGATATGATTTCAGTCTTCTTGAACTTGTAGAGACTTAGTTTGTGCCCTAACATGTGGTCTATCTTTGAGAATGTCCCATGTGCACTTGAGAAGAATGTGAATTCTGCAGTTTTGGTGTGTAATTCTCTGTAGATATCTATTAAATCCATTTGATCTAGCACTTCATTTAGAGTCTCTATTTCCTTGTTAATTTTTTGTTTAGATGATCTATCCAGTGATGTTAGCGAGGTATTGAAATCTCCTGCTATGATTGTATTGCTGTCGATTTCTTCTTTGAAGTCCTCCAGAAGATTTTAAATATATTTTGGTGCTCCTATATTGGGTGCATATATGTTTACCAAGGTTATATCTTCCTGTTGGATAGATCCTTTCAATATTATGTAGTGACCTTCTTTGTCTCTAGTTATGGCCTTCATTTTGAAATCTTATTTATCCGATATGAGTATTGCTACCCCACCTTTTTTTTCCCTTCCATTTGCTTGGAAGATTTTTTTCCATCCCTTCACTTTCAACCTATGTGAGTCTTTTGTTGTGAGGTGGGTGTCTTGTAAACAACATATGTGTGAGTCATGCTTTCTTATCCAGTCAGCTACTCTGTGTCTTTTTACTGGTACTATCAATCCATTTACATTTAAGGTGATTATTGATATGTATTTATTTATTGCTCTTTTTGTTTAGTGGTTACAATTTTCTTTCTATTTCTTCTACTAATTACAGCAGTCCTTTTAACATTTCTTGCAGTGCTGGTTTGGTGCTAATATATTCACTTAGCCTCTTTTTGTGTGGAAAGCTCTTTATTTGACCTTCTATTTTGCATGATAACCTTGCTGGATAGAGTAGTCTTGGATTCAGATCCTTGTTTTTCATGACCTTGATTACTTCATGCCATTCCCTTCTGGCCTGTAGTGTTTCTATTGAGAAGTCAGATGATAGCCTTATGGGGGTTCCTTTGTAGGTAACCTGTTGCTTATTTCTTGCTGCCTTTAGGATTCTCTCTTTATCTTTAATTTTTGGCATTTTAATTACTATGTGTCTTGGTGTGGGCCTGTTTGGGTTCTTCTTACTTGGGGCTCTCTGTGCTTCTTGAACTTGAATACCTTCTTCCTTTACCAAGTTAGGAAAGTTTTCTGTTGCTATTTCTTCAAATATATTCTCTAACCCTTGCTCATTTTCTTCTTCTTTGGGGACTCCTATTATGCAAATGTTACTACGTTTCCAGTTGTCTCACGGTTCTCTTAAGCTTTCTTCCTGTTTTTTAATTGTTTTTTTTCCTTTTGGTTTTCTGATTGGTTGATTTTTTCTACCCTGTCTTCTAATTCACTGATCCAGTCCTCAGCTTCCTCTACTCTGCTGGTTAGTCCTTCCAATGTGTACTTTATTTCTGCTATGTCATTCTTCATTTCCACTTTGTTGGTTTTCAATGTTTTTGTATCTTTACTCATGGTGTTGATGTTCTTACTCATGCTGTTGAGCTTCCTCAAGATCATGGCTCTGAACTCTACCTCTGATAACTTACTTAACTGTATTTCATTTTTCTCATCTTCGGTAGAGGTCTCTTGTTCTTTCATTTGGGATCTGTTTCTTTGTTTCACCATTTTGGCTATCTCAGTGGGTTTTGGAGCCTGCCAAATTTTCCCTATGGGTGTTGATGTTCTGCTGTTTGTGGCTCCCTCTACTGGGTTTGGATGAGCATGGAAGGGCCCACGTTAAACATCACTGTCAAGTCTTACTTTCCTGGGTAGATTTGCAAGCCCAGGAAAGGTCAATTATCCTCTAGCTTTTTGCCTAGAGGCTATTAGCCTCAGTTACTTGAAACGCCTTGGGTTCTCAGTTGAATGAGAAACTCCCTCAGGTGTTCAGTGTAAGAGGATTTCCAGAGGGTGGGGCAGATGCTGGTTGTTAATGGGCCTCAATTTGCATTTCTTTGGCTGACCTGTAGGGGGCTGAATCTCTGAGGCAGGGGCTGCTTTTTCTTCCCTTAGCTCCAGGAAGGAGCAAGCTGGCCACCATTCTGTGTTGCCAGGAAGGAGCAAGCTGGCCACCGTCCTTTGTGTCCGCGACTCAGCACAAACTCTGAGCACCCTCCAAATCCCGGGTGTCCCCACAGAGTTCTAGTCCAGTCTGCCCTCCCTCTGCCGGAGCCCAAGGTGAGTGGCTGTAGCCAATCTAGTGCTCTATCCTGGCCCTCTGAGCAGTGGAGCCACTTGTGATCTTAACCCTCACAGCCAAGACCGATGCTGTCCATGAGCACCCAGCCTGCCACCCTCTCATGCCTCTGCAGATCCTACCAGGCTTGATTCAGTGTCCCTGGTTATATGGTCCTCTCCTGCTGCTTTTCTGTTGCTTTTTTCTGACAATTTGTCTTTATTTTAGTTGTAATTCCCATTTCGTCCCGGGAGATCATGTGTGTAGCTTCCATTCACTTTGTCACCATTTTTCCTCCCCCTGGGGTCACTGATTTTTTTTGACTAGTACCTTCAGAGGTGTAAAAAAATCAACAAGGTACTGTTGCCACCTTTAGAAAAAGTGATTCTAAATTGGGTGAACACCTTGATAAATTGGAAAAGAAAACCAGTCTTATGAAACAAATAAAAAGGGGTCTCATTGGAGAGTTTTTGCTTTGGCCCTTGCATGTCCAAATCCAAAGCTAAATTTAGTGAGAGAAACTTAGAAGATCCCATTGCTTACTAACCCTTCTTGCTCACCTCCCGAACCTCTTCCATCTCCTTTCATGCCTCACTTCCTCCCCAACTTGTTTTCTTTCTAAACTTCCTTTGTACTCTTCTCCTTACCTCCCTACCTCTCTTGAGGCATCTGATCATCTTTTCCTTCCTATGATAGCCCCTTTCAAAATTCTAATAGAGGGGATGGGAAACAACAAATTGCTTATGCACACTGGGCAAAATCTGAACTTTTGGCACTAGTAAAAGACTTCCCTGATCTTAAAATCAGTTCTACGGAATTTGAACAGAATTTTGGTCTGATTATTAGTGCCCATCAGACTGATTTCTCTGACCTTTATTAACTTATTCAAATGCTTGTGGGAAATGTTTTTGCCCGAGAATGGATGCAGGCTGCAGAATGAAAAAAGCCCCTTGAGAACTTTAGAATCACTGTTCACCATGGACTTGAAAAGGCAGAAAGACAGGCTGCTAAGTAGCCAACGGCCATTCCTCAAATTTTCCCCCACCAAACAAATTGGAAAGTCTTACACCATTGTGTGCCAAGAAAAGACAAACCTACTCTTGGCTATTTTGATCGATTTGAACAGGCTTTCCAACAGTATTTGGAAATTAAGATTTAACTGATGAAAATGTAAATTTGTTTAGCTCCATTTTTGTCACTGGTTTTTATGAAGTCCTTGGCACTCTCATTACACAGCATGACCTTAATTGGGCAGCAAAATATCCTCATGTGATAGCTTCATTGGCAAATCAATTATCTAACACTTTAGAAAGAACAAAGTATCCAGGGTTATTTGGGCCTTAGACTACCAGGAAGAGACCAACAAACTAATGGCCCTTCAGTTGCAACAACTGAAAAGGTATGTCCCCAAGGCACCTACTTCCCAGAACCCAAACCAAAAGACTGTTTCTATTGTAAAAAGCCTGGACATTTTAGGAAGGATTGCCACGAGTTTAAGAAATGGCAATAGCTGAACCCTGGTAAGGTGCCCCAGCCCCTTTTCCCCATACAATACTAGGGATGCTTTTGGGATATCAAGGGGACATTTCCCTTACTTCAAGCCAACAAATTAGGGGAATTGGATATTAGGATTGGGGATGAATTAGTCAGAACCCTAGTTAGAACTGGAGTTACCTTGTCTGTCCTCAACCCTGACACATTTTCCATGTCCACTCTCCAGAGTCAGAATTCATCCAGATGGTAAAGGTAGCCAACAAATCCATGAAAGTTGTAGCTGAAGAGGAGCCTCACCCCAGGGTCACCTCAACCCAGGGTGGCCTCCAGGCCCAATGCTGTTCCACAAGCCATGCTGTTCTGTACCTGAGCAGTAACACCACTGAGCTGTTTCCCAGTCCTGTTCTCATAGCTGTGCTGTATCACAACTGAGCTTGTACTGAATAAAGTTTCCTTCTTCACTGAACTCCAAATTGGGGATTCCTGTTGGCACTGAATTTATGCCAGTGACCATTGGTTGACATTGCCCGTGTCTGTCTGGAAGAAGAAAATGTAGGGGAGGAGTGAAAGATGCGATGAGTAATGATGCACACAGGAGTGTGAGTTTTACCTCAGGCACATGGGAACCTAAATCTATGGCAGTGAGACTGTCTCAACTCCCAGTAAGTTAAGGTGAAGCTGTTGGTTTGCTTCCTGCCACAACCACTGTTATATCAGGAACCAAGGAGAGAGTTGCAGTACTGGCATAAGTGAGCCTAATGAGGGAGGGTTGCCAGCAGGGACTGACTGATGGGTAATGAAGACTGTGTTTTGAAATTCAAAACAATAAAATTAATTTGCATGTCCTCTATGAATGAAACATTAGCAGTCACTTTCAGGCCAATTATGTTGGCCATCACATTTTAATAGTGGCAGTTACAGTCACTTTAATTGTAAGTTTTTGTGAGCAATTTAACAATTCACTGAATGAAAGACCATTCTCGGGGGAAAATAGGTATCCTCTCTGATACAGCTCTGCAAAAGCAAATCAGTTACGAAACATGCATCTAAGAGCAGAGAAATTGTTCCATATTTTTCAAGTGCCAATTTAATTAGGTATTTAAAATGGAAAATAGAAACAGTGTTTGCTATCAAAGGTGGTGATAACTCAGGCTTAAATTTGGCATTATCTTTTTTTCATTCTTCTCACAATTTCTTTTCTTTTCTTTTCTTTTTTTAGAGGATGAACATTTATTAATTTATTTGAGAGAGATAAGGGAGACCGAGAGATAGAAACATCGATGTGAGAGAGAAACATGGATCAGCTGCCTCCTGCACGCCCCCTACTGGGGATCAAGCCTGCACCCCCAGCATGTGCCTTGACTGGGAATCAAACCAGGACCTCTCAGTCCATGGGATGATGCTCAGTCCATGGAGCCACACGTCAGGCTCACGATTTCTTGAGTTCCAACTTATTAAATGTGATCTTTCTCCTCTTTTCATTTTCTCTTTAGTTTTCTCTCTACTAGCCCAATTCCTCATTTTCACAGTTGCCAATTGATTTAAGCTCTCATCAACTGGTTTCCCTATTCTGTAACAATTCAGTTCTTTCTTCTACCAGCAAACCCTACATAATGCTATTAGTTTAAGTTTCCAAAAAGAACTGTTTTGTTCCTTGTACTCCTTTATCTTAAAAAGCTTTTCACACCTTCTTTTTGACAAAATCCACATTTCTTAGACTTATATTCAAAGCTCTCCACAAGTCTGTCCCTTTCTTTTTTCAATCTAGTTCTTTCTTTTATTTAAATGTTTTGTTCAAGCCCTGGCAAGTTTGGCTCAGCGGTTAGAGCGTCGGCCTGCGGACCAGAGAGACTCGGGTTCGGTTCCCGCTAAGGGCACATACCTCAGTTGCAGTTTGTCCCCGGCCTGTGTGGGTGGCAGCCAGTAGATGTGTCTCTCTCACATTGATGTTTCTCTCTCTCTCTCTTCCTCCCTCTCTCCTTCCCACTCTATCTGAAGATGAATGCAAAAAAAAAAAAAAAGTGTCCTTGGTGAGGATAAAAAAAACAAATGAACGTTTTGTTCAAGTTCTACTCACTATCTCCTGAAGATATATATGTATATGTGTATATATATATATATATATATATATATATATATAATATTTCTATGTTTCCGAAAATTAAAAGATCTTATATAAAGATGTGAAAATTAAAAGATCTATATTCCTATAAAGATCTCTTCATTCTTTTTATAATTTTGGGTATATAGTCAACCTACAAAAAAGCTCATTCTTTATCTTTCTTGTTACCTTATATCCAATTAAGGTTCTACTTTAATCTCAGGAAACACACCTTTAAAATACAGGAAGTTGGCCATCTGTTGTGGGCTGAATTGTGCCCCCCACCCCAAATGCATATGTTGAAGTCCTAACCCCTCAGGATGTGACTGTACTTGGAGATAGGGCCTTTAAAGAGGTAGTTAAGTTAAAACGAGTGACTTATAGTGGGAGCCTAACCCATATAACTAGAGTCATAAGAAGAGGACACAAGGACACAGGCATGTGCAGAGGGAAGCTCATGAAGACACAGAGAAGACAGCCGTCTGCAAGCGGAAGGGAGAGGCCTCAGGAGAAACCAACCCCATTGACTTCATCTCAGACTCTAGACTTCAGAATTGAGAGAAAATATATTTCTGGTCTTTTACCCACCCATTGTGTGGTTGCAGCCCTAGCAAACTCAAACACAATCTCCTTTCAAAAGGGGGTGAGTCTACTCAGACCTCATAGTGCACGTCCAATTTCTCCTTCAGGCAGTCCGGCGCGGGCACTGTGCCCCTCACTCCACTAAAGCTAAGTGAACTCCCCTGAGTAAAATGTCTGCTTGCCATACATATCATCGCTTCTGATCCCTTCTCTACATTTACTCAGTGGTTGAGACTAGTATTCATGTCTGAAAAGCAAATATAAAAACTTTGCTTTGTCATTCTCAAACTTTCAAGGTCCAATTCAAAGTTCCTCTTGAGCAGTCTCTTTTGTCCATGTATCCTTAAAACTTATTATTTATAGGAATCAGGTACCTCTTTTCCATACTCATAATTTCCTGTGCATGCCTCTCCCATTGTGTTTATAACATTAACCCCAGAATTGAGGTGAAGAAGGGAGGTCATAAAATATTAGTTATTACCCATTTTTGTCACTGAGGCACACTCAGTGCTTCAGTGCATCCCCTAAATTTATCCAACTTCACATTACATGAAGATAAGTGGATAATTTACTGCAGAGTTAGTGAGGAAGTAGGGTGTGAGTAGGGCCAATCTGGTAATGTTCCCATTCTGTAATTCTTCCACTGTTCTCTATAGCCATCTCATGCCTCCTTAAAAATCTCCTCTACAGCCCGACTGGTGTGGCTCACTGGCTGAGTGTCGACCCATGCACTTAGAGGTTGCCAGTTCTATTCTGGTCAGGGCACATGCCCAGGTTGTGGGCCCGATCCCCAGTGGGGGACACGCAGGAGGCAGCCAATCGATGTTCTATTTCATCGATGTTTCTATCTCTCTCTCCCTTCCTCTCTCTCTAAAATCAATAAAAAGAAAAACAAATCTCCTCTACTGAACACAGCAACAAAACTCTCATTCCTAAGTTGCATGTTCCACCCCAAAAAACAAAAGAATGGGGAGACAAAACTTTGAAGTGCCAGTTACTCTTATGTCCATCAAAAGGTGAGGAAGGGGGCATTAACTTTAAATAATATGAGGTTCCATAAATATTAGAAAGGTTGTTTTGGGGATTTAGAAGAGAAAAACATAGTTTTTATAAGTACTGGTTTTACGAATAAAGCTAGAATGCCTTCTGCCAAATGAAATTGATAGTAAGTTCCTGTGATCTTAAAATATGTATATCCCACATTTTGAAGTGGTATTTCTTTTAAGTGAAGACATAGACAGTGTTTAATTTTTTTTTTTTTTTTTAGTTTTGGAAATTAATACCAGCATTAAATTACACAAGGATTATGAATTATAGAGGTAAATAAACCAGCTACTGACTTGTACCTTTGTTTGTGTTCCCTACATTATTTTCTGTAGCATTTTCAGGCTTTTAAAATTTAGCGTTATATTAGTAATTAGTATCAAGGCACCATTATTTAAGTATTTTTCTAATAAAAAGCATGCTGCCTGAAATAATTTGCTTTGATTATAGATGGGTCAAGAAATGTTCTTCCCCATGTTTGAGCTGGAACAGGAGAACAGACCAAGCTGATCTGAAAAATTGGAAGAGCTCATACATATTATGTCTATGTAGGAAAAAGAAAAAGAAATGCCATAATTAAACAACCATGACAGAAACAATCCTAGTTTTGTTTCCATCTATATTAAGCCTAATTACCCACCAGAGTAATTTCAAGAAACACTTATTGTATGGGGTAGAGAACTGCTTAGTAAAGTATTCATGAATAATTGATTCCCCCCCCCTTTTTTTGACTAGGGCTTAAAAATGAAAAGGCAAAACATGCCAGTCTGCTGCAAATAACTGTGAGAACAGTTTGAAAGTTATTTTATGAATTCTCTATTTTATAGAAGGTATCCAACTACTGTGCAATCTAAAATGGGAGAAGAGAGCAAGCCGTGAAGTCACCTAACCTAGCTCATTGCTACCCACAGGGCACTTTCTGCCACCTTCCACACTTTGGGAATAAATGGTTTAAGAGCCACTTTTCTCAGGATGTTAAAGTACAATCTAGAGGCTATTGCCTGTCAGAAGTTTCTAACTCTCTCACTTCATTTAACTGTGCAGAATAATTTCCCATAGACCCATATGTGATTTCCAGAAAATTGTCTTCAGTGTCAGGGCTCCCTTGTATCTCAGGTACTATTTAAGCCAATTACATACTTATTTAGCTAATTCTCTGTGGTTTTACCCAAAAGCAATAAACATCTTGCTCATTCCCTGTAATAGTCTTTGAATTTATATGTACAATTAATATGGATTATTCAATTTGAAATATCATGAATTCCATGAAGTATGCATTTTTTCCAGTGATCCAGTCTAAAATCAGTTAAAAACTGGGGGCATATTGGAGCTCTCAGTTGTAGCTACCAGCTGACTGATGGTGCAGATGGGACCCCCCATGATAGTATAACAGTGACCATGGCCCTCTGCTCCAGAGACAGATCCTTAGTACATAAGCAGTTGACATACATATAAAAGCACTGCAGAACTTCAGCTATAAAGGTGACTTATACAGGGTTGCCTGTCTGAGCCACATCTTTGTAGATTGTTGAATGCTCAAAGTGACAATGGTGTCTCTGTCATGTTACCGGACATAAGACATGTCTGTTGGTTATTTAACTATCTCTTTGAATTATTCTGTCTCTGTTTCTGATTAAGTGTTTGCTTCTTTAATGAAAGTGGTCAGTGGCTACACTGACAAGGGCAAATAACCTATGCTCTGAGCCTCAGTTTTGTTGTCTGTAAAATGGGCATTATAATGCCATACCATTGTAATTTGCACCAGTCAGAAGTCAATTTCTCTCTTCCTCCACTTCTGCCTTTTTCTCCCTCTTTTTTTGTAATAATTTCACACAATTCTGTTGTCACATTGGTACAAAATGTCTTATATATGCACTATTAAAAAAGGAATATCTTCTGAACCTTCTGAAGCCAGGGTTTCTCCTAGAGTGTATGGGGTACAGTCCATAATTAATTTGAGTTACCCCAAGTCAGCTTGTTAGCACTATTCTGGAGGCCCAATTATAACTTTACACAAGGAATATCTCTCTAGTCAACAGGAACCATCTGTCTGCCAAGGTCCCCCTTTCCCCAGCCCTGCAAATGGGGCTGAGCTCCAAGATGACTCCACAGGCACAAGTTCCAGAGCCCCCGGATGCCTTGGTCAACCTCTCATGAAGTGTAGCCGGTCAAAGAATGCCCTGAGGGGAAGAAATGGGGTTGGGCTTGAGGGGCACTGCAGGAATGACTCTACGGACAGACACCAAAGAAGGACTTAGAAAGTTTTAAAAAAGCCACTCAAAATTGATTGAACCCCTGATTTATGGGCCCTGGAGTTGGGTCCCCCTTTGCAAGAACCTAAGGGAGATACTATCTGAATTGATGGTAATTTTCAAACTTTTCAATGACAGTCATAGGTTTCCCAAACTCTTCCTTGGGGCTATGGATATTCAGACTACACTCTCTCTTCTCTATCTGTTTAGTGTCCACCAGACACTAAATATATAATTCACACTAAAGGGGGCTAGGAAATGATGTAATACTGTAAGAATCCCTGAAATCCTGGAGAGAAAAAGTAAATCAGGTTACTTCCTAACCAGTGTGAGACTCAATTAAAAGCCTCTCTTTGCCCTACAAGATTGTCCTACTCAGGAAAGATATGAGTTTAACATCAGAAGTTCTGGGATTTGTCATACCAGATATTCCCTGCCATTTTTGCTCAACAAGAGGTTTTATGCAAACACTTCTATAGGTACATAAAGCATGAGACTATTTATAACAAATATTTGTGCTGGTACCATCTGTTGATTGATTGCTTATCACTCATAGCATGGACCTGCTCTTTTTCCTCAATTATTTACATTTTCAAAATTATCCAACAAAAATAAAAATACCAATCTGGTTTTATTAGTTATTTACCTCCATATTTTCTTCTTGTTCTTTGAAGAACTCATTTCTTCTCAATTTGCCAACTCAAGAATGCTTTTATTTTTTCTCCTTTTAATTCTTTTAAAAAATTGACCAGTCATTTTTTTAATTTATAAATTTGTAATATTTCTAGGGTATTTACTGCTTTTCCAATGTTAGCTTTCTTTGTATTCATGAATTGACATATCTCGATCTTAGCCTTCATCCAATTAAAAAGCCCACAAACCCACTATTTTTATATATAGTGGGGTTGATTTTTGGCTTTCTTGATTTTTGGCTTAGACTTCAAAAATTGTATCTGATTAGGTATTTTTGGATTTGTTTGCATGCCACACATGTTATTTTATATACTAATTTATAGATTAGTACATTTGTTGTCCATTTGGAAATAGTCCGTTTGATCTATTTTTTAAAAAATTCTAACTGGTATAAGTTTGATTTTAAAGGTGTTTTTATATTAGAGATTGCTGGCAATGCCCAAGTACCCTGAGATATAACCTTTGGGAATAGCCCCTGACAAAGGTGGTCAGGAAGGTAGTGGTCTTAGAATCAGTACCGCCCTTAGGACCTGGTAACCATGGCTTCACCCTGAGATTCCCTCTTCAGGGGAGCAAAGTGTCACAGAAGAACTGTGCTGGGAAGAATTAAACAGGTAAAGAAGTCTTTATTCCAGACTATTACAATAGGGAATGAAAGATGGTTGAGTTTGTAAATGCTGGGGTGAGCTAGTTGAAAAATCTTGGAGAACTTTAGCAAGGAGGTAGGTCAGGGCAAATTGATTAGGACATATGTGTTGGTTAATTGCTGCTTATGGAAGTTAAGCTCTTTCCTTTCCACAAAGGCTGGGGGATAGGGGTGGTATCTTCCTTGATGATTACATTTCAAAGTGATGGCTTCCAGGTCTTTGAGAAAGACATCCCTGGATTGTAAAACTGGCAAGAGGCTGGGTAAAGATTTATATCTCAAAGAGGCAGAGAAAGATTTACAAGTGCAAGTTTTTGTAAGGTAAATGCTATAAGAAAATGGAGGTCGAGCACCTATAGTCAGGAAGAAACTTGTCTAGAGTGTAGTGAAGTTGAGACCATCTTGCTTATCACTCTTCCCCTGTACTGCCTGTGTCCTTCCTAAAAGGACAAGGAATGCATGGGACTCTCCAGCATATAATTCTTCATAGAATTACCCCAGAGTTTTCTATGGCTGAACTCTACAAATTTGGGAGACTTAACTTGGCAAATGTACAAGACCATCAGCAGAGTCATACAAAATTATACTGCCTGTTTTTCTTTTATCTTTATATGGTGTGAGTAAAAAAAACACAAGAACTTCATATAGTAAACTACACTCTGTTAGGACCACTCTTCCGCCTCTCAATAAATCCTACAGAAAGGTAACCATGATATTACCATAGGTAGGTTCCTGTTTTTTTACTTCATGTACATGAAACCATACTATATGCACCTTTTTGTTTCTTCATTAATGCTGTTGTGTGTAGCAATACTTCATAAGTTTTTCTTGTGTAGTATTCCATTGTATAAATATATCCAACTCTTTCATTCATTCTACTATTGATGTACATTAAGTTTATGTCCAGTTGGTGGCTATTATGAACAAAGCTATTTTGAATGTTAGCCTATGACTTTTGGTAGACATATATGTTTATTTCTGTTGCAGTTATTTCTAGGAGTAGTATTTCTGGCCATAGGTTAAGCACATATTTTGCTTTAGTAGATATTGCCAAACCAAGTGCTTGTGCCAGTTTATACTCCCACCAGCAATGTATGAGTTTGTTTTTTTTTTAAATCCTCACCCAAGGATATTTTTCCATTGATAATTTTAGATAGAGTGGAAAGGACGGAGGGAAGAAGGGAGGGAGGGAGAAAGAGAGTGAGAGAGAGAGAGAGAGAGAGAGAGACAGAGAGAGAGAAACATCAATATGAGAGAGACACGTTGGTTGGTTGCCTCCTGCAAGACCCCAACCGGGACTGGGGATTGAACCTGCAACCTAGGCATGTGCCTTTGACTGGGAATCAAACCCACAACCCTTTGGTCCACAGACCAATGCTCTAACTGCTGAGCCAAACCAGTCAGGACAATATATGAGTTTTAATCACTTCACATTCTTGTCAGCACTTGGTGTTATCAGTCAGTTTAATTTTAGCTACGTTGCTGAGTTTAATGTTGTATCATTATTATCTTAATTTCCATTTTCCTAGATAAATAATGATGTGATGTAAAGTACAATTTTCATGTGTGTTGGTCATGTGAATATTGTATATTTGTTTGGTTGGTTTTATGTTTTATTTATTTTTTTGAAATGCCTCTATGTCTCTTACCAATTTTTTACTGCCAGGTTATCTGTCTTTTTCTTAATGCTTTATAAGCCTTTATATATTCTGGATTTGCATTCTTTTTTAGATATATGTATTGCAGGCATCTTTTCTCAATTTGTGTCTTACCTTTACATTCTTTATGGTAACTTCTAATGAATGGTAACTTCTTTTTTTTTTCCTCACTTGAGGACATTTTTGCATTTATTTTCAGATAGAGCAGGAAGGAGAGAAAGAGGAAGAGAGAAAAACATCGATGTGAGAGAGACACATTGAGTGGCTGCCACCCACATGACCCCAACCAGGGCGGGGGACAAACTGCAACCGAGGTGCGTGCCTTTAGCGGGAACCGAACCCGGGACTGTCTAGGCTGCAGGCCGACGCTCTAACCGCTGAGCCAAACCTGCCAGGGCTGAATGGAAGTTCTTAATTTAAATGAAGTCCAATTTGTTAATATTTACTTTGTTTTTTATAATACTGTTTAAAAAATTGTTGTTTGATATAGTCCCATTCGTTTATTTTTGCTTTTACTTCCCTTGCCTTTGAGGTCAAATTCATAAAATCCTCTCTAAGATCAAGCTCCATAAGTTTAGCACCTGTTATGTTCTATGTAATTTATTGTTTCAGGTCTTATATTTAAGTCTTTGATCCATTTTGAGTTCATTTTTGTGTATGGTGACAAATAGCAGTCTAGTTTCATTCTTTTGCACGTGGCTTTCCAATTTTCCCAGCTCCATTTATTGAAGAGACTTTCTTTTCTTCATTGTATAATTTTGGCTGCTTTGTTGAAAATTATTTGCCCATGTATATGTGGGTTTGTTTCTGGGCTCTCAATTCTGTTCCATTGGTCTATATCAAACTAAATAGCTTCTTCTCAGAAAAAAAAAAAATCATCCACAGAAATGCAAACAACTGAATGGGAGAAGATACTTACAAGCAACACCTCTGATAAGGGGTTAATATCCAAAATATATAAAGAACTCATACAACTCAAAAAACAAACCAAAAACCCCCACAAGCAATCCAATTAAAAATGGGCCTAGGCCTTGAACAAACACTTCTCCCCAAAAGACATACAAATAGCCAATAGATACATGAAAAGATGCTCGACCTCACTATCTATTAGGTAAATGTAAATCAAAACTACAATGGGATACCACCTCACACCTAATAGAATGGCAGTTATCAACACGACAAGTAATAACAAGTGTTGGAGAGGGTGTGGACAAAAAGGAACCCTCATTCACTGCTGGTGGGAATGTAAATTGGTACAGCCACTATGGAAAACTGTATGGAGGCTCCTCAAAAAATTAAGAATAGAGTTACCATACGACCCACCAATTCATCTTCTGGGTATCTACCCGAAAAATGTGAAAACATTTATTTGCAAAAATTTATATATTCCTATGTTCATCACAGCATTATTCATGGTGGCCAAGACATGGAAACAACCCAAGTGTCCTTTGACAGATGATTATTAGATAAAAGAGATTTTGTGCATATGTACAATGGAATACTACTCAGACATAAGAAAAGATGAAATACTGCCATTTGTGACAACATGGATGGATCTTGAGAATATCATGCTAAGCAAAATAATTCAGATGAAAAAGTAAAGAACCATGTGCTTTTACTCATATGTGGGATATAAAACTGAAAGCAACAAATGAACAAACAAGACAAAAAAACAAAAACTCATAGACACAGATAATAGTATGGTGGTTATCAGAGGGAAAGGGGGGTTGGAGAGATGTAGCAAAGGCTAAAGAGGGTCAAATATAAAGTGACAAAAAGAGATTTGACTTTGGGTGGTGAGCACACAATGCAATACACAGATGATGTATTATGGATTTGTACACCTGAGATAAAAGAGAAATCTGTTATATTTCCACAATGGAATACTACTTGGCTTAAAAAAAAAAAAAAAAAAAAAAGATCATACCTTTTGTGACAGCATGGATGAACCTGGAGAGTATTATGCTAAATGAAATAAGCCAGTCAGAGAAAGATAAATACGATATGATTTCACTTATATGTGGAATCTAATGAACAAAGTAAACAAACAAAATAGAAGCAGACTCATATTTACAGAGAACCAACTGACATCTGTTGGAGGGGGTGGGGCTAGGTGAAAAAGGTGAAAGGATTGAGCCAAAAACAACAACTCATAAGCACAGACAATAGTATGGTGGTTACCAGAGGGGAAGAAGGGTTGGGGGGAGTTGAAGAGGGTAAAGAAGGTCATATATATGGTGATGGAAGGAGATTCATTTTGGATGGTGAGCACAAAATTCAATATACAGATGTTGTATTATATTATTGTACACTTGAAACTTATATAATCTTATTAACAAATGTCATCCCAATAAATTAAACAAAAAATAAAATGGACCATAAGAAAAAGAAACCCACTGATGGACTTCTTGCTCAGATGAAGAAAGCTGCAAGAAACGTTTGCCCTCACCCTAAAACACCAAAACTGGATAAGCTGCATAATTATAATCTTAAAACACCATTAACAGTCAAGGAAATAAAGGAACCTACTCCAGAAAGTGACAAGTTCTTCATCAGAGACCAAGGCGGAGGGAGGAGGAAAGGAGAGATCTGCTATACACAGGGTAAGAGAAACTGTACTCATTTTAACAAAATTATACCAGCTGTGTGCAGGCTAGTATGACAGAACTCAGAAAAGCCCCAGATTCAGTATGAATCAAACTGACTTCATTTTTTATATATGAATAATGAATAGTTTGAAAATGTAATTAAAATATCATTTACATTACCATCAAAAATCCATCAAATGCCTAGGAATACATTTATCAGCAGATGTGTAAGTTCTCTGTACCGTAAACTACTAAAAAGTGCTGGGAAAAATTAAACAAGTACTGAATAAATAGAAGCTATACCATGTTTATGAATTGGATGACTCAATATTGTTAAACTGTTTATTCTCCCAAATACTGATTTATAGATTCAATGCAATTCCTATCAGAATTCTAGTAGTCTTTTTTAGATAATTATAAAATGAGATTTTAAAATGTTTTTTATTTAAACTTTTTATTGTTGACACTATTTCAGATGTCCCCTATTTCCCCTACTTTGCCCACCTCCATCCAGTCACCCCCTTTAAAATGAGATTTTAAAGTTTATACAATGTACCCAAACAATTCTGGAATAAAACTCAACATAGCTGAAGGACTTCTACCACCTGATTTCACAACTTACTATATAGATAAAGCTATCAATATAGTACAGAAGTAGGATAAGAATATAGACAGATAGACTAATGTAACAGAACAAAATCTACAAATAGAACTACATATGTAGTCAATTAATTTTTTAAATCAAGGTCCCCAGAGCCCTGGCCGGTTTGGCTCAGCAGTTGGAGCTTGGCCTGTGGACCAGAGAGTCCCAGGTTCAGTTCCCGCTAGGGGCACATACCAAAGAAAAATAAAAAAAAAAAAAAAAATAAAAATAAATCAAGGTCCCCAGTTAATTCAATGGTGAAAGAAAAGTCCTTTCTTTTTTTTTTTTTTTTTCCCCCCGCTGCACCCGGCCCTCCGTTGGTGGTGGCTCCTAAGAAAAGTCCTTTCAATAAATGTTGCTGTACATGTACATGGGGAGAAAATTCAACCTCAATTTAACTCCATATATAAAAATAAATTTAAGATAAACATAAACATAAACCTCTAGAAGATCATAAAGCTGCTAGAAGAAAGTATAGGGGAATATTTTTACAGCCTTGGGGTAAGAAGAAATTACTTGGATTGGAAACAGAAAACACTAAGCATATTTTAAGAATGTGATAAATTTTGTTAGTCAATATTAAATATTTCTGTCTTCTAAAGAAGCTATTATAAAAATGAATAAGGAAACCACAGACTTAGAAAATATTTTCAAGACATATATCTGACAAAGAATTTGTATCTAGAATATATGATAAACTATTATAAAATGCCAAAAAAGGTGAACAATCTGATTTAAAAATGGGCAAAATACTTGGCCCTAGTGGGTGTGGCACAGTTGGTTGAGTGTTCTCCCATGCACAGAAAGGTCTCTGGTTCCATTTCTGGTCAGGGCACATACCAGGCTATGGTTTCGGTTCCCAGTCAGGTTGCATATGGGAGGCAACCAATGCTTCTCTCCCACATTGATGTTTCTCTCTCTCTTCTTCTCCATTACTGTCTGTCTAAAAAAAAAAAAAATCAATGAAAACATATTTAAAAAAATAGAAATGGGAAAAATACTTGAGTGCAAAATAAGTACATGAAAGACCCATAAACACAGAAAAACATAACATAAAACATAGTTATAGTTAGCAGGGAATTCATATTAAAACCACAATAAGAAACAATTGCACACACATTAGAATGGCTAAAATAAACAAAAGACCAAATGTTGGTGAAGATGAGTAGAAACTGGTGCTGTGTAAAATGGTTCAGCCACTGTGGAAAACTATGTCTATGGATTTAATAATTCCAATCTTATGCATTTACCTAAGAGAATAAATACATGTGTTCACAAAAAGACTGGTACAAGAATATTTATAGCAGATTTATTCACAGTAACCAAAAACTGAAGACAGCCTGAATGTTCATCAGTAAGAGAATGGATAAAAAATTTTGGCTTCTTGAATCTTTATAATAATACTTATGAGCACCTGAGGTTCTGTCCAGCAAGGAGAGACAGGTAGGAACACAGGAACCCTCTTAAAGGGACAACACACTAAATTTCATTTTCAGTCACTCACTTTGGGCTCCTGCAGAGGGAGGGCAGAGTAGACTAGAGCTGTATTAGGAGAGGCTAGGGGGGTGGGAGTGGCTCTGGGGAGAAAGCTGAGAAGATTGTTGCTATGATCCCTGTGCTGAGTCATTCCCCCATCCTGTAGAAGCCATCTCACTCAGGCAGACCTTTGCCATCCAGTCAGATTTAGCCTGGAGGGAAGCAATAGCCTCACCTATTGGAAACCCTCTTGCCCCAACCTGTGGAGTCTATGCCCTATTGAAGACTATAGTCTGAGGCTTGTTAAGTAACTGAGACTAACAGTCAGACTGTAGGCAGGGAAAGATCTCTGGGTACTTTGAGACTTCACCTGACCTGCTTCTGGACCCAGGCCTAGTAAAATCAGACCTTCATGCACAGCTTGGTCCTGTCCACATGCACCCAGCTCCAGCAGATGGAGCCACAAATTGTGAATTTCTATTGCTTCAAAAACAGTGTACTCAGGGCTAGTCACAAACAGTATCTGACATTGCTTTGCACCAGAGACCCTCAGAAGAGGCCCCAAACCAATAAACCCAGTGGCCAGCTTCAGACAACAACAGAACAGGATCCAATAAGCTTCACAAGGAGTATATCCACAGAAAGATCTTGGCAGGCTTCAAACCCTGCTGAGGTGAATTCTGCTTTGTGTGAAAAGTACCTACACAGCAGAATACACTGGAAGGAATAAACAGCAAATTAAAGGAAGCCGAGGATCAGATCAGTGAATTAGAACACAAGGTAGAAAAAAAAAATCAATCAGAGAACCAAAAAGAAAAAAAACAATTGAAAAACAGGAGGACAGTTTAAGGGAGCTGTGGGACAAAATGAAACATAACAATATTTCCATCATAGGAGTACCAGAAGGAGAAGAAAGTGAGCAAGGGATATAGTACCTGTTTGAGGAAATAATGACAGAAAACTTCCCTAACCAGGTGCAGGAAAAAGTCATAAAAGTTCAGGAAGTACAGAGAGATCCAAGCAAGAAGAACCCAAAG
Organism: Tadarida brasiliensis; assembly: GCA_030848825.1. Taxonomy (NCBI): domain Eukaryota; kingdom Metazoa; phylum Chordata; class Mammalia; order Chiroptera; family Molossidae; genus Tadarida; species Tadarida brasiliensis. The sequence goes on from CM061266.1 coordinate 96,356,205, forward strand.
AGGCCCATGCCAAGACATATCAAAATTAAAATGCCAAAAATTAAAGACAAAGAGAGAATCTTAGGGCCACAAAAGAAAAACAATTGGTTACCTACAAAGGAGCCCCCATGAGGCTGTCAGATGATTTTTCAATAGAAAAATTACAGGCCAGAAGGAAATGTCATGAAGTATTCAAGGTAATGTAAAGCAAGGATCTGAAACCAAGACTATTCTATCCAGCAAGGCTATCATTCAAAATAGATGGTGAAATAAAGAGCTTCCCAGACAACAACAACAAAAAAAGCTGAAAGAGTTTATTACTAACAAACATGCAATGTAAGAATAGTTAAAGGGATTGCTGTAATAATAAGAAAGAGAGAGAGAGAGAGAGAGAGAGAGAGAGAGAAAGGCATATAGAATAAAAATGGTAATACATAAGTCCCTATCAATAATAACCTTAAATGTAAATGGCTTATATGCTCCAATCAAAAGACATAGGGTAGCTGAATGTATAAGAAAATATGACCCATATATGCGCTGTCTATAAGAGACTCACCTCAGAACAAAAGGCTCACACAGGATGAAAGTGAAGGGATGGAAAAAAATTTTCCATGCAAATTCAAATGCAAAAAAAAAAAAAAAAAAAAAAAAAAAGCAGGGGTAGCACTATTTATATCTCACAAAATAGGCTACAAAGCAAAGGCTATGGCCTTTGCAAGAGACAAAGAAGGTCACTACATAATACTAAGAGGATTAATCCAACAAGAGGATATAACCCTGGTAAACATATATGCACCCCAAATAGGAACACTTAAATATATAAAAAAGACTTCTGGAGGACTTTAAGGAAGAGATTGACAGCAATACAGTCATATTAGGAGACTAATACCACACTGACTTCATTGAATGGATCTAATAGACAAAAAGTCAACAAGGAAACAGTGACCCTAAATGACACACTAGATCAGATGGGTTTAATTAACATTTATAGAACATTTCGTGCCAAAGCTGCAGGATATATATTCTTCTCAAGTGCACATGGGGCATTCTCAAAGACAGACCACTTGTTAGGACACAAAATAAATCTCTACTAGTTGAAGAAGATCAAAGTTATATGAAGCATCTTTTTGGATCACAGTGGCATGAAACTAGAAATCAATAACAATAAAAATACTCAAAAACATTCAAACACATGGAGGCTAAATAGCATGTTATTAAACAATGAATGGGTTACCAATGAGATTAAGGAAGGAATAAAAACTTCCTGGAAACAAATGAAAATTAACACAAAATCTATGGATCACAGCTAAGCAATCCTGAGAGGGAAATTTATTGCATTACAGGCCTATGACAAGAAACAAGAAATATCTCTAATAAAATACCTAATCCTACAACTAAAAGAATTAGAAAGAGATCACCAAAAAAAGCCCCAGAATAAGTAAAAGGAAATAAATAATAAAGATCAGAGCAGAAATAAATGACTTAGAGACTAAAAGAACACTACAAAAGATCAATAAAACCAAGAACTGGTTCTTTGAAAAGATAAACAAAATCAATGACTTCTATCTAGACTCATCAAAAGACAAAAAGAAAGCCCTGGCCAGTTTGGCTCAGCAGTTAGAGCATTGGCCCATGGACCAGAGAGACCTGGGTTTGGTTCCCGCTAAGGGCATGTACCTTGGTTGCAGTTTGTCCCCAGCCCCGGTTGGGGTCGTGTGGGTGGTAACCACTCGATGTGTCTCCCTTGCATCAATATTTCTCTCTCTCTCTTCCTCCCTTTCTCCTTCCTGCTCTATCTGAAGATAAATGCAAAAATGTCCTCGGGTAAGGATAAAAACAAACAAACAAACAAAAAACAAAGAGAGAGGACACAAATAAATAAAATCAGAAACAAAATGGGTGAAGTGACAACTGACACCACAGAAACACAAGAATTGTAAGAAAATATTATCACAATTATATGCCAATAAATTGGACAACCTGAAAGAAATGGACAAATTCCTAGAAACATGCCATCTTCCAATGCTGAATCAGGAAGAATCAGAAAATATGAATAGATCAATAACAACTAATGAGATTAAAGCAGTAATCAATAAAATGCCAGCAAACAAAAGTCCTGGGCCAGATGGCTTTTCAAGGGAGTTTTACCAAACATTCAAAGAAGAATTAATACTGTCTTCCTCAAACAATTACAAAATATTCAACTGGAAGAAAGACTTGCAAGCTCTTTTTATGAGACCACCATAATCCTAATTCCAAAATCAGATAAAGACACCACAAAGAAAGAAAATTATAGGCCAATATCCGTGATGAACATAGAGCCAAAATCCTCAACAAAATAACAGCATATCAGATCCAGCAATATATTAAAATGATTATTCACCATGATCAGGTGGGATTAATCCCAGGGATACAAGGAAGGTACAACATTCACAAATCAATAAATGTGATATATCACATAAACAAAATGAAAGATAAAAATCATATGATCATATCAATAGATGCAGAATTAAGCATATGACAAAATTCAGCACTCATTTTTGATAAAAACTCTTAGCAAAGTGGGAGTAGAGGTATCATACCTCAACATAATTATGGCCATGTATGAAAAACCTAAAGACAACATCATACTCAATGGACAAAAGCTAAAACATTTCCCTCAAGAACAGGAACAAGACAGGGTTGTCCACTTTCACCACTCTTATTCAACATAGTACTGGAAGTCTTAGCCATAGCAATCACACAAGAGGAAAAAATAAAAGGTATCCAAATCGGAAAGGAGGAAGTGAAATTGTCATTATTTGCAGATGATATGATATTGTACATAGAAAACCCTAAAGACTCCACCAAAAAACTACTAGATTTAATAAATGAATTCAGCAATGTAGCAGGATACCAAATTAACATCCAGAAGTCAGTGGCATTTTTATACACCAACAATGGACTCTCAGAAAGAGAAACTAAAAATGCAATCCCATAGACACAAATTGAAACAAAAAATTAAGATACTTAGGAATAAACTTAATCTATGAAGTAAAAGACCTGTACTCAGAAAACTACAGAACACTGGAAAAAGAAATAGAGGAAGATATAAACAAGTGGAAGCATATACTGTGTTCATGGATTGGAGGAAGTAGCATCATTAAAATGTCTATACTACCCAAAGCAATGTATAGATTCAATGCAATCCCTATTAAAATACCAACGGCTTAGTTCACAGATCTAGAACAAAAGCTCCAAAAATTTATATGGAAGCAAAATTGATGGGGAATAGCCACATCAATCTTGAGAATGAAGAACAAAGTAGGAGAGATCACAACACTAGATATCAGCTTATACTACAAAGCCATCGTAATCAAAACAGCTTGGAACTGGCACAAGAACAGGCATATAGATCAATGGAATAGAACAGAGGACCCAGAAATTGACCCAAGACAGTATGCACAAATAATATTCAACAGAGGAGGCAAGAGCATACAATGGAGTGAAGACACTCTCTTTAATAAATGATGATGGGAAAATTGGACAGGTACATGCTAAAAAAATGAAACTTGACCACCAACTTACACCATACACAAATGGATAAAAAAAAATGGAAAATGCTTAAATGTAAGTCATGAAACCATAAAAATCCTAGAAGAAATCATAAGTAGCAAAATCTCAGACATCTCACGTAGCAGAATTTTCACCAATATATTGCCTAGGGCCAGAGAAACAAAGAAATAAATAAACAAATGGGACTACATTAAACTAAAAAGGTCTGCACAGCAAAAGGAATCATCAACAAAAGGTAAAGGGAACCATCTGTATGGGAAAACTTATTTGCCAAGAATACATCCAATAAGGGGTTAATTTCCAAAATATGTAAAGACCTCATCCAACTCAGCAAGAAGAAGACAAACAATCCAATTAAAAAATGGGCAGAAGCCTGGCCGATGTGGCTTAGTGGCTGAGCGTCGACCCATGCACCAAGAGGTCACCCCAGTTCGATTCCTGGTCAGGGCACATGCCCAGGTTGTGGGCCTGATCCCCAGTGGAGGGCATGCAGGAGACAGCCAATTGATGTTCTCTCATCAATGTTTCTATCTCTCTCTCCCTCTCCCTTCCTCTCTCTCTCAAATCAATAAAGAAGAAAAAAAAATTTTTTAAAAATGGGCAGAGGGCCCTGGCCGGTTTGGCTCAGGGGTTGGAGAGTTGGCCTGCGAACCAGAGAGTCCCGGGTTCGGTTCCTGCTAGGGGCATGTACCAAAAAATAAAAAAGTAAAAAAAAAAAAAAAAAAATAGGCAGAGGACCTGAATAGACACTTTTCCAAAGAAGATATACAGATGTCCAATAGACATATGAAAAAATGCTCAATGTCATTATTCATCAGAGAGATTCAAATTAAAACAACAATGAGGTATCACCTCACACCTCCCAGAATGGCTACCCTCAATAAATCAACAAACAACAAGGATGGCAAGGATGTAGGGAAAAGGGAACCCTAGTGCACTGCTGATGGGAATACAGACTGATGCAGCCACTATGGAAAACAGTATGGCGTCTCCTCAAAAAATAAAAAATGGAACTGCTGTTTGACCTAGCAATCCATCCCACTTCTGGAAATATATCCTAAGAGTCCTGAAACACCAGTCAGATAGAATATATGCAGCCCAATATTCATAGCAGCATTATTTACAATAGCTAAGATCTTGAAACTGCCCAAGTACCCATCAGTAGAAGAGCATATAAAAAAGCTGTGGTACATTTACACAATAGAATACTATGCAGCTGTAAAAAAGAAAGATCTCTTAAAACCGTTTAATACATCATGGAAGAACCTGGAGAGTATTTTGCTAAGCAAAATAAGCCAGTCAGAGAAAGACCAGTATCACATAATCTCACTTATATGTGGAAAATAATGTACAAAATAAAATGATGAACAAAATAGATATATAGACATGGAAGCATGGAACAGACTGACTAATCTCAGATGTGGTGGGAAGAGATTAATCAAAGAACTTACATGCATATATGCATAACCCATGAACACAGAAAAGAGTGCAGTGAAGGTCTGGTGGGGGCAGGAGTGGAGTGGAGGGGGACAATAAGGGAAGAAAGGGGGGGACATCTGTAATACTTTCAACAATAAAGGTAAATTTTTTTTTAATTGGCTTCTTTACAAAATGGACTACTCAGTAATGAAAAGAATTACTGAAACATATAGCAACATGATTGGATCCAAAAAACACTATGTTAAACAAAGAAAAACCCAAATAATAAATGCTGTATGATCCTCATGTATATGAGATCCAAGAATATCAAAACTGTTGATTTATAGTAATGGAAATTACAAAGTGGTTCCTGGGGATGGAGGTGGGGATGAGAATTGACTGGGTAGGGATATAAGAGAACTACTTAGGATGTAAAAGTTTTATATTTTGGGGAGGTGGTTGATATAGAAGTATATACAATAGTCAAAAGTTACCAAAATGGAATACCTAAGATGTATCAATTTATGTTAATTTTACCTCAATTAGAAAAAGATATATGTAAAAGAATCCTATTAATAGATTGTCATATAGGGTATGATTAGGAAGGAAAGGAAAAATATTTCAAAGATAGGTGATATGGAAGAGCTGGTATATTGCAAAGGAAGAAAACATAAAGATGAACTTCTAAAATTGGGGACCTGGAGAGTATTATGCTGAGTGAAATAAGCCAATCAGAGAAAGACAAATACCACATGATCTCACTTATTTGTGGAATATAATGAACAAAATAAGCTGATGAACAAAATAGACCCAGAGTCACAGAAGTAGGGTTCAGATTGACAAACCTAAGAGGAGGGGGTTTGGGGGGAAGGAAGAGATAAACCAAAGAACTTACATGCACGTATGTGTGACCAATGGACATAGACAACAATGCTGGGGTTAGGGGGCGGGATCGGGAGGAGGGTATCAATGGGGGTGGGGGGGGAGGAAAAACATCTGTAACAAAAATAAATTAATTAATAAAAATAAATAAATAAATAAAAAGTGGAAATAAAAAAATAAAATAAAATTTAAGCTCCATTTTATAAATTTCAATAACACTGCAGCATTGATATATTTTTCTGAAAATTCTATTCCATAATTCTACAATCTAATCATTGTCTGTTCTTTCTTCCCTCATTCTCTGTGGCTGGTGTAGTTTACAGCACCATGGTAGAGATGTCAATTACTGGATCCAAATTTATCTCCAAATTCAGACATAAGTAATGTTTGTGAATTGAGACTATTTTCTGGTTTATTCAATTTCAATTTTAGCAATTCCATTTAGAGAAACATCAGTCCATTTTGGATATAGATTTGAGTTTCTATTGTGGGCCAATTTACTTATAGCATAAATATATATTCCTTCTTCCCTTGTATATGCACAGTCTGTGACAATGTGACGTTTTCAGGAATTGAAGTCACAGGGTTGAAGGCCAAAACATCTTTGTTCATTATACAGCTAAATTCAACTTTAAAAGGCAAATAAAGAATATTGCATTAGCTGAAGAAGAAGAAAGAGAAAGAAGAGGGGAGAGAAGGAAGAAAGTAAGGGGAAAAAGAAACCTCACGATGATAGGCTGACAGATGATGGAGTCCTGGGAGTCCCTGGCTGACACATGACCTCAGTAGGCATCATGTAGCGACCTATTGCTTGTGTTTCCGTGCACCGTTTTGCAAGGAAACTTCCAGTGCTAAGCTCCACATTTACATTTGTGGAAGGGCTGAAATGGGGGTAATTGACATTTAGGTTGTAGATTAGAGTTCTGATTGAAAGAGTGGTGGGTGCCTGGACTGTGCACTTGGTCAGGTCTGGGTGTGGATCCTAACTCCTATGCTTATTACTTGTGTGGGTTGGGCTATGTTGCCTGACCTTTCTGAGACTCTTTTTTTCTCTTATCTGTCAAATATTATAATAATAATATCAACTTTGTATGATTGTTCTGAGGATCACAGGAAAGAAATACATGTAAAGTGCCTAGTATATAATAAATGCTCAAAAATGTTATACATATATAGCATTTTAAGCCCAACTTAAATGTCATTTCTTCAATAAAGCCTTTCTTACAGTCATTTTTCTTTTACCTCTCAGAATAATTCAGCCTACTTATTTGATTTACTTGTTATCTAAGTATTCCATTGTATAATAGTTTTGTTATTTATGTAACTTTTTCCTATTAGATCCTGAGTCCCTTATAGTTTGAATTCATATTTTTGTCTCTTCAATACCTAAGTGGCTCCTGGGACACAATGAAAAGGTTAATGAATAATGGATGAATTTTTAAAAGTTATTTCCTAGGGAAATTTCTGAAAAATAACCTTTATATACTCAAAGACTTCTTGATGTAATATAGAAAGCCAGAGACCACCTTATTAATATATGTACTTACATGGAGCAGCATAGCAGCGATCTACTGCTTTCTACCTGTTCTAAGGATCCGGGTGTGGGTGAGGAGATCTGGAAGGTCTCATGAGGCACGTGGCTATTGAGATATCTGCTAAAAGATGTCAAGACTGGGATATGTAAGCATAAAAATTTAGGGAATTCCAGGCAGAAATAAGCATAAAGGCATGGGAAGGGAAAATTAAATGAAGCTGGTTCAAGATTTGTGAGTAAATGACTGTGACTGGGTAGCACTGTGAGAGTATAACTATCACAGAAGATAGTGTTGGGAATATCATTTGGAACCTTATTCTGAAATTTTTTGTGACTGCCCAAGGAGTTTGGATTTTATTTTCTATGTATTAGAGAGCTATTGACTACTTTTCAACAGAGTCATGCCATGATATGAAGTATTTTAGAAAGACCACGTTGGGAGCAGTGCAAAGCATGATGGGTGCACAGCATGGCAGGACTGAGGACAGTGGGCAGGAGCGGAGGGAGCACAGGCTGGAAAGCCAGGCACTTGTAAACAATACCACAGAGGGTGAGGTGGCAGGAAAAACCCCTAGAAGAGAGGGAAAAGGAAGATGACAGAGTTTCACTGAGGAGGATGGTGCTTTTAATAATTTATATGGCAGGAAAAATAGCAAATTAAAAGAACAGAGTCACTTCTAGCGATATGTTGCTTTTTTTGCAGTGTCAATAACACACATATATGGTGAGGTCTTGCAAATGACAGAAATCACTGTGAATGTTCAGCCTGGGTCGTTTCACTTGAAGAACATCAACACATATGGCTGGAAGTATGAGAATGGCTGGCTGAAAACAATGGCCCTGGAAACTTTGTAAATGAAGTCTAAAGGTAAAGTAACCAGATGAAGGAACATTGGGGCATTTCTCAGAAAGAATTGTTACTGAATGATATCATCAGATTCGTTTTCCTTTTCAGATGGAGGGAGAAGGTCAATTGCCCTTGAATGATTTACATTCTTCTATCCTATCCATGCAGTAAGAATTTTCATTAAGTGACATCTCAACTGTCAAATGTCAGAATCTAGCGTTAGATTCTGGGAGTGTTGAAGGAGGAGAGAAGAAGAAGTGATTTGCATTTGTTCTGAGATTTGAGAGAGAGAGAGAGAAGGAGAGAGAGAGATTGTAGAAGAACTGGGATCAGAGGGAATGGTTAGAGGATGAAATAGAAATATCCCTGCAACTTTATGGAAGTACTGAGCAAACAGAATCCTTAATCCTGTAAAAAGTCATTTTGATTTTCTTCTAAATGGACACTGAGCCATAACTGTGTTGTCATGTTTTTTACTTGATGCCGATCCAGAGGGGTCACTTCATGTGTCATCAGCAAGCCCCTAAGTGTTTGCATTGGTTTCTTAATTATGTCCCGCCCATTGCTTTTTTCAAACTCTGCAACTTGAAAAGAGAACCGAGCAGCTCTACCTTTAAAATAACCTTACTCTCTGTTATACTTTGCATTCTTGTTTTATTTTGGGGAATATTCAAAAGGAAAAGGCTTCTTTTCTTTCAGAACTAAACATCAGTAGGCATGGTAGACACATCCTAAGGTTTGACCTCCAATGAGTCATGCCCTTGTATAATTCCCTGTCATTGAGTTCAGCTAGAAGCTGTGACTTGCTTCTAACCGATAGAATATGGCAAAGGTGATGGGATGTCACTCAGAGTTGTGTTACATTACGTAAGTCTCTGTCTTGGCAGACTGGAGAGCTCTCCTGCCTTGAAGAAGCAAATGGCTTTGATGTTCACCGCCTGTGGGAAGGGCCACGTGGCAGTTGTTTACAGCCAGCCTCCAGGAGCTGGGGGCCTTAAAACCGCAAGAAACTGCATTCTGTCAACAACCACATGACCTTGGAAGGGGCCCCTAGTTCCAAATGAGAATATGTCCAGGCTGACATCTTGCTTGCAGCTTCTTGAGAGCCGATCTGTGCCCACACTGCTAACCTGGTGACACTGTTAAGTTTGTGGTGATTTGCTACACAGCAGCTGAAAAAACTAGTATCACAGAGAAAGTGCTGACTTGGTGAGCAAGACCCTTAGGAAAAAAAATCCTATGATGTGTAGTCAACTACAGAATGAATCTGAAATATTTCTATTGTGTTTTCAAAAATAACTGAAGCAGGACATTAGGGTCCTATAACTCATCACTCCAAGCAGAGTTATTTTAGAAACCAGCAATTGCACTTTGGGCATTTACCCCAGAAAAATGCCACTTAGGAAAAAAAAATGAACTATTGAAACATGCAACAACTTGGATCAAGCTTAAGGGAATTATGCTGAGTCAAAAAGCCAATCCCAAAATGGTACACATATTGCATGATTCCATTTATATATCATTCTTTAAAAACAATTGATTGATTGATTGATTTTAGGGAGAGAAGAAGAGAGAGAGAAACAGTGATTTTTTGTTCCTCTTTACTTATGCATTCATTGGTTGCTTCTTGTATGTGCCCTGACTGGAGATTGAATTCACAACCTTGGCATATCAGGACAACACTCTAGCCAGCTGAGCTACCCAGCCAGGGCTATATAACATTCTTGAAATGATAAAAATATAGAAATGGAAGACAGATAAGTGGTGGCAAAGCAACAGAAGGAATCTTTGTTGTAGAACTGTTGCGTATTTTATCTGTGGTGGTGGATACACAAAACTACACATTATAAAATTGTATAGAACTTAATGCATGTACACATAGCAATTAAGCACTAAGAAAATCTGAGTAAGATTTCAATATCCTGGTTATCATATTGTATTATAGTTTTGCAAGATGTTACCATTGGTGGAAACCAGCAAAGGGTACCAGAAAGTTTTGTATTATTTCTTACAATTGCATGTGAATCTACACTTATATGTTTAATAAGAATTTCAATTTTATGAACTCCTTGTTAAATTAAAAATAAAAGCAACAACAGGCACTTATTAAAGTCCCTGTGCTGTTTTATGTCCCTGCGCTAACCTTTGCTGCTGCTGTAGAGGTCTTTTCATTTTGGTGATATAATCATGAAACTGTCAGAGGGTTATATAAGACATATAGTGCTATTAAAAAGTGTTTTGCCAATTCAGACAACACTAAGCATTTCCTTTGTTGTTCTCAGCTAACGTGAGAATGACAAATATTCATTTGAATTCTTTGATATTTTGATGTCACGGTATAAGTAGCTGGGCATCAGAAGAAATAACTGGGGAAAGATTTCAGTCCCATTCAAAATTGACATTCTTAACAAATTAGAAACACCTCATTTATAGCCAATATTCCACAATCCCCTAGCTTCAGCGTATAACACTAACAACCCAGATCTTGTGATGGGGAGGTGGGTAATACTGGTGACACAGGTGAGGCCTGCCACCCTCACCTGTGCTGGTTTGGAAGGTCACTTGATATTTTACACAACTTGATATATGTATACACTAAGATTTATAGAGATTTTTTTTTATCCTTAATTGAGGACATTTTTGCATTTATCTTGAGATTGAGTGGGAGGGAGAGAGGAAGGAAGAGAGAGAGAGAAACATTGATGTGAGAGAGATACATCGAGTGGCTGCCACCCACACGACCCCAACCGGGGTGGGGACAAACTGCAACCGAGGTACGTGCCCTTAGCGGGAACTGAACCCGGGACTCTCCTGTCCGCAGGCCGACGGTCTAACCGCTGAGACAAACCGGCCAGGGCAAGATTTATAGAGATCTTGAAAAACAACATATATTTCTTTCTTCAGAAGTAAAATTTAATGTCAATTTCATTTTGGATTACTATAAAATATCCTTAGAGTTTATGTTTATTTTTCTCTTAGATGCTAATGAAATGTTCTAAACAGGCTTCTGAAATGACCATTCCAATCTGATGATTAATAAACACATTCTATTCTGTTATTCTCTGTTCAAATAACAATACTATTAACTACATCTAACAAAATTTAAAGTCAGCATTTGCTGAAAACAAAACAAAAATAATTGTCATATAGAATTAAAATAAATAAATAAATTTTTTAATCTTCACTTGATATTGTTCCATTGATTTTCAGATAAAGTGGGAGGCAGAAAGAGAAAGAAAGAAAGAGAGAGAGAGAGAGAGAGAGAGAGAGAGAGAGAGAGAGAGAGAGAGAGAGAGAGAGAGAGAGAAACATCAACGTGAGAGAGACACATCGACTGGCTGCCTCCCTCACGACCCCGACCAGGGCCAGGGATTGAACTGCAACCGAGGTACATGCCCTTGACCCAAATTGAACTCGTGACTCTTTGGTCTGTAGGCTGATGCTCTAACTGCTAAGCCAAACCGGCCAGGGCTAAAAAATTTTTTTTCTAAAGGTGAAGAAAAAATAATTGGCAAGTACTTTGTGTTATTTCACATTTTGCATAACAGCTGTAAAAAATGGCAGTATCTTTCTCCTGAGAACAAACTTGCTGTGAGCTTAATGTATCTGTGACTAATCTGTAGAGCTGTCCAAAGGTGGTTAGCATGTGAAGCTGAGGTGGCAACAGTTGCTGATGGTCAGGGCTTAAGATTAGTCGTCAGCCTCCACCAAATTATGTCATACATGGGATGACTTCAGTAGCATTTTATTTATTTTCCTTAAAAAATTGTGTTGTGTAAATGACTTTGAAAATGGACATGCACAGATACATTACTTTGGAGATCATATGCTCTGTCTTGATGGTTCATTCTTCATTTTTAGCAAAGGAAGACATAGTATCGTTTGCATCTATAGAGCACCTTCTTTCAGAAACCCAAGCACTTTCCTATTTGATCCTGCATCAATGAAGAATTTGGCATTGTTAGGGCACCTTCTTTTGGACTCTTTCATGCCTCTGCTCTCATGCTTTGATCAATTTTCCTTATTTTTTTACTTTGTTACTGTTGTTTATCTTTTTATTTGTATTTCTACAGGTTGATATTCCCTGGGACCTTAATCTTCCACTATTTAAAATCTAGGAGCCCTGGCCGGGTAGCTCAGTTGGTTGAAACATCATCCCAATATGCCAAGGTTGCAGGTTCGATCCCCGATAAGGGCACCTACAAGAATCAACCAATGAATACATAAATAAGTGGAACAACAAATTGATGTTTCTCTCTCTCTCTCTCTCCATCTCCCTCTCTCTCTCTCCTTTCCTCTTTTTCTTAAATCAATAAAATAAAAACAAAAACCTAGAGAATGGGGTTTCCAGAGTTGGAGATATCTTAATGGTTTTATTTGGAGGATCAGGATGTGGGATGTTAAGGGTTGAATGAGGAATGCAGCTCAAAGTGTTGCTGAAGTTTCTTCTTACTCAAATTCTTTTTGCCTCTTGCTAGGCTAATCTAAGGAATGACTGGCTTCAGCCCATTTCTAGCAACTCGCCCACCTCCCTGTGCCTTCCGCTTTCACTTCACTTGGGTTAAATTATTAAACATGATGGCACTCATTTCCCCTGGCCTGACGCCTGGAGTCTTTTTAAGAAGAGAAATTATCTCTTTGTCCAGTTGTTCTGCTCTTAGCTCAGGGACTTTGGAGGCTGGCATCCAGGAGCCTTTTTCTGAATGCCAACTAATCAAAAAAGACATTGCTGGAGGATGGCGTGTCTGTTCACCATCCCTGCTCTTCCTCTGTGTTCCTTCTCGCTGAATGTCTGTCAGGTACTGAAAGACATTATGGAAATACTTGCCGATGAAGGAATTAGATGTCCAGGAAGTAAATTTGGAAATGTTCAGTTATTTGTGGAATCCAATGAGCAATAGAACATCAAAAGCCCCAAGCATCTGAAAGTGTCTATGAATCAGAGCTCAGGAAATTAAATAGCTTCTACTTCGCTGAAGAAGAAGAATGAAAGGGGCCCAAAACACCCTCTCTTATCATGCAGAGCCAAGAACTGAACCAGTACCACAAAGAGCAAATTGGACAGAAAAAGCACAGCATAATAAGACAGATTGTACGTTTACAGTTTGCAGAAAGAAGATAAGAGGAAGAGAAGAACAGAATAAATTGTGACTTGTTAAAGAGAGAAAACTAAGAATGGAATCTATATATTTATAAAGTTCCCAGGGAAAAGAGCTGCAGCACAGGCAACATTTATAAATGAAGAAATGGAGAATGACCCAAGGGCTTTAGACATTAAATTCATTTGCAAGTGTGTGACTATAAGGCGAGATAGCATAAGAACTTATAAAATATCTGTTGATAAAGAGTACAAAAGGAACCCCTTGGAAGCCTGTGGCATAGATCTAAGGATGCCGAATGAAAGAATCAAAATTTCATGGTCAGATTGAGAAAATAATTTTTAAACTGGCCAGTGTGTGGGCAGTTTTAGAACAATCTAACATCAAGAACATCACCTATACATCTACATGTGGTCGATAGGCCGAACTTTAAAATAATAAGAAAACATTGAACATCTGTGAGGTGATCAAGGCAGTCTAAGTTATATACATAACATCTTTGCAGTAGAATTATAAAATCTCTTCTTAAAATAGGGACTCTTTGAGTAGGCACAGCTGACTTACATATAAAACTGCATAGTCTTATTCATCAAGCTAATATACTTGTTAATGGCCCTGTGCAGACACCGAAAGGTAGGTGAAGAGCTGAGTGCAAGAATGTGATAAGGGTGAGTATCTAACAATCTGTGGCAAGAAGTAGTTGTCAAAGTGATGAATTTCTAGTCTGTTCTTAGTATTTCCATTAATAATCTGGATAAAATAGAGTGTGAGTTTTGAACAGAGCTGAATTTTAGTACAAGCATGGGCCCTGGTTAACCTTGGGAAATGACATAATGTCACCGAGCCAGTTTTGTCATTGTAAAGTAGAGATAACAATAGCTCTCATAACACTGTCTCTATGGGGTGTGATAAACATACTAGGAGAACATGAATAAAATGCCTAGTACAATAACTGCTCAATGCATGCCACTTCCTTTTTTTCCACCTGTTCTGAGCATGGTGTACCCTTGCTGAGTATACCACTTCACTTTTGTATTATCTTTTTCTCTCTTGTTTAGGTTATTATGTCTTGGCTTATCATCAGCCTTAACTTCTCTGCTCCCCTTACACTGCTCACAATATTCATGCAGTTTGATGCTCCTGGACATGCAGCCTGAATACCCTTCAGTGTTAGTTTTACACTGTAATTAAGCCTCTGAACGCATTCGGGAATGTTAGGGTGGAGGTTCATCAGTATAATTAGGTCATCTGGTTTGATAATTGGGGCTTGTAGAAATGAGGCTCCTACCCTTCCATGGAGAATGGGAAATGGGGGCTCTGGAGGGATGCCTTCCTGATCCTTAAAGACACCCCCGGGTTGTAAACTGGCAAGAGGCTGGGAGAAGGTTTACATCTCAAAGAGGCAAGGGATTGACAACTGGAATTTTTCTAAAGTAAATGTTATATAAAGGGAGGTCAAAGTGCCCTCGTCAGAAAGAACCCTGTCTACAGGTTCTGTAGTCAAGCTTAGGGGAATATGAAGCCTCTTTGGTCACCCTGTGAACCGTTTTTTCTGATCACCTCAGATATATGCTAAGTCCCAGCAGGCAAGAGCCCTGTCACATGACTGCTGAAATCACAAGCCTGGCCGCAGCCTTGGCTAACCCATCACCAACTTTCCAGCACAGAGCTCACCACAGGGCCTGCAGATTCTAAGTCTCTTGCTACACATTAGAATCAAATGGGGAGGTTTTAAACACAATCACTGCCTGGGCCTCACAACGTGAGAGCCTGGGTTTTTTTTTTTTTTTTTTTTTCCCAATTTTTATTAATTTATTTTTGTTACAGATGTTTCTCCTTTTTCCCCCCTAAACACACTCCTCCCCATTCCTCCCCCCCCCCGCCCCAGCATTGTTGTGTATGTACATTGGTTATGCATACATGCATATAAGTTCTTTGGTTCATCTCATCCATCCCCCCCACCCCCCTCCTGTGAGGTTTGTCAGTCTGAACCATACTCCTTTCTATGTCTCTGGGTCTATTTCATTCATTAGGCCACCTTGTTCATTATATTCCACAAATAAGTGAGATCATGTGGTATTTGTCTTTCTTTGATTGGCTTATTTCATTTATTTTTTTTTATTTTTATTTTTTTTAATTTATCTTTATTGTTGAATGTATTACAAATGTTCCTCATTTTTCCCCCATTGCCCGCCTCCTCCCCATTCCTGCCCCCCTCCTGCTTTTCCCCACACTGTTGTCTGTGTCCATTAGTTATGCATATATACATATAAATTATTTGGTTTATTTCTTCCCACCCCTCAACCCCCCTTCCCTTTGAGGTTTGTCAGTCTAACAACCAATTTGTACTTCTTAATCCCTTACCTTTTCACCCCTCCCCCCAGCCCTCACCCATCTGGTACCCAACAAAAGTTCTCTGTATCTATGAGAATGTTTCTGTTCTGCTTGTTCATTTTGTTTTTAGATTCAATTGTTGATAGATATGTATTTATTGCCATTTTGTTTGTTCATATTTTTTTCTCTTTTTCTTCAAGAAGATCCTTCAACATTTCATATAATAATGGTTTGGTGGTGATGAACTCCTTTAGCTTTTCCTTGTCTGGGAAACTCTTTATAGGGCCATCGATTCTAAATGACAGCTTTGCAGGATAGAGTAATCTTGGTTGTAGGTTCTTGCTTTTCATCACTCTGAATATTTCTTGCCACTCCCTTCTGGCCTGCAAAGTTTCTTTTGAAAAATCAGCTGACATTCTGATGGGAACTCCCATGTAGGTAACTAACTGCTTTTCTCTTGCTGCTTTTAAGATTCTCTCTTTGTCTTGAACCTTTTGCATTTTGATGATGATATGTCTTGGTGTGGGCCTCTTGGGGTTCATCTTGTTTGGGACTCTCTGTGCTTCCTGGACTTGTATGTCTGTTTCCTTCACCAAGTTAGGGAAGTTTTCTGCCATTATTGTTTCAAATAGGTTTTCGATTTCTTGTTCTCTCTCTTCTCCTTCTGGCACCCCCAAGATGCGAATGTTGGCACGCTTGAAGGTGTCCCAGAGGCTCCTTACACTATCCTCATTTCTTTGGATTCTTTTTTCTTTTTGCTGTTCTGATTGGGTATTTTTTGCTTCCTTATATTCCAAATCGATGGTTTGCTTCTTGGATTTACCTACTCTACTATTGAATCTGTGTAAACTATTCTTTATTTCAGTTAGTGTCTCCTTCATTTCTGACTATGATTCCATCATTTCTGACTGGTCCTTTTTTATGTTCTTGAGGCCCTCACTAAGTTCACTGAGGTTCTCACTAAGTCCATTGAGCATCCTTATAAGCAGTGTTTTGAACTCAGCATCTGTTAGGTTGTTTAACTCCATTTCACTTAGTTCTTTTCCTGGAGTTTTGTTCTGTTCTTTCATTGGGGACCTGTTTCTTTGTCTCCTCATTTTGGCTGCCTCCCTGTGTTTGTTTCTGTGTAGTACTTAGCGAGAGGTATGGGGCTAGCTGAGACCAGATGCTGCTTGTTTGAAAGAATTTAGGAAAACCTGAAGCAGGATCCAAGACAGGCCAATCCTATGGTAAAGCAACTGGAAACAGCTTGGGTGGGCCCGAAAGTTGGGTGGGGCGGGGCCTCAAGAAATCACCAGGGTGGGGCAAATAGTGTGAGCCAGGTTGCTGGAGTCCCAGATATGGCGGAGTCTGCCGGCCCAGGGAAGGGCTCACCAAAGGAACAATGGCCTCTGATAGCACGTCTGTCCAGGAGAAAGCTGCCTCTCCAGCCCTCGCTCCAATGCCAAACAGCTCAGTTCTTCCCCATATGACTCTGGTGCCCCTCAGGCTGCCTCCCCCACACTGGAGCCTGGCGGGAGCGAGTCTGAGTAAGTCCGTGCGCGGGCCCTTTAAGAGGAGCTGCCGGGGGCTCCAGCCGCCTCTGCCTCAGTTTCTGCTGCTTTTCCAGCCAGAAGTGATGGGGACTTCTCTTCCTGGCACTGGAACCCTGAGCTGGGTGCCTGGTGTGGGACAATGACCCCTCAGTCCTCAGGGAGGACCTTCCCAGTCGAGGTGTCCTCCTGATTTTTATCCTCACGCGGGTGTGGGAGCAGCCCGTCCGCCTCTGCCCTCCTACCAGTCTCCATGTGGGTTCATCTTTAATCTCGTAGTTGTAGGACTTCCATTCAGCTTGATTTCAGGTGGTTTTGAATGATGGTTGTTCTGTAGTTTAGTTGTAACTTTGATGTGGTTGTGGGAGGATGCAATACCACGTTTACCTACCCGCCATCTTGACCGGAAGTCCTGAGTTTTTTTTTTTAGTTGAGGTAAAATTAGTATATAACATTATATAACTTTCAGGTGTGCATTATCATTTGCTACTTGTAAACACTACAAAGCGATCACCATCATCAGCCTAATTACCATCCATCACAATACAATTGACCGCCTTTGCTCACCAGAGTCTGATTTTAATTGATCTGGGTTGACTCAGACCCTATATTGTTTTAAAGCTCCCCAAGAGATTTCAATGTGTAGCCAGGACTAAAAGACACTGAAGGAGGCCAAAGCTCTCTTTTAACTTGAATTCTAGGGTTTGTGCCTCACACAGAAAGGCCATTCTTACCTCTATTATTCATTTTTTTCTTCTACTATTTAATTTTTAAAGCTCTTTTAGTGGTAAAACATCTGGGATTTGTTTGTACTCATAGTATCAGGGAGTGTTCTAACTTCATACTTTCCAAATGGACAAAACACAATCAGTTTTCACTGCATTATTTATATAATCATTTCTCCCCTTATTTAAATATCACTTTTGTGATGAACTAAATTTTTATTTGTACGTGGTTTGTTTCTCCATTTTCTATGCTGCTCTGGTTATGTTAGCCTAGAACTAGTATGACATTATTTCACTTGGGGCAGATTCACAGAATATTTTGATATTTGGTTATATAATTTCCTTCTTCTTACCCTACATGCAGATTCTTTAAAAAATGTGGTAGCTTTTCTTATCTATTTTCTCTTCCATGTAAAATTCAGAACTGGTTTTCTAAGAACCATAAATAATCCAACTGTGATTTTTATTGGGATTGCTTTTGCATTTTATAGTTTTAAATGAAAATAATTTATAATTTGACATATTGACACTTTTAACCCAGAATCACAGCAGTATTTCATTTTATTATATTTTTTAAAGTCCTTATATACTTTATAATTTTCATAAAGATATTACAGATTTACTAATAGGGTTTTGGTTATTTGAACATTATTTTCTATTGTCTTCTAGCAACCAATATTGCTAATGAAAAGTCTAATGCCATTTTGATTACAAACCTTTT
The DNA here is from genome assembly GCA_030848825.1 of Tadarida brasiliensis. Taxonomy (NCBI): domain Eukaryota; kingdom Metazoa; phylum Chordata; class Mammalia; order Chiroptera; family Molossidae; genus Tadarida; species Tadarida brasiliensis. Next base: position 96,374,832 of record CM061266.1, read on the forward strand.
GTAGGTATTTTTCTTATACTGTTTGTAGATAATTTTCTTCCATTACTTTTGCACATTTACTCTACATAATTTGGGTTAGGTGAGTGGTGACTGAATGCCCTGCATTCTCTTAATGCATTTCTCCAATTAATCACTATTGTGATTGATCCATGTGCCTTCCTCCTCCCCTCATTGCTTCTGGCCAGACTCATTGCATATTTTCCTAAAGTGGTTTGCACACATGACACTCACTGGGCCACTTCTAGGTCTAAAATTCAAACATAGACAACTGTGCACTTATTATCTGCCACACACAAAAAAATAGAAAACATTATCATTCAGAGTTGCTGGCATATCATGGGTGATCAACAAATATTTTTTCATGGAAGATTAAATGAGAGGGATATTATCCTTATCATTCAACAGGAGAAGGAATGACTGTTTTAGCCCATGTCTGAAACACCTACATGACTTTAGTAGTAAGGCGCATAGGCATTTGATTGGGAAGGAGCCTTAGTAATTATCTACACCACCTTCAGCCAGCTGGGCCACATTTTCCTTTCACTTTTAAGGAAACATAACCCAGAAGCACTTTAGTGATTATATTATTATACTACCCATAGGTACTGGTCCTGTTAACTAGGCTTTCTGATGTTTAATTCTGAGATTTGTTCTCATAGCTTCAGAATATTGCACACCCAGCTTTTACATGTACATAGGAAAGGAAGGATTTTCCCATTTTTTTCTCCTTATACCTGTACTTTGCTTCATGATACTTGACTCAGAATTGCCTCGAGACTGAACCATACCCAGGATGCATAAGATAAGGAGACATTACTTTAGTTGTGTATGCTTCTAACACAGCCTTGGAATATATTGTAGTTAATATGTTAATAAAATATTTTGAAAATAATTTCTATTGAAGTATATTATTTTTTTTTTCATACAGTTATGAGAAACATAGACTATGAGATCAGAGTGACCCAGTATTTCACAGAGAGGTAGCCCATTAATGGATCAGTGATATTTATCCATAGGACTTCTAAAATACATCACCAGCAGTTTTCTTAGTTTTTTAGATAATAGGTTATTTTTAAAGGATTTATTTAGTACTCCAAATCTTAATCTTTCTAGTTTCTGGCATGCTAGGAAGGAAAGGGAAGAAAAATAACATTTACTGAGAACTTACTATGTGCCGACCATTTTACTGGAGATCTGGCTTATGTACTTTTAGTTTTAACTTACAGAAAATAATTTGTATTTTTATTTCAATGCAGACATATATATTGAGAATCTGAGCCTGCTGTCTCTCAGCCTGCCGGGATCGGTGCAATGCAATGAATTACAAGCACATGCTGGTTGGAGTGAGAGGGAGCTTTGCAAGGGAGCAAAAGCTCCAGACCTTTGGACGCAGTCCTATTTATTTGCAGATTGGTTCCTCCAGGTTATGAGTGGATTTATGTAAATTATTTCCTTAAGATGGCGTCTCTGCAAACCATACAGTCTAGCCTTGTCTCTCACTTTTTACGGTGGAAAGAGACTTTGAAACTAAAAAATAACAAACCCAGACATTCTTGAGTCATACAGCTCATTTGTCCACTCGAGGAGGTGTTCCAGCCATTGTCATGCAAACCTTATCTTAGACACATGCAAATGAAGCATTCATATGCACTTAAGGCGGTCTTCCTGCCCTCCAGTCAAACCTGTCTGTCCACACACACACTTTGATCCTAGGCTGGCCAGGTTTTGTGAATGCATATCACAAGGTTACAATTGTCCATCCACCAACCCCCCATCCCCACATCTCCCCTCTTTTTGTTTTCTTGACATTGTGGAATCACCACAGCTGCGGTGGTCAGGAGTGTCATCACTCGTTTTTCAGTATTCTGCATAGAGGACACCATTCGCCAGAGTCCTTGGAGAACTATGAGGCCAACACAAACAAGAAAACAACCAATAGCAGTAAACATCTAGGTTCTAAGACTGAAACCCTCGAACCAATGTTTTGGATTGAGCCATTGGACATTATCTAAGATTGCCTTTAAAACATTTTGGTGAGCAAGTTGTTGTATATCTGCTAACTGTGCTTCCAGAGCCTTTTTTAGATTAGTTACTTGCCCTCCAAGGTTGCCAGTAAAAGCTCTTTGTAAGCATTGTTTGACTACTGTCCAATTGTGGTAGGTGGCATTCCAAGGCAATGCAGCTATACACACACTATGACTACACTCCCAATCACAGTGTAATGTAGAGCGAGTGGCTAAGGCCTCTTCACGTTCTCCTAGCCACAATACAGCTGCCTCTAAGGCATCCAATTGAGTTAGAATTCCTTGATAAATTTCTGTCTGGGAAGTCATATCTTTAGTAACATTGGTCATTACTTCAGCTAGTATATGTGCCATTTGGACTGATTCTGTCAAGGCCGTGACTGAAACAGCTGCAGTACCAGCAATGACTATAGCTGAAATGATGAATGCTACTAGCCACCCAATAAACCTCCTTTTACGGGGGTGTCCACAGTATGAATCCAATATAAGTGTCGTTCTGCTGCTGCAGGGTTCAATAATACAGGCAAGCAGCATAAAATATCTACCCTAGATCGGGTGGAGATTATAGATAAGTAAGCCAAAAAATATTCTCTGGGGTAAGAGAAGTCCCCATTCTAGTTAGCATTTCCTCAGAACATAGTTGCAACGGCTTAAGGCTTCCCCAGGTAACACTAGAAAGGGTTTGAGAGGGGCCCCGGGACTAAGTCCGGGACCAAGTGCGAGTTTTACGATCAGTGTCCAAGGTCAGCTGTGCCATCTGAGGAGTCAGGTTGAAGGGCAGGTCCTTCCTGTTCATGGTAAGGTTTTATCCACTGAGCCGCCAGCCACTTGGGACCTGTAGGAGACAAAACACAAGCATACCCTCGCCCCCAAGCTAGTAACTCTGCAGGACCTTGCCATTCAGGTCCTTGCTGTGGATCTCTGTACCAGACTAAAGGCTTGGGCCCTGTGGCAGAAGCCTTTTGTTGAAAAAGTCACTCTGCAGCTGTAGTGCCAAAGCGATCTCGATTTTAAAAATTTAAGGTATAGATTGCCAGAGAAAGCTGATTTATAGGGGGTTCACCCATCCTCCCTCCTTTTTGTTTTTTAATTAATAATTTTAAAGTCGCATGAGCACGTTCAACAATAGCTTGTCCTGTAGGGTTATAGGGGATGCCAGTTTTATGGCTAATGCTCCATTGTTGGAGAAATAATTTAATGTTTTGAGATGTATAGGCTGGCCCATTATCTGTTTTAATTTCCAGTGGCACCTCCCCATATGTGCAAAACAGGACAGCCAGTGACACTTAACGTCTTTGGCTCTTTCCCCGGTAGCGGCGGTTGCATGTAGAAAATTGGAATGGGTATCTATAGTAACATGTACCCACTGAAATCGACCAAATGATGGAATATGTGTTCTATGATGGCATCCGCCTGTTGATTTCCTTGTGTTAAAGATCCGGGGAGCATGGAATGAGATCAAATGTGGATTATAAAAATAGGATGATTCCGTTGGTCTATTAAAGCTTGGAGAGACAAAAATAAGGTTAATAGATGCTGATCAGTTAAAGTTTTAATAAAGGCTTGTTCTATTCTTTGTAACACTTTAACTACATACTGTGAATCACTAACTATATTTAAGGGCTCTTCTGTAAAATGTTGAAGAGCTAATATTGTAGCCCATATTTCAGCACGATGAGTTGACCCAGGCTCAAGGCTGCTGATATTTTTCCATTCCTCATTTTCTTTCCAGGCTACTCCTACTTTGTGAGATTTACCTGATCCATCAATGAACACAGTTCTAGCCCCAGGTAATGGGGTATTACTGATTTTATGCACCAAATTAAGATGTAACTGAGGAATATTTTGCAAGAATTTATTTGCTAGAAGAGAGTAATTAATTTCTCCAATGAAATCTGCTAGAGCTATTTGAAAGTCTGTTGCCTGGGAAATCAAAGTGGTAAATTGTTCCTGAGTAAGAGGCAAATGTAGAATCTGAGGGTCATACCCTGTCAGTTCTTGTGTTCTTTTTCTACCTTTGGCTACTAGATTTGCTAACTGTTCCACAAATGGAGTTACTGTTTTAGACGGGGGAGCTGGGAGAAAGATCCATTCAAGATATTTTATTTCAGGTGTTAATTGTCCTATTAATGCTGTAGGGTATGGAGCAGTTGGATAAGCAAATAGTCTAATAGGGTCTTTTAATGACCGACGATGAGCTTGTCTGGTTAGTATTTGAGTAGTTATTACTTTAAGTTCCTGTTGCGCCTCTATAGATAGAGTTCATATAATAGTAAAGATAAATGGCAGGAAATAGTTTCCTTACTGGCTCAATAGCATGATGGACACAGTATTGACAAATTGTTGGACTATTTATCATTCCTTGGGGTAGTACTTTCCATTGAAACCATTGCATAGGTTTACTATTGTTAATGGAGGGAACAGAAAAAATGAATTTCTCTCTATCTGTAAGGACCAAAGAGATAGTGAAAAAACAATCCTTAAGATCTATAATAATTACATGCCATTTTTCAGGAATCATTGTAGGATTGGGGAGCCCAGGTTGTAATGCTCCCATGGGTTTTATAATAGTATTGATTGCCCTCAAATCAGGCAGTAATCTCCATTTACCACCCTTTTTTGGAATTACAAAAATGGGAGTGTTCCAGGGACTGACTGAAGGTTCTATATGACCTGCTTCTAATTGCTCTTTCACTAATCTGTTTGCTTGTAACAATTTTTCCCCCTTTAAGGGCCACTGATCAACCCATACTGGCTCTGTTGTTTTCCAGGCCAATGAAAGGAGTGGAATTTTACCAGTGACCCCTAGCCAAAAGGCTGGGTTTAAATAACCATTCCCCATTGAGAGAGAAGATCCCTTCCCCAACAAATTTAGGGGAGACTCCATGACATAAGGTTGAATCCATCTTTTTTGTCCATCTGGACCTGTACAGGAAAGGGAGAGAGTACTTTGTTGAGGAGCTTGAGTTCCTCCCACTTCTGTAACTAGTAGGGGTACCGGGGTTTTAGGCCATTTCTTAGGCTAGTCCCTTGTTGTTATAATAGAAATGTCTGTTCCTGTATCCGCTAGTTGCCCTTGTATATTAATGGAGAGCAAGGGCTTTCTGGTGTTAATAGCCACAGTCCAGAAAACATCACACTGACCAGTGCTCCCAAACCCTCCATTCCCTCTTACTGTGGAGGTGGCTGCGGGAACCCAGTAGGGTAACAAAAGAAGTTGAGCTATTCGGGTTCCCGGTATTAAAACATGAAAGCCCACAGCCTTAAACATTACTTTAATTTCTCCTTCAAAATCTGAGTCAATTACTCCTGGCATCACTTGTATTCCTTTCATTGGTAAACTAGATCTTCCAATCACTAAACCTACTTTCCCCTCCGGCAAGGGGCCATACACCTGTAGGAACTAAATCTTGCAGTGGAGGCTTGGAGGTCTCCAACCCTCCGTTTGATTGACTGTAAAAAGCCTGAGGCTGTGGGACCCAGGGAGCTGTCTGGGAGCCAGGTCTCACACCCTTCTTCCCATTTCCCGATAGGGGATTTCCACTTTTGTCATATTTAGACTTATACTGATTGGCCCAATGCAGCCCTTTGCCACATCGAGGACAGGGCTTAGTAGGAAGGCCACTAGTTTTGGCCTTTCCTTTTTTACAGTCCTTTTGAAAATGTCAAACCCAGACATTCTTGTCAAACGACTCATTTGTCCACTCAAGGTGGTGTTCCAGCCATTGTCATGCAAACCTTATCTTAGACACATGCAAACGAAGCATTCATATGCATTTAAGGCAGTCTTCCTGCCCTCCAGTCAAACCTGTCTGTCCACACACACACTTTGATCCTAGACTGGCCAAGTTGTGAGAATGCATATCACAAGGTTACAAATCGTCCATCTACCAACTCCCCATCCCCACATGAGCCCCCAAATGAAGCCTATTGTTTTTAAAGCCATTTCCAACTAGATTCTTGTTTGTAGTTCTCTCTCCTGCATAACATTTCTCACTATTCTTGAGAGATTTATCTAATCAATATTTATTAATACCAAAGAAAAGGAATGAATTCTGCATGTACAACTATTGACCTGAGTTATATATAATTGATTCTGAATAAATTGAAAATTGAGCTTAAAAAGGATAAATCTTTTAAAGTTTGGAGTATTAGCTAAAGTAACTTTTAAAAAAATTATAGTATTTTACGAAGTCATGGATGTCTCTGAGTATAGACTTACAGAAAGAACTGAGGGGACTAGACCAGTGGCTCCCTGGGGAGTGTCAAGCTGCAGCTTCCTGACACAGCTGCCCAAATGACATGTCCATGATATTTGGCCTTCCTTTTCCTCCTTCCCTGTTATTAATAACTAGGTTAATTACAATGGTATCACTTTGATCTCCCTTCACCTTCATCCTGGGGATTATCTTAGTCTTTCCTCTGTGTTGGGAGCTCTGGTTTCTGTTTCCCACATTGTTTTCTTGCTTTGTTTATATTCCTGTTATGGCAGAGTACATCTATCAGTAACTTATGAGAGAGGATGCAGAAGAATAACTTTTCTGAGACCTATTTATTTATTTTTTCAACCCTCACAATTAATAGCTTTTCTTTTCAGGAGGAATTAGATTAGGAATAATTTTTCTTGAAAATATTTAAGACATTCCATTGTTGGCAAGCTCTCAGAGTTGCACTGAGTAGTTCAATGTCATTCTCAATCCTCTTTTACTAGGACCTAACTTTAAAGAATTAACTATATGAACTCTTCTTCTTCTTCCCTTTACTCTGGCATTTCATTAGGAAGGGCCTTGTTTGGATTTTCTCTTTCCTCTTGAGTTAGGCACTCAGTGGGCTTTTTGATCTGAACATTCATACACTTTAGTTCTGGTAATTATTTTTTAATCATTTCTTTGATTAATTTATATTGATTTTTTTTGTTTTGTTTTCTTTTGTGGAATTTTGTAGTTTGGACATTGGGCTTCTTAAGCTAATTCTCTAATTTTCTTATCTTTATTGTTTTCCAACTCTGTCTTTTGGAGCTACTTTATGAGGAATTTCTGAAAGTTTCTTTTCTAACCATTCTCTGAGAGTTTTTATCCCCCTTTATGTTATTGCATTTTTAACTTGCAAGAACTCTCTTTTGTCCCAGAATGTCACATATTTGTAGTTCTTATTCTTTTTTTATGATTCTATTACTTACCTGATGGAGATTGATTTTTGGATTGCTTTCCTCTCCCTGCAATGTCTATGTTTCTTTCCATTTCTTTCTTCCTGATGGATTTAATCTCTGTCTATTATGTGAGAGATCTTTCTCAAATGTCTGGTATTCTCAGGCTCACCACTCTTATTTATTATTTTTAAAAAAAATCTATTTTTCTTTATTGATTTTAGAGAGAGAGGAAGAGAGAGATAAAAACATTGATGAGACAGAACATCAACTGGTCGCCTCCTGAATGGCCCCCACTGGGGATTGGGCCCATAACCTCGGCATGTGCCCTGACCAGGAATTGAACCGATGACCTCTTGGTGCATGGGTCAATGCTCAACCACTGAGCCACACCGGCCGGGCTCACCACTCTTATTTAAGTGTGAGAAACTGAAATCCTGATTCTAAACATCATGTGTGTGGGACAGAGGGGGTGATATTTCTTCTAGACCATGTTTGGTTGGTGAATCTATATCATTAGGTCTTTTCTCTTTGGTTGATTATATTTCCTTGAGAAGACTTTCAGTTTCTTGTGAAAGGTACAAATATAGTTGACTCAGTTCTGGGCTCTGAGTCAAGGAAGGGACATGAGGTGTCAGCATTCAGTGACTAGGCTTTCACTTAATCTAGCAATTTTCAGTTTGGTATACCTGCTTTTAACTGTGCTTGACACTCCCTGGAATCCCCCAATGTACCTTAATTCAGGGAGCAAATTTTCTCTTTTGCTGAATTTAGAGAAAATATCTATTTTTTTCTAAACAAATTTTCAAGCAGTCAGCTTTACTTTTACCCTGTCCTTTGAGTGATACCAGGTAACTTCAATTTCTGAACACCTTAGGGATTTGTGGTATACACTGGCTGGTTGGGGGGGCCTCCCCATCAATAAGTTTGATGTGGGGGTTCAGGTTTCTAAGTCATTTGCTACTCATTTATCTGATTTCTAGCTTTTGAAATCTTATTGATGTTGTCTGCTCCTTGTTCTCTCTGTCCTTGAGGATTTATGTCTTTGAAAAAATTCTGAATTTTAATTTTAAAGAAGTTTTAAGAGGGAAAGGAAGTTAAAAATGTGCATTTAATCTTCAATTTGTAACCTGAAACCTGTCAACTCATTCACATAATCAGTTTAAAAGAGACTGGAAAGGGAAAATGGAAAGGAAAAAAAAAGAGTAAATAAAGCAAAACTAAGGTAGAAGAGAGAAAGTAATCCCCAAGAGGAAGACATAAACAGGTAGAGAGAAAGAAAGAATAAGACCTACACTGAGGAAAGGCAGAAGATCAGAGATGCTCATATCATAATGACCTTGATTTGCTTCTTTTGTTTATTTACTCATCTATTCACTCACGCACAAAGTTTCTCTAGAGACTTTGTGTTAGGAACTCTGATAGATGTTGCAAATACCAAATATATGAGTTGAAAGTAAATCAGTACTTTTTATTGATAGTAACAATAGCTAACATTTATGGAGCCCAAAAAAGCTTTATAGCCTGGTATCATCAGATTATTTCAACTATAAAAAATATGTACTCAGGGCCTAGTGAAAGTCAGGCATGGTTCTGTGTAATAGAATATTATTAATTCCTTCCTTTTATAGCCTCCTATATGTTGATTTGTTTATACCCTCCTCACTTTGTTGATTACTTACTTTTCATACCTCTTTGGATACTATTTATCTTTAAAACCATAATAGATTCCAAATCCATTCATATGTAAATATATCGTATGCATTTGTTTGCTTATACTGCCATGTTTATTATATCTATATGTGACCAAAAAGCAATAAAGGGACTTTTTATGTGTGACTTACAGATCTTCACTTCTTAACTTGTAGTTATTTGTGGTATACTTACATAGCATTTGAATATTTTGCTTGAAGAGTAAGTATGTAGAGCTTAATAAAAATACTTTATAATACTAAAGTATGTATATAGTAAAATCACTAGAGATTTAGAATAACTTATGGACACAGAATTTTATAATAATAACAATGATAGTAGTAGTAGTAATCATAATAATAACATGTTTTGAATGTTTGGATAAATATAACCTAGACAACATTATGGTTCTAAGAAATTTCTGATTAACCCTTATTCTTAAAAGATTATCCTGAATATTTCCCATCTTTAGTAGCTATTATATAGGATCAAAACCAATCTGAATTAAAAACATAAGCTCACAGCAAGTTTGGTGCCTAAAGAATGCATTGGTTTTTCATCTCTGAGCAGCATAAATAAGCTATCTTTACTTATGAGCTAGTGTTTAAGTAGTCTAATAACTATACCATCACCAAAAAGATCTGATGCTTGCACATGCCTTTGCATCGCTACTCTGTAACCTTTCTTACACTAACCAGGTCAGTGTGTAGATCTCTTATCATTTTAAAAAAATGTTACCAGCTTTGTGAACTTGAATAAGTTTCGTAGGCTTTCTGGGACTCACTTTTGTCATCTGTTAACTGGAGATTATATCATACCCATTTTGATGGGTTATGTGAAAATTGAAGTAAAGTATAATTAAAACAAGGGAAACATGGTTGGGTGGTAAAGATCACTCAATAAATCTTAGATATTATTACTATCAATAAAATGTGCTCATTTACATTCAGCTCACATTTATTTTGAACATTGAAATATACAGAAACAATCCCTTCTTTAATATTCACCTTGAAGTGTATTCTGGATATGTTTTTTTTTTCCTTTTGTGCCATGTCTCTGGGGAAAGACGCAAAGATCATCCAACCTAAAAACATCTATAGCCTGGTGGGTCTGTGGAATCCTATATTTATTATTCAAGTTTCTCTTATTATACAGTTGTAGAGGAAGCAAAAGTTGTCATTACATAAAAACATCTGACTATTGAACTGTGCTCTTAGAAAATGATTCTCTTCTCTAGCATCTCCCTGGTCATAACACTAGCATCCACCCCTACCCATTGTAAAAATATCTGTATGGAAGAGCCTTGTTGAATGTCAGATATTGTAAACAGTTGAAAAGTCAATGCAAATGCAGTAGACATCAGTTGCAAAGTGAGATCTCAAATCTTATTTGTGACACCCATAAAAATGTTAATCACATGAAAAGTCACTGATAGTTGAAAATGTGTTAGACTTATACTAGCTAACAATTGAAGAGATGTTCAACTTCACTAATCATCAAGGAAATGCAAATTAAAACCACGAGATATCACCTGTGAGAAAGGCTATCATCAATAATCAACAAATTAAAGAGTTGGCGAGGATATAGGAAAAAAAGGAACCCTCCTGCACTGTTGGTAGGAATGCAAAATTATGCAACCACTGTGGAAAACAGTTATGGAGATTCCTTAAAAACAAAAAGTAGACATACCATACGACCCAGCAATTCCCATTATGAATATTAACCCAAGGAAATGTTACTCTTTGCAACAACATGGATGAAGCTGGAGATCATTATGCTAAGTGAAATAAGCCAGTCAGAGAAAGACAAATACCATATGATTTAACTTATGTGAATAAAATTAACTATTAAGCAAAATAGAGACACACGCACAGAGAGCAGGCTGACAACTTTGAGGGAGGGTGTTGGGGGACTGGAGATTTTTGAAGGGATTGAAGAAAAAAAAGCGGAAACAACTCATGGGAATGGACAACAATGTGGGGATTTCCAGGAAGAGGGGAGGTGGGAGGAGGTGGAGGAGGGTAGAGGGGAGATAAATGGTGATGGAAGGAGACTTGACTTGGGGTGGTGAACACACAATGCTGTGTGCAGATGATGTATTGTGGAATTGTGCACCTGAAACCTGTACAGTTTTGTTAACCTGTGTCACCCCACTCAATTCAATGAAAAGGGAAAAAATAACAATTGAAAAGAAACAAAAATAATGGTGATGAACTTGGAAACAATGATTTTAATAACAAAGGTTTAAGTGGCCCTTTAGAAAATCAAAAAAGCCCTCAATTTTGTTATATGAAACATACATCTCTTTATGACAATATTGCAAGAATCAAGTATAAGTTGATTAGTATACTTGTGTTTAGTTAGAATACATGTTCAAACACTAGTTCCCCCCCCCACCTAAGAATTAGTGCATACTTGCAATAAGAGACAACAGATATTTTCATAATTTTAGGGTGTTATTTTTTTTCAGGATATAGTCCCAAGCAAACCCTAATGTTTTTATTTTAAAAGTATGATATTTTAAAAAATCGGTTTTGTGATCTTGGCTGTGGAGTTTCCCTCTAAGAAGTGAGGGGTCCCAGGCCCATACCAGGCTTGCTATCTCAGGGTACTAGTACTGGGAAGAGGAGTCCCCAAAACAATCAGCTATGAAAAAAAATAGGGATTCCATCAAGGTGAGATAGAGGGCTGCTGGAAAACCAGAAGTCCACTTAAACAGCCAGCACAAACTCGCTAGCTCACAAACACTCATCCTAAGCGCCAGTGAAGACTCAGCAGCTTGAAAGGTGCCAAGGACATACAGGGAGAAACTGAATTATGAGGTGGGCAGGGCAGCTGCCATGTTCCTGTGTTGAGGTCTCCCCACACAGCTGGCAGGTGCAAGTAGGTGCCACATCTGAATCTGCATTAGCCTGTTGAACATGGCTTGTCCCACCTTGATAACTTGCTGAGACCCTGTCCACCCAACTTGTACACTACCCAAGTACACTACCCAAGCCTTTTTCTGCAGCCGTTTTCATAGGCAGCCAGCCTTGAAAAGTGCTACAGATTCTCCTAAAAACTTTCAAATGTCCACAGGCACAAGTCAGGTGACAGCTGGCCTTGGCATGCCATGTGCCTCTTGCTGACTGGCCCCAGGCCCAGCACTGTTGGCAGCTGGCCTCTTTTAACTGTGGCATCTTCCATGTATTTCCAGGCCCAGCACAGATAGCTTTCAACCACAGACTGCTTTGTAGCTCCTAATAGGAGCCCAGGGTAGGTCACATGCAGAAGTTGATATGGGCCTGCACCTGAGACCCTCCTAAGAGGCCTAGTAACCAACAAACCTGGTGGACAGATTCAGACCACAACAAAGTACTACCCAATTAGCTACTCAAACAGCACACACAAAAGGTGGTCTTGGCAGGCACAAGAGCCATGCTGGGGCAAATCCTGCTCCATGGGGTCAGCATCCACACAGCAGATCCTCCATTGTAGTTATAGCTACTTGTCATGGTCAGCTTGAGGGACAACCCCACCGACTGACATACCAATAGCAATGAAGGCTCAACTGCAACATACAACTCACACAAGGAACACTCCTTGAGCACCTGGCTCAGGTGACTAAGGAGGCTGCACCACTGGGCCCTTGAGAACACCTACTACATGTGGCCACCCTGCCAAGACTGAGAGATGTAGCAGATCTATCTAATACATAATTATAGGAACAAACATAGAGAGGAAGTCAAAATGAGGGACATGTCCCAAATGAAAAAAGAACAGGAGAAAACTCTAAAAAAAGAGAACTAAACAAAATGGAGGCAAGCAATATACCTGATAGAGAATTCAAAACATTGGTTATAAGGATGACCAGTGAACTTAGGGGAAGAATAGATGAACTCAGTGACAACTTCAATAAAAAGATGGTAAGCAAAAAGGACATAAAAACCATTAAAGAGAACCAGAAATGAGTAATACAATAACTGAAATAAAGAGGACTGAGAAAAAATGGTGGCAGAGTGAATGGAGGCTACATAGATGATCTCCCAGTACCAAACTGGAATTACAACTAAAATAAAGAAAAACTGTGAGGAAAAAGCAACAGAAAAGCAGCTGGAGAGGACCATATAACCAGGGACACTGAATCGAGCCTGGTAGGTCTGTGGAGGTGTGAGAGGGGGACAGGCTGGAAACACACAGACAGCAGCTGTTTTAGCTGTAGACAGTGCCCTGAGGGTTAAAATCCCAAGCCAGCTCCACAGTACAGAGGGCCGGGACAGAGCACTACATTAGTTATAGCCACTCACTTTGGGCTCTGGCAGAGGGAGGGCAGACTGGACTGAAACTCTGTGGGGACACCCAGGATTTGGAGGCTGCTCAGAGTTTTTGCTGAGTCTTGGCCACACAGGACAGTGGCCATCTTGCTCCTCCCCAGAGCTCTGGGGAGAAGCAGGAGCCCCTCCTTGGAGATTCAACCCCATCCATCTGGGTCAAAGAAATGCAAATTGAGACTCATTAACAACCAGCATCTGCCTCACCCTCTGGAAATCCTCTTATGCTGGACACCTGAGGGAGTTTTTCATGCAGCTGAGGGCTACAACCCAAGGCCCTAAGTAACAGCCTCCAGGCAAAAAGCTAGAGGATAACTGAACCTTTCCTGGGCTTGCAAATCTACCCAGGAAAGTAAGACTTGACAGTGGTGTTTAACGTGGGTCCTCGCACACTCATCCAAACCCAGTAGAGGGAGCCACAAACAGCAGAACACCAACACCCATAGGAAAAATTTGGCAGGCTCCAAAACCCATGGAGATAGCCAAAATGGTGAAACAAAGAAACAGATCCCAAATGAAAGAACAAGAGAACTCTACCAAAGATGAGATAAATGAAATGCAGTTCAGCAAGTTATCAGAGGTAGAGTTCAGAGCCATGATCTTGAGGACCCTCAACAGCATGATTAAGGACATCGACACCATGAGTAAAGATATAGAAACACTGAAAACCAACCATGTGGAAATGAAGAATGACATAGCAGAAATAAAGAACACATTGGAAGAACTAACCAGCAGAGTAGAGGAAGCTGAGGACCAGATCATGAATTAGAAGACAGGGTGTAAAAATATCAATCAATCAGAAAACCAAAAGGAAGAAACAATTAAAAAACAGGAAGACAGCTTAAGAGAACTGTGGGACAACTGGAAATATAATAACATTCGCATAATAGGAGTCCCCGAAGAAGAAGAAAATGAGCAAGGGTTAGAGAATATATTTGAAGAAATAGTGACAGAAAACTTTCTTAAGTTGGTGAAGGAAGAAGGCATTCACGTTCAAGAAGCACAGAGAGCCCCAAGTAAGAAGAACCCAAACAGGCCCACACCAAGACACATAGTAATTAAAATGCCAAAAATTAAAGACAAAGAGAGAGTCCTAAAGGCAGCAAGAGAAAAGCAACAGGTTATCTACAAAGGAACCCTCATAAGTCTATCATCTGACTTCTCAATAGAAACACTACAGGCCAGAAGGGAATGGCATGAAGTAATCAAGGTCATGAAAAACAAAGATCTGAACCCAAGACTACTCTACCCAGCAAGGCTATCATTCAAAATAGAAGGTCAAATAAAGAGCTTCCCAGACAAAAAAAAAAAAGGCTAAGGGAATATATTAGCACCAAACCAGCACTACAAGAAATGTTAAAAAGACTGCTGTAATTAGTAGAAGAAATAGAAAGAAAAATGGAACCACACTAAACAAAAATGGCAATAAATACATATCAATAATCACCTTAAATGTAAATGGATTGATAGTACCAGTAAAAAGACACAGAGTAGCTGACTGGATAAGAAAGCATGACTCACACATATGTTGTTTACAAGAGAACCACCTCACAAAAAAAGACTCACATAGGTTGAAAGTCAAGGGATGGAAAAAAAATCTACCAAGCAAATTGAAAGGAAAAAAGAGCTGGGTAGCAATACTCATATTTGATAGAATAGATCTCAAAATGAAGGCCATAACTAGAGACAAAGAAGGCCACTACATAATATTGAAAGAATCTATCCAACAGGAAGATATAACCTTGGTAAACATATATGCATGCAATATAGGAGCACCAAAATATATTAAAAATCTTCTGGAGGACTTCAAAGGAGAAATCTACAGCAACACAATCATAGCAGGAGACTTCAACACCCCGCTGACATCACTAGATAGATCATCTAGACAAAAAATTAACAAGGAAACAGAGACTCTAAATGAAGTGCTAGAGCAAATGGATTTAATAGATATCTACAGAGAATTTACATCCCCAAACTGCAGAATTCACATTCTTCTCAAGTGCACATGGGATATTCTCAAAGATAGACCACATGTTAGGGCACAAACTAAGTCTCTAAAAGTTCAAGAAGATTGAGATCATATCAAGCATCTTCTCAGATCACAATGACATGAAACTAGAAGTCAACTGCAACAAGAACATGCAAAGACATTTGAAAACATGGAGACTAAATAGCATGTTATTGAACAATGAATGGGTTACCATGGAGATCAAGGAAGAAATCAAAAACTTCCTGGAAAGCAATGAAAATGAACACACAACAACACAAAATCTATGGGATGCAGCAAAAGCAGTTCTGAGAAGAGTTTCATAGCCCTAGAGGCCTACCTCAAGAAAGAAGAATTTCTAATTGACTATCTAACCTCACAACTTAAAGAACTAGAAAGCAAACAAAAAGGAAATCCCAGAGCAAGTAGAAGGAAGGAAATAGTAAAGATCAGCAGAAAAAAAGGACATGAAGACCAAAAAACAATTTAAAGGATCAATGAAACAAAGAGCTGGTTTTTTGAAAAGATAAACAAGATTGATGGACCCTTAGCTAGACTCTCAAGAAACAAAGAGAGAGAATCCAAATACACAAAATCAGAAATGAAAGAGGAGAAGTAATAACTGACACCACAGAAATACAAAGGATCACTAACAAATACTATGAACAATTATACAGCAACAAATTGGACAATCGAAGTGAAACAGATAAATTTCTAGCAACACATACTCTCCCAAAACTGAACTGGAAAGAGATAGAAAACTTCAACAGACCAATAACAACGAAGGAAATTGAAGATGTAATCAAGACTCTCCCAGCAAACAAAAGCCCAGGCCTGGACGGCTTCATGGGGGAGTTTTACTGAACATTCAAAGAACTAACACCCACTCTCCTCAAACTATTCCAAAAAATTCAAGAAGAAGGAAGACTTCCAAATTCGTTTTATGAAGCCAGCATAATTCTAATTCCAGAACCAGAAAAAGACACTACAAAGAAAGAAAACTACAGGCCAATATCCCTGATAAACATAGATGCCAAAATCCTTAACAAAATATTAGCAAATCAGATCCAGCAATACATTAAAAAATTATTCACCATGACCAAGTGGGATTCATCCCTGGGAGTCAAGGCTGGTACAATAATTGCAAATCAATAAATGTGATACACCACATAAACAAAATGAAAGATAAAAAGCATATGATCTTATCAATAGATGCTGAAAAAGTATTCGACAATATCCTCCACCCATTTCTGATAAAAACACTCAGTAATTTGGGAATAGAGGGATCATATCTCAACATAATAAAAGCCATATATGAAAGACCTACAGCCAACATCATACTCAATGGGCAAAAACTAAAAGCATTTCCGTTAAGAACAGGAACAAGACAAGGATGCCCACTTTCACCACTCTTATTTAACATAGTAATGGAAGTCTGAGCCACAGCAATCAGACATGAAGAAAAAATAAAGGGGATCCAAATTGGAAAGGAGGAAGTGAAACTGTCACTATTCGCAGATGACATGATATTATATATAGAAAACCCTAAAGACCCCAACAAAAATCTACTAGACTTAATAAATGAATTTGACAAAGTAGCAGGATACAAAATTAATGTCAAGAAATCGAAGGCATTTTTATACACCAATGATGAACTCACAGAAAGAGAAGCTATAAAAACAATCCCATTTACCATTTTGGAAAAAAAAAAATAAGATACCTAGGAATAAACTTAACCAAAGAAGTAAAGGACCTATTTGCAGAAAACTACAGGACATTGAAAAAAGAAATAGAGGAAGATATAAAAAAGTGGAAGCAAATACCTTGTTCATGGATTGGAAAGATTAACATCATTAAAATGTCCATACTACCCAAAGCAATCTATAGATTCAATGCAATCCCCATCAAAATACCAATGACATATTTCACAGAACTAGAACAAATACTTCAACAGTTCATATGGAACCAAAAAAGACCCCGAATAGCCACAGCAATCTTGAAAAAGAAGGACAAAGTAAGCGGATCACAATACCAGATTTCAGGTTATACTACAAAGCTACTGTAATCAAAACAGCCTGGTACTGGCACAAGAACAGACACATAGATTAATGGAATAAAACAGAGAACCCAGAAATTGACCCAAATCATTATGCTCAATTAATATTCGACAAAGGTGGCAAGAGCATACAATGGAGTAAAGACAACCTCTTTAATAAATGTTGTTGTGAAAATTGGACAGCTACATGCAAAAAAATGAAACTAGACCATCAACTTACACCACACAGAAGAATAAACTCAAAATGGATAAAAGACTTAAATGTGACTCATGAATCCATAAAAATCCTTGAAGAAAATGTAGGCAACAAAATTTCAGACATCATACGCAGCAGAATTTTCACTGATACATCACTTAAGCCAACAGAAATAAAGGAAAAAATGAACACATAGGACTACATCAAACTCAAAAGCTTCTGCACAGCAAAAGAAACAACCATCAATATGGAAAGGCAGCCCACTGTATGGGAGAGCATAATTGCCAATGATACATCAGATAAGGGATTAATTTCCAAAATATATACAGTGCTCATACAACTCAAAAAAAGGAAGACAAAGAACACAATTAAAAAATGGGCAGAGGAACTAAATAGACACTTCTCCAAATAGGACATACAAATTGCCAAGAGACATATGAGGAAATGCTCAACATCACTAATCATCAGAGAGATGCAAATTAAAACAACAATGAGGTATCACCTCACACCTGTTTGAATGGCATCAACAAAGCATCAAACAACAAGTGTTGGCGAGGGTGTGGAGAAAAGGGGACTCTAGTACACTGCTGGTGGGAATGCAGACTGGAGCATCCACTGTGGATAACACTATGGTGTTTCCTCAAAAAATTAAAAATTGAACTTCCATTTGACCCAGTGATCCCACTTCTAGGAATATACCTTAAGAAGCCTGAAACACCCATCAGAAAGAATATATGTACTCCCATGTTCATAGCAGCACTATTTACAATAGCTAAGTTCTGGAAACAGCCCAAGTGTCCATCAGTAGACGAATGGATAAAAAGCAGTGGTACATATACACAATGGAGTACTATGCAGCTGTAAGAAAGAAAGATCTCTTGTCCTTTGAGATGACATGGAGGGACCTGGAGAGTATTATCCTAAGCCAAACAAACCAAGCAGAGATAGACAAATATCACATGATCTCACTTATTTGTGGAATATAATGAACATAACAGTCTGAGGAACAGGGTAGTCCCAGAGATGTGGAAGTAGGGTACAGACTGACAATCCTCAGAAGAGGGGGTAGGGAGGGGAGAGATAAACCACAGTACTTATATGCATGTATGCATAACGGATGGACATGGACAACAAAGCTGGGGACGGGCGGGGAGGGATGGGGAAGAGGGTGTCAATGGGGAAAAAAAGAGAAACATCTGTAACAAAGATAAATTATAAATAAAAAAAAAAAATTCACTAAAATAAATCCACAGCAGATTGCATAAAGCAGAGGACCAAATGAGAAACCTAGAAGAGAAGGTAATAGAAAATACACAGTCATTACTGCAAAAATAAAAAAAATAATAATAATGAGATTAGTTTAAGGGACCTCTGGGACAACATTAACTGTACTAATATTAACATCACAGGGATACCAGAGGGGAAGAGAGATATCAAGGCATTAGAAGTCTATTTGAAGAAATAATGACTAAAAATTTTCTTAACCTGGTGAAGGAAGTGTAGAATCTCAAACAAGATGAACTCTAAAAGGCCCACATGAAATCACATCATAATAAAATACCAAAGGATAAAGAAAAAAAGACCATTTTAAAAGAAGCAACAGAAAAGCAGCTACTTACCTACATGTTACCCTCTCATAAGACTGATTTCTCAACAGAAACTTTGCAGATGTAATTGGCACACAATATTTAAAGCGAGGAAAAGCAAGAATTTACATCCAAGATTACTCTACTCAGGAAGGGCTATCGTTTAGAATCAAAGGCAAGATAAAGAGCTTCTCAGATAAGAAAAAGCTAAAGGAGTTTATCACCACCAAATCAGTATTACAAGAAATATTAAAGGGACTTCTTTAAGTAGTAGAAGATCATAAACATGAATAATAAGTGGCAATAACTACATACCTATCAATAATCACTCAACATGTAAATGGATTAAATGCTCCAATCAAAAGACTTAGGGTGACTGAATGGTTAAGAAAATAAGACATGTACATATGCAGTCTATGACATAGCCATTTTAGAAGGAATGACATACATAGACTAATAATGAAGAGATGAAAAAGGACACTTGATGCAAATAAAAACAAACATAAAAACTTGCTGTAGCATTACTTATATCAGAAAAAATAGGCTTTAAAACAAAGTCTATAACAAGAGACAAAGAAGGAAATTTCATAATGAAAAAGGTATCAACCAATAAGGGAATATAATAGTTATAAACATTCATGCACCCAATGTAGGAACACCTAAATATATAAAGCAAATATTGATGAACATAAAGGGAGACAGAGATAGTAACACAGTCATTGTAGGGGACTAAACACCCCATTGACATCAATGGACAGATCATCTAGATAGAAAATCAATAAGGAAACAGCTGCCTTGAATAACACATCAGACCAGATTGATTTAATTATATTTTTAGAACCTACCATCCCAAATTGCAAAATATACATTCTTTTAAAAAATACATGGAACATTTTCCAGGATGACCACATGTTAGGCCACAAAACCAGTTTCAATAAATTTAAGAAGATTAAAATCATATCAAGCATCTTCTCTGATTGTAATGATATAAAAGTAAAAATCAATTATAAGAAGAAAATTGAAAAACACAAACACGTTCAGGATAAATGACATGCTACTAAACAATGAATGTATTAACAAGGAGATCAATGAAGAAATAGAAAGATACCTTGAAGAAAATGAAAATAATAACACAACGACCCCAAATTTTGGGGACACAGCCAAAGCAGTCCTAAGAGGAAAATTCATAGCAATACAGGCCTAACTCCAGAAAAACAAAAATGTCAAATAAACAATCTAATCTTACATGAAAATAAAGTAGAAAAAGAATAGCAAACAAAGATCAAAGTGAGGGGAAGAAAGGAAATAATAAAGTTCAGAGTCAAAATAAATAAAATAGAGTCTAGGAAAAAAATACAAAAGATCAGTGAAACCAAGAGTTAGTCCTTTAAAAAAATTAAAAAAATTGATAAACCTTTAACCTGACTCATAAAGAAAAAAAAGAGAGGACTCAATTAAAATTAGGAATAAACGAGGAGAATGAAAACTGATACCACAGAAATACAAGAGATTATAAGATTATAAGAGATTATAAGAAATTATATGAACAATTATATGACAATAAATGGACAATCTGGGAGAAAAACCATACAATCTTCCAAGACTGACTCAAGAAGAAACGGTAAACAGTCTTTCCACCAGACTGCCTTTCCCTGGCTACAGCTAAAACACCTGATGATGTCTCAACAGACCAGAGCAGACCAGCACAAAGTGGAGCATAGCAGAGCAGAGCTCCCCAGCTGAAGAGGGGCCTGGCCCCAGGCCACATGGCAGCCTCACAGCCATGCTGTTTTCATAGTCGTGCTGTATCACTGCTTGCACTGAATACAGTTTTCTTCTTCATCACACCCCAGATTGGGGATGCTCATTGGCATTGGATTGGTGCCAACCACCAAGGTTGATAGAAGGTTCACTGGGTTTGTATTAATTACATTTTTACTGGAATACAGTTTGACTCAATGAGAAGGGAGAGAGCCAGTGAATGACCACAGACTTTTTCCTCATGAATTCAGCAAACATTTATGGAGCTCATGCTTAGTCTCAGCCATTATTCTAGGTACTGAGAATAGAGCCATGAACAAAATAGACAAAGTCCTTCCCTCATGGAGCTGATACTGTGATGAGAAAGAAGGCAGAGAAAGAAAATAAAACAAGATTGAAAAAAAAGAAGAAACAGAAAATAGGAACAGACCAATAAGTACTAATAAAATCAAATTAATAATTATTAAATTCCCAACAAACAAAAGTCCTGGACCAGATGGCTTCACAGATAAAATTTACCAAACATTCAAAGAACATTTAACACTTGGCTTTCTCAAACTATTCTAAAAAATTCAAGAGAATGGAAGGATCACAAGTTATTTTATGAGGCCAGCATTATATTAATTCCAAAAACCAAAGACATTACAAAAGAAAAAAATCATAGGCCAAGATTGCTGATGAATATAGATGCAAAAATCCTTTAAAAATATTAGCCCTGACCGGTTTCGCTTAGCGGTTGGAGCGTCGGCCTGCAGACCAGAGAGTCCCGCTAGGGGCACGTACGACCCCCTCCCCCCAAATAATAAAAAATATTAGCAAAACAAATTATTTCATAGAAAGGAGATGAAAGCAGAAATGTTTAAAGGTTATGTTGATTTTTAGCAGCTTGGCAATGTTTGTTTACAGAAGCTGAGGTAATACAATGGGTCATTCATTAATCAATGAAGTGGTGTCTCAATAGATTTCTAAAATTAACTGCTCTACCCCTATGCTCAGTGCAATCTTATCTTGTTCCTTCCAGAATGTGACTCTAAATGTCTCTAACCATTTGGCTTTCCCCAATTCCTGCTCTGGCCTCCTCTTTTTTCCCCTAAGTTCTCTTTCTTTATCATTTTATTCACTTCTTCTAGCTTTGACTCACAGGTCAAGGCAGACTATTGCCAAATTCATATATATATATATTTTACAACTGTTTTTTCTTTTTTGTTTTTATTAATTAATTTATTTTTGTTACAGATGTTTCTCCTTTTCCCCCCACAGACACCCTCCTCCCCATCCTGCCCCCCACCCCTCTGCATTGTTGTCTATGTCCATTGGTTACGCATATGTGCATGTAAGTTCTTTGGTTTATCTCATCCCTCCCCCAAGCTCCCTCCTCTGAGGTTTGTCAGTCGGAACCGTATTCCTTTCTATGTCTCTGGGTCTATTTTGTTCATTAGCTTTTTTTGTTCATTATATTCCACAAATAAGTGAGATCATGTGGTATTTGTCTTTCTCTGATTGGCTTATTTTGCTTAGCATAATGCTCTCCAGGCCCTGTCTTATCTTCTAAGCTCAGTCTCACATTTCTAACTACGTGCTAGACGTTGCACCTGAATGTACCATCAACGTCTCAAATTCAAGATGTCTTTTTTTAAAAAATATTTTGTCTTAATTGATTTTAGAGAGAGAGGAAGGGAGAGGGAGAGAGACATAGAAACATCGATGTTTAAAATTTAATTTTTTTCCAGCTTTCTTTTTTTAAAAAAATGGTACCCATATTCTTCTAATTATGCACTCTTAAAACATACAAAGTATTTTTGGATCTTCTTTTATCTTTCTTTATATTCTTTTATCTTTCTTTATATTGTCACCAAATCCTATGATTCCTTCCTTTAATGTAACTCAGTTCAGTTCCACAAATCCATCTACTGGACACCTCCTATAGCCACAGCTCTGTGCTAAACTCGATGGGTTAAACAGCAAATGTATCATTAACAAGATATAAATCCTGTGCCAATCTAGTTGAGATACAGTTGAGATAAAATATGAATACAAATTTCATTCCCAGGACCATCAGATTAATTTTCTTGTACTCTATATTCCCCTGCTCAAAAACCATCTATGCTTGTTTTCTTCAGGATGAAGCTCATATTCTTAATTCTGGATTCCAAAGTAGTCCATAATTGGCTTCTCTCATTCTCTAAGAATAGCTTACATTACTCTTACAAGATTACTGTTTCAAGTGCTGTTCTAAATACATTTAACCCATTATTTCACTTAATCCTCACAGCAACTCTGAATGGTAGATATTGCTATTATTCCCTTACAGGCAAGGAAGCTGAACACAAAGTGATTAAATAACTTACCCAAGGTCTCACAGCTTGTAAATGAACGATCCAAGGGTTAAACCCTGGAGTCTTGCTCCAGAGGCTAGTTTCTGAGCTACTGTGCCCAAATGCCTGCCCCACACCTCTTGACTGTGCTTTTCCTCAGCACAGATAACAGGGAAGGACCCTGTTGGCTGTATAGTCACTTATAATTTGTGTGAGTTGGCTTGAATAAACTGATCTTCTTTGAGATTTTCTCTTGAGAATTTGAAATAGAAAACAGCAGCTACTGCCATTTACACAGATGCTTAAAATATGGGACTTTTATTCTGTTGTTTTACTAATTCTGATACACTTTCGATATTGTTGGATTGAAAACTTTAAATTGAAATCAAAATAGCTTTTACACATAATTTAATATAAAATGCTTTTATGATGCTTTAAAAAATTTACATTCAATTTAAATATTTGTCATATCTGTTTGCTTTCCAAACTTTCTACCATTTTAATATTCTTTTGTGGATTTTCTCGGGTAGCTTGTCAACTTCAGTTTTTTTAGTTTTTAGTGATTAGTATTCAAAATTTCATATTCGGAATATTTGCTTTGACACATTTGTGTCGTTTTCTTACTAATGCACATTTACTGATCCAGAATAGTAACCCTTCCTGGAATACTCAGTCCCCCTCATTTATTTAACTTTATGCTTTGCTTTAAAAAAAAAAAAAAAAAGATTTTTTTGTATTGATTTTTAGAGAGAAAGGGAGAGGCAGAGAAAAACATTAATGTGAGAGAGGAACAATGATGAGCTGCCTCCTGCACGCCCCCTACCAGGGATCGAGCCTGCAAGCTGGGCATGTGCCCTGACTGGGAATCAAACTGGCAGCCTTTCAGTGCATGGGATGACGCCCAGCCAATCGAGCCACATGGGCCAGGGCTACACTTCGCTTTTTTATACTTCTGCAAACTTCTACCAGTTACTCATGTCACAACTACTCTTGCTATAAGCACTTTGCATTTGTCCAGATTGTTTTGGCTAATTTCCATTTCCTTTAGAGGCTTTAAAATATCATGTTCTTTTCGTTCAAACTTTATTTTAATATTCTTTTGCAAGTTCTTGAGAGAAGATATTAGCCATATGGAACAATTATGAATTTAAAATTCATAAGTTTAACTTAAATTTAGATTTAGATTTAAGAAAAATATAATTTGGAATTAAAATTTCAATGAGAAATATTTTGAATATTTGAATCAATATCATAGAAAGAAATTTCTCAATATATAAATTAATGTTTTAAGTTAAATTTTAATTCATATTCAGTGGTATCTAAAAGGATTCAGAATTAGTTCAGATAAACCTAAAATAAAAAATAAGTTAAAATAAAATCACATGAAATAAAATTTTGACTGTTGATGAAATACACTTTTCTAAATAATTCATTATAAGAAATAAAAATTGAACATGTTTGTTCAACCTGTTGAAACATTCTTGTTAAATTCTTAAAACATTCCTGTTAAAAATGAAAACACAATTTGACAAAGGCAGACATTTGCCTTTCCTGCAAGCTAGCCACTAGGTAAACTAGCTTTCTAAAAATTTATTTTAAATTTAAATTGCCTACACACTTAAACCCAGTGGTCAATTCTGTCTCATTTCATTCATCATTTTGTAGCATTTGTCTTCACTACTGGACTTTTAAAAATACTTTCTTCGTGTGACTTCTTGAACACCTCACAGCTGTCCCTCGCTACTTCGCGCCTCGACTTTCGCGGCTTCGCTCTATCATGGTTTTTTCAAATACTATACTCTACTATATATATAGTATATATATATAGTATATATATATATATATATATACTATATATATACACTATACTATAGTTTATTTGAAAAAACCGCGATAGAGAGAAGCCGCAGTCGAGGTGCGAAGTGGCGAGGGACGGCTGTATGAGTAAAGAATCCTACTTCGCGGAAATTCATTTATCGTGGTAGAGTCTGGAACTGATTAACCATGATAAACGAGGGCCAACTGTACAGTTATTTAGTTCCTTTTTACTCCCTGGGCTTCCTTCTCTGGTTCTGCCTCTTCTTGACATCAAGATATTGGAGTCTTTTCACTCTTCATACAGATTATTTTAGGTCTCAAATGGTTCCATGGTCTTAACCTCTCACGCTGTTCTCTTCTGAGCTTGTACCTTTAGTTCTGCCCTCGTCCTGCCCTTGACCATTACAACAATTGTAGATCAAATGCTGTTCATTTCAATTCTTAATAGGCATTTCAAATTAAACATGCAGAAAAGATAACAATTAATTCTACTCTACCTCTCTTGTTCAAATCACTACCAATTTTCACCTTTTTGTTCATGTTACTATCGATTTACACTCGTGCTGTGGCAACCCAGCTGGTCCTTGCTTGTAGTCTGACTCCTCTAAGTCTCTTGCATGGCTCAGCCAGAAGAGTAATCTTTTGAAAGCACACTTCAGGCTCAGTGCCCCATAATATCTTTGTATCTATGCTCTTCCATTCTCACAGGGCCTGTGTTACCTGGTCTCTGCCTGTCTCTTTATCCTCATCCCTTTCTTCTTACCATGTACCCCATTTGGCTCCTCTAGCCACATGTATTGTTCTTGTTGTTTCTAGAATATATCAAGCTCATTTGCATCTCTGAGTTTTTCTACTTGTTCTCTCCTCTGCTGAGAATACTGTTCTCACTGATTCTCTTTCACATTATTTAGATAGTTGCTCAAATGTCAAATATTTGGGGAGGTCTCCTCTGATCTTCATATATGTGATAGGACTCATTGTTACTTTCTGTGTCTTGAACTTCTTCATAGCCAACATCACTACCTGACATTATGGTACCTGTTTATTGGTTATTACCTGTCTCTCTTACAGAATTTTATGAAGGTAGGGACTTTGTTTTACTTACTCATCGCTTTCCTAGTAAAGAACTTGGCATATAGCAGATGTTTAATCAACATTTATTGAATGAACACACGAAGGAAATAAATTTCCTTTTTTTTGATTATATAAAACTTCGGTAAAAATGGAAATTCTCAAGCTAACAAAGCTTTTGTTTTTATATGCGTTAGAATCAGTGTCTTCTTGGTTTTCCCTGTTTTATAGCTGTTTCTAAGATCATGTTGCATCATACTGCTGCTGGTGAATGTAATAGGTTCTTCTGCGGTGACATGACAAAAGAATTCCAAACACACACACGTTCAATTTAAATGTGATGTAAGATTTCATTGTGAATTAGGGGGAATTAATATACCCTCAGGGACTCAGATGCTGGGCAGGCTCTAAGCATTGCCACAGGGCTCTTGTTAATCATCCACATATCTTCCTGGTTCAGGTGAAGGACAAAGAACCATTTAAATTTTCCAACCCATAATCCTAACTTTTCTCCCACCTGGAATGGGCCCTCATCCCAGTAAATTATATTGGGGTTCCTCGCCCTTTTTCAATCCAGTTACCTTTCTGGTTGTTCCCAGGCTAGGCCGTGCCCCTCTGTTTCATCACCCTGACTCTTTTTGTTCATGTCCAAAAGTTTCATTACATCATCTAGTTCCTGTTGTGCATGGACCCAGCGTAGGAATTTTTCTCTCCCTATCCAGTACCAGGCTTTTAGCACCCCTGGGGAGATTTTTCGGTCCCTTCTGATGATTCAATCTCCTGGCGGGGCAGTCCCGTAGAGTGTGTAAATGCATCTGTTTATCAGTAAACTAGATGGAATTCTGCTCCGTTACCTGCTTCTGCTTCCCAGTTTATTAAGATTACTTAGTTCCCTTTTGCTTTCTTCCTTATGTTAATAACTAGCTATTTTCCTCATCATCAATAATTAGCTACCTATGCTGACAATAAAAGCTATAGTCCAACCCTGTATGGAATAGGGCAAGCTGGTTCAATCAAATTGATCTCTTCACTCCAAAGACAAAGTTTTGGTTCCTTGAAAAGACATTTCTCATGAATGAACAGTTATTGGACTAGATCACCTTAGTTATTTCAGAAAAAGAGTAAAAATACCATGAGGAAAGCTAGAAGCATCATTCTAGATCCTGAAAACCTTCCGAAGGAAGAGAGTTTTAGCTGAAGTTGAAAACAATCAATTCAACTGAAATCAGTAGAATATTAATGTTGAGTGGAATTAGCATAGTTCTGACATGTTAAAGAGGGCTTTGTTTTGTGTTCTAACTCATAGCATTGAGCATTAAATAAAATGAACGAGAGTTTTTATCGTTTGGCCTTCAGATAGTGCATGACTGATGGTGTCGATGTTCAGCTAGGATTTATCATTGCCCTCTGAACACACCAGATCTTATATTCTGTTGCATAACTCACTTATCGTGTGACAGAATCTTCATCTGCAGCACTCGGGAGAGATAAAGATGTCTCACAGGTCAGAAAAGTGCTGAATGAGCCTGTTGATGGAATGATTGAAGATGGCCGGGGTACTAGAATGATATCTTAACATAACATATTCCAGCCTGACCATTTATTTTGGCAGACAGTTTTCTTTGGAAAAAGAACGAAAAGAAACAACAGCAGCAGAAGAACCAGCTTGACTGTGCGTGCTCACGTGCCTTCAGATTGGCATGGGTGTGCGGACAGGCATGTGGGCCAAGTAACAGGTATCAGGAGAAGCAAAGATAAATTAAAATTTTTAAAATTGATTTTAAAGATAATAGATTTTGGTTTTTTTTCAGTGCTATTTGTTTAAACATAGCTCTTATGTGTGTTATTTGTTTATATTATTCCTGGAAGCATATTTTATTTCTTATCCTCCTGGTACATGCACTTTATTCCTTGCTCATAACAACACTGCATTTGTTCAACACATTAGCAATTTTGGAGCATTTACACTATCCTGTCTTTACCAAACAACTTGATATTCCATTTGTCTTGATTTCAATTCAGAAGGCCAACACACAAGTGACTCGGAGTTTAAGTATTTTAGATTCCTTTTCTGTGAGATTTTTAAATAGAAAAATAAGGCTATATATTGGCTCTTTTACTAATTTGTAGCAGGCAGAGGAGAAAATTATCTCTCTCACCAGTTCATCCTATGCAAATTGACCAAATGTCCATTCCAGAGAGTTACAATCTAAGTGATAACAGCTGTTAAACATTTAGTAGCGAGAGAAGAATAAGGAAATGAGGGGACAGGGAAGCATTTAACATGATGGACAAGAAGCCAGTATCAGAGTTTTTCTACCAGGAAACTTCCTAAGAGGCCTGAGGTAAGAGAGGGTTGCCTTTTTGTACCTCTTTTTTCCTTGCCTATGGCCTATCTGCCCAATTCTCATCCCTCTACCCCATCCATTTGGAGCCAGGCGGTCTGGATGATTTTTAAATGACTGTTAAAGGAAGCCCTAGAAAAATAAAGAACTGAGTGAATATGGAGAATAACAGTGTATCCCACTTGGTAATGTTGACAACAGGGAAGGATGAGGATTTTGGTTTTATTAAATATTTGAGACCCAGTAAATTTTTATCCCATTAGCAGGCAGAGCTCTGCCTTGGAGATAGGGAGAATTGTATTATCATGTGGCTGGCATAAGTTTTGAAATCACAGTTCTCAATTTTACTATGTATTTATATTATTTACCCACTGTGTTATTTGGAGCAAGTCATTTCAATGAATCTGTTTCCTCATGTGTAAATGGAGAGCATAAGAGCTATGTTTAAATGTTGTTGTAAGAATTGAAAATAGTACAAGCACAGTTCCTGTTACATGGGTGGCCCTTAATAAATACTGTTTTACCCAAAGACACGAAAGTAGGGAACAAACTGACAAACCTCAGGTGGGGAGGGCAGAAAGGGATAAACCAAAGAAGTTATATGCATATATGCATAACCAATAGACACAGACAACAGTACTGTGAGGGTGGGGAGCAGAGGACATGAGCAGGGAGGAAGGTGTCAATGGGGGAAAAGGAAGGACATCTGTAACAAAAATAAATAAATTAATTAATTAATTAAAATATATGAAAAACAACAACAACATAAATAAATACTATTTTATTATTGCTTCTCTGAAGTTTTCTCCATTATGCTTTTTATCACCTTATTCCCCCACCTCCACAAAGGTCATACCACCCAGAGGCTATTATCGCAGGGTAAGTGCTGACCTGCCCACAGGGTGAATTACTGCCTCTTGGTGAATGAAGCAGTGATTTGTTTAGTTGGGATGAGGGACGTGCAGGAAACTACTTTCCTGACTTTTTAAACTCAAACCTACCAAGATCTTAGCTTTGAAAGGAGAGCCTTTCAGGTGGTTGGAGAAGGGAGTGTGATGGCTAGACCAGGCAACTCTGGTTCTTTCTTTCTAAACGTTGCCTTCTTGGTGGGTAGGGAAGCTTTCACGTCAATGGTGTTGTAATGCTGTCCGTTAGGGGTATACCAGACCCTCACTATCATCTCTAACCTGGGTATGGGCACAAGGCTTTCCCTTGATTTTCTTAGCAGATGTGAGGTAGTAAGTCTTTAGAAAGAAAAAAAGAAAGAAAAATATAAAAAGGAAGGAGACAAAAAGATAGAGAAAATCCTTACCTCTAGCTTACCCCCAATTCTTGTGTATCTTCTCTTTGCAACACCAACGGACTGAGGCACACAGTAGGGCTATTATAAAGGGAAACCAGAGTGCAGGTTTACTACTCCCAACGTCCTTCACATTAAGTCAGCAGCAGCCTTAACCTTCCAAAAAATGATAGATTGCTTTTGACCAGCTGGGCTCTTTGTTATGCAGTTGGTAGAAACTAATAAATCTGTAGGTCTCTGTCCTCCCATCAGACAGCATTGAAGAGAGAGTAACTACATTCATTTGTGAGGCTCACATATTGATATAACAAAACTTTTCATTAGAGACTACCATTTTTGGCCAAGCTGAAAAAACAGACCAGATTTCCATCTTGCCTGAAACAACAAAAATCTTAGATGAATACACACGGGTGAAGGGATTAAGCAAAAAAAACCCAGACAAACGAACTCATAGACACAGACAACAGTATGGTGATTACCAGAGGGAAAGAGGAGTAGGGGGAAGTAGAAGAGTGTTAAAAGGAGATAAATGATGATAGAATGAGACTTGACTTTGGGTGGTGAGCACATAATAAAATATACAGATGATGTGTTGTAGAATTGTACACTTGAAACCTATATAATTTTATTAACCATTGTCATCCTAATAAATTCAATAAAAAATTCTTGAAGCAACGTTTTTTTTCTTTTTTCCCCCATTTATTGAATTTATTGGGGTGACACTAGTTAATAAAATTATACAGGTTTCAGGTGCACAATTCCACAACACATCATCTATACACTGTACCGTGTATTCACCAACCCAAGTCAAGTCTCCGTGCATTTATCTCCCCTATACCTTCCTCTACCTCCCCCTCCTTGCCCCCTCCATAATAATCACACTGTTGTCCATGTTCTTCTTTTTTGCTCAATACCCCCCTACCCCCGCGCGCTGTCAGCCTGCTCTCTATCTATGAGTCTGTCTCTATTTTGAAGTAACTGTTTTGAAGACATTGAACATCAGCCAATGAGTATGATGTCTGAACACTTCAGGCAAAATGTGATCTCTAAAAGATGGGAAACAAGCAAAGTGCACTCTGTGATTGCCCCAAATACTGCTGTAAGAGAGCTTCTAGTCCATGGTGCAAGGAGAAGGAACATAGAAAGACTCCATGAGTTGAGTTAGACTGGGCTGAGAATCCAGGGAGGACAGATCACTAGAGTTTATAGGGCAGAGCACAGGAAAGAAGAGAGCTGCTCAGAGAGGGAACTCCAGAGGTCTGCAGAGGAGCCTCCTTGTGTACTTAGCAGAGAACATCTTATTAGTGCAAACATATTAGAAAACTACTCAAGGCTGAAGAAAGAGCTACAAAAAAGAATGAGAAGTGACAGTCCTTAGAGCTCACACAGGGCCAGAAATTGTGCCTATTTCCATTAGCCAGACTGGGAAAAGTGCATAATTCATGGGACATAGGCCAGAGTATTACGAATAGTCTTGCCTCAGCAAGGAGAATGATTAGCCATAGACTAAATCAGTGTTCTGATTTCACCTAAGTCAATAATAAAACAATATTCAAAAGTTCAAGAATATTTATCAGGATATAAAAATATCTAGCACCTAAAAGGTAAAATTTACAATGACTAGAATCCAATAAAAAATTATGAAACATGCAAAAAACAAAACAATAAAATAACAACAAGACTTTCATTTGCAATTGAGATGAAACAAACAAAAAAAACTATGGATGCTCAATGGCCTTGTCAGGACTTATAAGGCAATATAATTCTAATGGCCATGTTGCAAGCTTCCCTCCACAGAAGACCAAAGACCAGGAGGACTGGCTGGACAGGAAATGCCAGACACCAGGAATCAAACCATATAAGGTACTAAAACTGCCAAAGAAGCATCGATCACACATCCACTTTCCTATAGACCCACTTCCCTCCCCAAACCCACCAACCCCAAAACCCACTGATGACAAAAGCTTCCTGCCAGTGGATGCACATAAGTACAAAACTCCAGCTCCTAGGGGCTGCCATCATCGACCCAATTCCCCATGGCTCAGTGATGCAGCCCTTCTCTTTGGATATTCCCATCCCCCATCCCCTTTTCTTTAAATAAACCAAATTTTTCTTTATATGCCATATATCTGGGATTGCTATTTAGCATGCCCACACACCACTTTAATGACTTTAACCTTTCATGCATTATACATCTGAGATTATTTTGTTTTTTCTCTTCTCAACTAGTTTACCTGATGTTGACCCAACTTTGAGAATGTAGGCCTTTCTTAGTAATTGTTGTCTTTGTCTCTACTTGTTATATATTTCTTCTACACTTAAATAACAACAATTAAGAGGCAATTGAAAGAAATTATTTTTCATATTGACCAGAGACCTGTTGATCTGTATAGAATAACTTTAAAAAATTTTTTTCATGTAGTGATAAATGAAAGTTCTTATCTAATTTCATTCTTTATGTCTTCCTTAGGATTTAGGAAAAAGCAACCTAACAAAACACACTGAAATATTCTTCATAGTAGTAAAAGCACTCTGCAGCTTTTGCCTGAAATATTGCACCCACCTTCATTGTTCCCTAAGACTATTACTTTTCATAAGAATGATCAATTGTCATGTCTTAGTTTAAAACACTTGCAGTAAGCCTGAAACTTGGACTCCTTACGTAGTTACAAACTTTCAGTAAAGTTAATCTGGAAGTTCTTAGTATTTAGATCAGAGGTTTCAAACTTCAAATGACCTTAGGGTGTTATTATTCTTATTTTCCTCACAACTTTCCATTTCTCTGTGAATTCTCTTTTTTATCTTGTTTCCTAGTTCTGCCTTTCAGAGACAGTGACATCAATGGCAAAGAAACTCTGTCCTCTATGTTCTCTTGACTTCCTTTCAAAAGAACAGGCTGGTCTACTGCTGTTCCCTTTGATTCTGGAAAACACTCTAATCACATGTCTTTCTGACAACCAAGTGAAAGACCAAGTCTTGGCAGGTGGTTAAGTTTATACACAGAATGCTTCAGATCTTACTCTGGTCATGTGAAAAATAAACTACCTGAGGACAGGCAGAATTCTTGAAGCATAATATATACTCAAAAGAGGTGGTGAGTTTCAGGAACAATTATCAATATAAGAACAAGCACACAACTCATGTTATAGAAACTGCCTGTGGTAACCAACAACAAGCACAAATAGACAGGAAAAACTTACATCAGGGCTGAAACAAGCAGATGGTGCCAACAGCATGCCAGAATCCCAGAGAAACCTTTGCTATATGTAGTCTGCCTGGTACTATATTAAAGAAGTCATAAAGGGTCCGCTTATAACTGTCTTTTCCCTATAAAATTGTGCAGAATTCTAGAAAGTACATAAGTAGAGTTTTGGAAAAAGGTCACAACATTTCTATTTTTGAGGATCCAGGGATAAAGATGAGGGGTGCCATGGGAAACCAAAGACCATTTTGTTCTAAGACCATTTTAGCTTCACAGATACAGACTTTCAGGGGTGTTAGCACAGATACTTGAAAAGCAATATCTACTATGTAAACAGAAAGTGTGGAAGCAGTAAGATGCTTCCCTTCGAGATTCAGTAATACCGCTCTCCAACTCAACTGGCAGAAGCACCAGAAAAAAGGCTAGATGCACCGAGTCCATATATCTGAAATAGGGGTCAGACCAAAAAGAAAATCAGATATAGATATACAGATGTAAAAGTTAAAATAAACAGAAATAGCATGTAGAAAATTCACTCCCTTACAGGGACATTCTGTGGCCTAACTCACTTTCTACTGTCTTTAGGCTCCCGAGTATTTGAAGTTATTCAAAAGTAGATTATCTGACACTCTAGGTTAACATCTAAAGTAAAAATTCTAAACACACATAGATATATTTTGAGTGATCTACAGGAAGTTATAGTCACACTATTTATAAACAAAGTCAGATTTAAGAATTACTAATTTTATTAAGGTTGAAAATGGAAATTTAAAAAATGAGATCCCCTCCAAAAAAATCTGTATCTAAGAGAAGTTCAAGCACACTTAGATAAATTGTGAAGGTTCCACCCACACTATTTTCAAACAAATATCAGATATAGAAAACACTACATATTACAAATAAAATAAAAATAGAAAAATGAGATTAAAAATATTTTGTATCATAAAATAATGAAATAATTATGGCAAGTTAGAGAGAATAAGAACCTGTTTTGAAAAGTTTGCTACAAGCAAGGAAGTAAGCTTTAGAGAGAATCTGCTTTGTGCTCTTAGGTAAATGAAAGAATATAGGGACTCTTTGAAAAATAAAAAGAGATAAAAACCCCACAGATTTACCAAGGACCTGGTAGTGCTGGAGAAAGGACTAAACAAGAACATGCAATTGAAAATTGAATCAATGAGGTGGATACCAAGATTGTGAGGCTGTCTCTTAAAGCAAAGAATAAGGATAAAGAGATGAAAGTGACTGAAGACAAGACAACAGATATGGAGGGCATTCAATGACACTTACCACACAGATAATTTGTTTTTCTGGAAAGTGAACAGAATGAATTGAATTGGTGATGGCATTCAGAGGGATAAAGAAGGACAATTCTGAACTGAAGAGAGTCCTGAACTAGAAGGTCAAAGAGCTCACTCTGTACCAAGCAAAGTTAATGAAAATGGATAAAAATCCAGTTTGGAATTTTCATAGACCACAGAGAAAAAAAAAATTGCCATTATAGGGAGAAAATCCAAAGTGCCTTCAGTCTTGAAATATTAGGTACCAGAGAAAAGAAATGAAGCAATACTTAAAGTATTTGAGGGGCATTTTTGTGACCTACCTCTGCCAACTGTATGCCAAACCAGGTAGCTATTCATTTATGAAGAAAATGAAAATATAGTCCCAGATCTATAAGGATTAGGCAGTATTCCTTCCACATACTCTATCTGGTGAAAAATTAAAGATTTATTTTAATAAACTGATAAAAAATTTGAAATAAAATTTTAAAAAATCAAGGAGTCACAATATCAGATAAATAAGAGAGAATATGAAACTCTTAGAGAATAAAATTATTTGTAAAGAAATAGTGTAAGTATGAGTAGAAGATACAAATATTAACATTTAAAAAATGTTTTTCTTTTTCAATTACAGTTGACATTCAATATTATATTAGTTGCAAGTACACAGCACAGTTTATGTAACGTACAAAGTAATCCCTCCAGTAAGTCTAGTACCCATTTGACACATGCATAGTTATCACAGTATTATTGACTATATTCCCTATTTTGTATTTGCCAGTTTGTACTTTGTACTTCTTAATCCACTCACATTTTTTCATCCAGCTCCCTAATCTGGCAAACACCAATCTATTATCTATATCTATGAATTTGTTTCTGCTTTATTTGTTCATTTATTTTGTTCTTTAGATTCCACATATAAGTGAAATCATATGGTATTTGTCTTCCTCTGTCCGACTTATTTCACTTAGCATAATACCCTCTAGGTCCATCCATTTTATCGCAATGGTAACATTTCTTTCTTTTTATGACCATATAATATTCAATTGTATATATTATCACAGCTTTTTAATTCACTCACCTATTGATGGGCACTTGAGTTGTTTCTATATCTTGGCTATTGTAAATAGTGCTGTGTTGGATGTAGGGGTGCATATATCTTTTCGAATTAGTGTTTGGGTATTCTTCAGATAAATACTCAGAAATGGAATTGCTTCTAGTTTTAGTTTTTTTTTAGGAACCTCCACTCTGTTTTCCCTAGTGTCTGCACCAATTTGCATTCTCAGCAACAACACAAAAGGGTTCCCTTTTCTTCACATCCTTGTCAGCACTTGTGCTTTGTTGATTAGGAATGAGTAGAGAAACATAAAAAGATAAAATAAAAAACATAACCAAATAGATCCATTCATACATAAAACAATTTTTTAAAAGATTGTGCAATAGAAAAACCTAAGATACTCTTCTCCTACCCGATGACAGAAGATAAACAATTGCTAATTTCACATGTATTCAAGGATGTTGTGAAATATATCTTTCCAAACACTTCAACTTATTAAAATATTTTTAGTAGGCAGTTTTGGAAACGTGCATCAGAAAGTCTTTATAAAGTCAATGCTTTTAATCTATTCTTTCTGCATGCAGGAAACAATCCTAGGACAATAATGGGGCATATGCACTGATATATGTAATCATTCACAAGATTGTTGTTTAAGATACTCATCTCAGAAAACGGCAGTGGGCAGAAACGGAGAGAGGGTGAGTGTATGAGAGAGTGAGCGAGTGTGAGAGAGAGTGTGAGTGGACGTGAGTGTGGACAAGCAAACTTGAGCAGTGCAGAAACATGGGGCAGAGGGTTCCTGTGCTGTGGAGGGGAGCAGCCGGCTACCATGGTAAGCAGCTTGTCAGGGTGCTTCTCCCTGCATGGCTGGGAGGCCCCATCATTTTGGAAGATCCCTGGTCTTCTCTGGAAGGAAACAGCAGGAGCGGCTAGAGCTGAGTGACCCAAGTCCACCAGTGCACCTTGCACCATCAGACCAGTGGACCCTGCTGTGTCAATGTGGACCACCACATAGTTGCGGCACTGTCGAGGTACCTGCTCAGGGAAGCCGCAGCTGGCCCAGAACCAAGCACCATCCCCCACAGCAGCAACCTGATAGGAGCCAGCACCATCCCCCACAGCAACAGCCTCATCAGAGCCGAGACACACCCCCAGCAGCAGTAGTGCCAGCTTGGGAGCCCAGCACCTTCTCCCAGAGCAGCAGTGACTGGATGGGAGTAGAGCTCTACCCCCAACAGCCTCTGAAGCTCAGGAGCCGAGACACACTCCCAGCAGCAGAGGCTTGGGAGCGGACATCCATGCCCAGGCAGCAGCAGCACAGATCAGCAGCTGAGACCCATCCCCAGCAGCATCAGCAGAGGCTGATCAGAAGCGGTGCCTCAGAACAAGCAGCAGCAAGGCTGGGGCACCCGAGACCCACCCCTGACAACTGCAGCAACAGATTTGGAGTGGAGCCCCTCTCCCAGCAGCAGCAAAGTCCCAGGAGCTGAGCATCCTCAGCACTCAACAGTAGCAGAGGATTGGGAGCTGAGAGTACCCCCTGGCAACAGCAGCAGCAGTAGCAGTGCAAACTGGCAGCTGACACTCACCCCTAGCAGCATCAGCAGTGACTGAGCAGGAGCTGAGCCCCACCAGGCAGCACCCCAGCAGTGCCCCGGAAGGAGACATGTACCTCAGCAGAACACCAGCAGGACCCACGCACCCCAGCAGCACACTGGCAGGACCCATGCACTGGCTGGATCCATGTGCCCCAGCAGCACCTACCACAACAGACTAATACCAGCTGCCAGTTGTCATTCCTCCAAGACCCACAGCAGGCAAGATGAACCCAAAAAGACCCACAGCTAGACACATTAAAAATTAAAATGGCAAAAGTTAAAGACAAAGAAAGAATCTTAAAGAAAGCAAGAGAGAGACAGAAAGTTACCTACAAGGGAGCTCCCATTAGACTGTCAGCTGATTTCTCAATAGAAACACTGCAGGCCAGAAGGGAGTGGCATGAAGTATACAAAGTAATGAAAGGCAAGGGTCTGAATCCAAGACTACTCTATCCAGCAAGGCTATCATTCAAAATTGAAGGAGAAATTAAGAGCTTCACAGGCAAAACAAAGCTAAAGGAATTTACCAACACTAAACCAGCACTGCAAGAAATGCTAAAGGGAGTGCTGTAAGAAGAAAAAGAAATAAAGAGAGAGAGGAACACAGGCATAAAATAAAAATGGCAACTAATAACTATCTATCAATAATAACCTTAAATGTAAATGGCTTAAATGCTCCAATTAAAAGACATAGGGTAGCTGATTGGATAAGAAAACATGATCCATATATATGCTGTCTACAAGAGACTCACCTCACAACAAAAGACTCACACAGGATGAAAATGAAGGGATGGAACAAAATTTTCCAGGCAAATGGAAATGAAAAAAAAAAGCTAGTGTAGCAATATTGATACCTAATAAGATAGACTTCAAAACGGGGGCCATAATAAGAGACAAAGAAAGTCACTACATAATATTAAAAGGATCAATCCAACAAGCGGATATAACCCTGGTAAACATATACGCACCAAAATGTATTAAAAAACTTCTGGAGGACTTCAAGGGAGAGATCAATAGCAATACAATCATAGTGAAACCGCTGGATAGATCTTCTAGACCAGCAGTTCTCAACCTGTGGGTCATGACCCCTTCGGAGGTCGAATGACCCTTTCACAGGGGTCGCCTAAGACCATCGGAAAACATATCTTTCCGATGGTCTTAGGAACCGAGACACTGCTCCTCTATCTGTTTCCAGGCGGGTCCGCCCACATGCAGATTTGCCCACATACAGATATGCCCACATATGAGTACCCGGAGTGATGACATCATTGTGCCAACCCCATCACATACACCCCACACAAATACAGGTGTATGTGACAAGATTGGCGTCATAATGTACTTATGCGGACCAGTCACACGTGTAGAGAGCAGCTACTGTGTAGAAAGCAGCTACTCTGTTAAAAGCAGCTACTGTGTTGAAAATAGCAGTATTGGAGGTAAAACGACACTTCATGAATTATAATTACTGGGTAAATGTAAAATTATGTACTGTAAAATCATCAACTACTGCAAAAAAAAAAAATCTGTACCATGGGAACTTAATCTGGATGCTGATCGGTCTGATGTGGTTGATGTGAATACTGCCCCCTTGTGATAGTAACAGGTATATAAAAAACAACAACACAGAGAATGGTAAATCATAGGAAACTTTAATGAACTGTATTGACTAAACTATGCCATGTATCATCTTTTGTATTATTAAAGCTATTTTTATATATTTAATATTTTCATTAACAAACCATCCCATGACAATGGATTGTGTAGAGAAGAATGTTAAGAAAAGAAAATATAGTGAGGTATTTTACAGTATGGTTTTACCTCAATAATTACAGCAGGAATTGAGAAACCTCAATGTGTTATTTGTTGTGAAGTTCTATCGGCCAAATCTATGGAGCCAAACAAACTAAAATGCCATTTTGATAGCAAGCATTTGAACTTTGCTGGCAAGGTTACCAACTATTTTAGAAGCAAAGCTGATGGACTCAAAAAAGCCAGACTTGACACTGGTGGCAAGTACCACAAACAAAACGTAGCAACCATTGAAGCTTCATATTTGGTGGCACTCAGAATCGCCAGAGCTATGAAACCTCACACCATTGCTGAGGATTTACTGTTGCCAGAGGCCAAAGACATTGTTCGAGTTATGATGGGAGACGAATTTGTTACGAAACTGAGTGCAATTTCCTTATCTAACGATACTGTCCGCAGAAGAATAGATGACATGTCTGTTGATATTCTTGATCAGGTAATCCAGGAAATTCAATCTGCTCCACTTCCAATATTTAGCATCCAGCTTGATGAATCTACAGACATTGCAACTGTTCACAGTTACTGGTTTACGTGAGGTATATTAATGACGGCGACTTTAAAGATGAGTTTCTTTTTTGCAAACCTCTTGAAATGACAACTACAGCACGTGATGTATTTAACACAGTTGGTTCATTTCTGAAAGAGCATAAGGTCTCTTGGGAAAAAGTTTGTGGTGTTTGCACAGATGGTGCTCCAGATATGCTAGGATGTCGATCTGGATTTCAACGTTTGGTACTGAATGAGTCACCAAAAGTCGTCGGAACTCACTGTAGGATTCATCGGTAAATATTAACAATGAAGATGCTGCCACAAGAGTTACAAGAAGTAATGAAAAGCGTCATAAGTTCTGTCAATTTTGTAAAGGTGAGCACTTTAAACAGTCAACTGTTTTCGCAACTGTGCAACGAGTTGGATGTGCTGAACACTGAAGTGAGATGGTTGTCAACAGGAAAAGTTTTAAAATGTGTTTCTGAGTTTTGTGATGAACTCAAAATATTTTTTAATCAGAAAGCAAGACCGCAGTTCGAAGCACTTTTCAGTGATAAAAGTGAACTGCAGAAAATAGCTTACTTGGTTGCCATCTTTGCCATCTTGAATGAGTTAAATTTATCACTGCAAGGACCAAATGCAACATGCCTCGATTTGTCTGAAAAGATTCGATCATTCCAAATGAAACTTCAGCTTTGGCAAAAAAATTTGGATGAAAATAAAATTTACATGTTGCCTACCTTATCTGCTTTCTTTGAGGAACATGACATTGAACCAGATAAAAGGATTACGATGATAATTTCTGTGAAAGAATACTTTTGCACATGTTTGCAGACAAAATTTCATTGTACTTTCCAAATCTACCTGACATCCCATTTGCACTTGCCAGAAGCCCATTCACAGTCAAAGTTGAAGATGTCCCTGAGACAGTACAAGAGGAGTTCATTGAACTTACTAACAGCGATGCAGCAAGAAATGATTTCTCTATAATGCCAGTTACAAAATTCTGGATCAAGTGTTTGCAGTCATATCCTGTTCTATCTGAGACTGTGTTGTGCCTTCTTCTTCTATTTCCAACAACATATATTTGTGAAACAGGGTTTTCCAGCTTGTTGGTTATCAAGTCTAAATACAGACGTAGACTTGTTGTGGAAGATGATCTTCGTTGTGCTCTTGCAAAGACTGCCCCTAGAATTTCTGATCTGGTGAGAAAGAAGCAATCTCAACCTTCGCACTGGCATTGGCTTTTTACCCATACTGTCGCAAAATGTAGCAATGTAGTTTACTGTTGTTATATTAAGACTGTTACCCATGCTACACCATGCTTCAAGACAAAATTTCATTATTTTGTAATTAGAAATAAATATTTCACAATATATAATTACATATTGTTTTTGTTATTAATCACTATGCTTTAATTCTGTTCAATTTGTAACAATGAAAAAACATCCTGCATATCAGATATTTACATTACGATTCATAACCGTAGAAAATTACAGTTATGAAGTAGCAACAAAAATAATTTTATGGCTGGGGGTCACCACAACATGAGGAACTGTATTAAAGGGTCATGGCATTAGGAAGGTTGAGAACCACTGTTCTAGACAAAAAATGAACAAGGACACAAAGTCCTTAAGTGACAAACTATATTTGTTGGACTTAATTTATATTACAGAACATTTCACCCCAAAGCTGCAGAATATACAATTTTCTCAAGTGCACATGATACATTCTTGAAGATAGACCACATGTTAGGACACAAAATAAGTCTCTACAAATTCAAGAAGATTGAAATCATATCAAGCATCTTCTCAGATCACAAAGGCATGAAACTAGAAATCAATTACAGCCAAAACAATTCAAAAGATCTATGAAGCAAAGAGCTGGTTCTTTGAAAAGATAAACAAGATTGACGGACCCCTAGCCAGACTCACCAAGAGACAAAAAAAAAGGACCTAAATAAACAAAATCAAAAATGAAAGAAGGAAGAGAAGTAACAAATGACATCACAGAAATACAAAGGATCATTAAAACATACTACAAAGAATTATACGCCAACAAATTGGACAATCTGGGCAAAATGGACAAATTTCCAGAAACACACAGTCTCCCAAAACTGAACCGGAAAGAGATAGAAAACTTGAACAGACCAATAACAACTAAGGAAATTAAAGGTGTAATCAAGAAACTCCCAGCAAACAGAAGCCCAGGTCCAGGTGGCTTCACGGGGGAGTTTTACTGAACATTCAAAGAAGATCTAACACCCATTCTCCTCACACTATTCCAAAAATCCAAGAAGAAGGAAGACTTCCAAACTCTTTTTATGAGGCCAGTATAATTCTAATTCCAAAATCAGATAAAAACACTACAAAGAAAGAAAACTATAGGCCAATATCCCTGATGAACCCAGATGCCAAAATCCTTAACAAGATAATAGCAAATCGGATTCAGCAATATATTAAAATATTATTCACCATTACCAAGTGGGAGGCATCTCAGGATGCAAGGATGGTACAATATTTGCAAATCAATAAACGTGATACACCACATAAACAAAATGAAGGATAAAAACCATATGATCATATCAACAGATGCTGAAAAAGCATTCAACAAAATCCAGCACCCATTTCTGATAAAAACACAGCAATGTGGGAATAGAGGGATCATATCTCGACATAATAAAGGCCATATATGAAAAACCTACGGACAACATCACACTCAATGGGCAAAACCTAAAAATATTTCCCTTAAGAACAGGAACAAGATAGGGATGTCCACTTTCTCCACTCTTATTTAACATAGTACTGAAAGTCTTAGCCACAGCAATTAGACATGAAGAAAACATAAAAGGGATCCAAATTGGAAAGGAGGAAGTGAAACTGTCATTATTTGCAGATGACATGATACTGTACATAGAAAACCCTAAAGACTCCATCAAAAATCTACTAGATTTAATAAATGAATTTGGCAAAATAGCAGGAGACAAAATTAACATCATGAAATTGAACTCACAGAAAGAGAAACTAAAAAAACAATTCCATTTACCATTGCGGCAAAAAATTTAAGATACCTAGGAATAAACTTAACCAAAGAAGTAAAGGACCTATTTGTAGAAAACTACAGGTCATTGAAAAACAAATAGAGGAAGCTATAAAAAAGTAGAAGCATATGTCTTGTTCACGAATTGGAAGAATTAACATCATTAAAATGTCCATACTACCCAAAGCAATCTATAGATTCAGTGCAATCCCCATTAAAATACCAATAACATATCTCACAGAACTAGAACAAAAACTTCAAAAGTTTATATGGAACCAAAAAAGACCCTGAATAGCCACAGCAATCTTGAAAAAGAAGAACAAAGTAGGAGAGATCACAATACCGGATATCAGGTTATACTACAAAGCCATTGTAATCAAAACAGCCTGGTACTGGCACAAGAACAGGTATATAGATCAATGAAACAGAACAGAGAACAAAGAAATTGACCCAATTCATTATGCTCAATTAATATTTGACAAAGTTTGCAACAGCATACAGTGGCGTAAAGACAGCCTCTTCAATAAATGGTGTTGGGAAAATTGGACAGCTACATGTAAAAACAATAAAGCTAGACCACCAACTTACTCCACACACAAGAATAAACTCAAAATGGATAAAAGACTTAATTAAATGTGACTCGTGAATTCATAAAAATTCTAGAAGAAAATGTAGGCAACAAAATTTCAGACATCACACGCAACAGAATTTTCACTGATACAATGCCTAAGGCAAGAGAAACAAAGGAAAAAATAAAGACATGGGACTATATCATACTCAAAAGCTTCTGGACAGCAAAAGAAACAATCATCAAAATGGAAAGGGGACCCACTGTGTGGGAGAGCATAATTGCCAAGGATACATTAGATAAGGGTTTAATTTCCAAAATATATAGAGTACTCATATAACTCAACAAAAGGAAGACAAAGAACCCAATTAAAAAATTAGCAGAGGACCTGAATAGACATTGATCCAAACAGAACATACAAATGGCCAAGAGACATATGAAAAATACTCAGTGTCACTAATCATCAGAGAGATGCAAATTGAAA
Organism: Tadarida brasiliensis; assembly: GCA_030848825.1. Lineage (NCBI taxonomy): Eukaryota > Metazoa > Chordata > Mammalia > Chiroptera > Molossidae > Tadarida > Tadarida brasiliensis. The sequence goes on from CM061266.1 coordinate 96,417,965, forward strand.
CAACTATGAGGTATCACCTCACACCTGCCAGAATGGCTGCCATCAACAAGTCATCAAACAACAAATGCTGGTGAGGGCGCGGAGAAAAGGGGACTCTAGTACATTGCTGGTGGGAATGCAGACTGATGCAGTCACTATGGAAAACACTATGGTGTTTCCTCAAAAAATTAAAAATTGAACTTCCATTTGACCCAGTGATCCCACTTCTAGGAATATATCCTAAGAAGCCTGAAACACCAATCAGAAAGAATATATGTACCCCCATGTTCATAGCAGCACTATTTACAATAGCTAAGATTTGGAAACAGCCCAAGTGTCCATCAATAGATGAGTGGATAAAAAAGCTGTGGTACATATATACAGTGGAACACTACGCAGCTGTAGGAAAGAAAGATCTCTTATCCTTTGAGACGACATGGAGGGACCTGGAGAGTATTATGCTAAGCTAAATAAGCCAATTAGAGAAAGACAAATACCACATGATCTCACTTATTCGTGGAATATAATGAACAAAATAAGCTGATGAACAAAACAGACCCAGAAACATAGAAGTAGAGTTCAGACTGACAAACCTCAGGGAAGAGGGGTCGGGGGAGGGGAGGGAAGAGATAAACCAAAGAACTTATATGCATGTTTGTGTAACCAATGGAAACGGACAACAATGCTGGGGATGGGGTGTGGGATTGGGATCGAGAGGAGGGTGTCAATGGGGGGGGGGAGGAGAAACATCTGCAAAAAAAAAAAAGAAAGAACAAAAGAAAGATTTAAACAAGTATTGAAAAATGATTCATTGAATCTTTCTTTAAGAAGAATTAAGCACAGGCTGGTTTGGCAAAGCGGTTGGAACGTCGGCCGGCGGGAAAAAGAGTTGCGGGTTTGATTCCAGTCAAGGGCAGGTACTGTTATAACCTGACAGCAAGATAACCAGAGCTGCACGGCCGAATTGTAAAGGAGCACTTTATTTCGCTGGCGGGCTGCGGAGGGCATAGTTTCCCCTCAGATCAACAGCCCCGATTCTTCTTACTCGTCCCATTTTAAAGACAGAAACTCCCTCCTCCTTTTGCCCCCTCCCCTCAGGGAACCAGTACAATAGTAGGAGTGACAGAGACTACAGAAGTCAAAACTAGCATTATTCACCGACAGCACAAGTACCTGCAAATACCTACACTCAGGAAACTGCAAATGCCTCCCAACTCGAGGGGCAACTATAATCTTGGGCAAAATTCCTTTACGTCTAGGGGTAATTAAACTATTATTGGAAGAATATCGAGGAATGTCTATTGGTGATAAAATGGAGTCTTTCAGTCGCCTTAACCAAGGGGCCTACATAAAATGGAATCTAGTTGCCTTAGCCTTGGGGCCCAGATCACTACCTTGGTTTGTATTTTGGTCCGTGGCCCCGGCCAGGGTCCTACGGGAGGTAACCAAGCAATGTGTCTCTTTCACATTGGTGTTTCTCTCTCTCTCTCCCTCCTACTCTATCTGAAGATAAATGGAAAAATATCCTCCATTGAGGATTAAAAAAAAAAAGAAAAAAAAGAAGAATTAAGGCTATGGGAGCTGTATTCCTAATTATTTGAAGAGATATCATTGAGCATCGATTTTAAAATAATTACCTAAATTCATAGTTAAGGAGTCAAAGGTAATTAAGGAAGCATGTGGCTTAGTTGGTTAAAGTGTCAGCTTCAGATTCAAATACCTGGGTTCTGAGCTTGGCTCCACTATCTCTTGCTTTGGGTAAAATGCCTTAATTTTCTTTGACTGACGTTCCTGATAGTGATACTGGATAATAATGGTATCAATTTCACAGAGACATATGTAAGGCAGGTTGGAACATTGCTTGCCATGTAGTAACGATCTTATAAAAACTACCTGTTAATAAAGAAAACTCGATTGCTTGAGGTACATTCTTGTTTCTAAGTATGATGATGGGTTTACTCTCTTTCAAAAAATTTTCCTTTGAACTTGAGATGAAAAGTAAAACAAACCCAAAACTTGGCCAGTGTGAATGATGCCTTGATCTTGCTCACAAAACAGTTTCACGTCTCACATGCTGTGACCAGGGTTTAATAGCTCAACGGTTGGGAAAAAGTCGAGGTGTAGAGTTACTATTGTTAGAAAATGAAAATACAGGATACCCAGTTAAATTTGAATTTTAGACAATCAATTAATAATTTTTTTGTAAGCATAGCCCATGTAATATTTGAAACTTGCTTATGGTAATAGAATTATGTGTTGCTCGTTTGAAATGCACATCGAACCAGCCTTCCGTACTTTATCTGGCCACACAGGGAAGCGAGCTGTGATCGTTCCAGGCAGTGTGTCCCCTCAGGGTGATGACGCCATCCTGTTTTTGGCAGGCTGACGTAATACAGTTCTATCTTTTACATTCTGACACATATTTTGTACCTTCCCTGCCCACATCCAAAATTTAAAAGAAAATTATAGATGTTTTAAATACAGTTTATTTCATTTTGTGGCTAAAATGGGACAGACTTTGGGCTTTATTTTGATTTTTGGCAAGTTGTAATATTTAGTGTGAGAAATGGACAAGTATGCCCTGGGGAAAGAGATGATTATACCCTGCAATTACTAAATGTTTTAGTATAAAAAAATAAAATTAAAAACCTCATTTTACCATAATTTGTGGTATTATTTTGCATTGTCGATGTGTCTAATGATGATGATTTTGTATTATCATGCTTTCAGAATCCTCAAAATCTGGAAACAGTCATGAAAGTTCACTTTATTTGCCTAAAATGGGATTATTATCTCTTAATAAGAAAGAAAGCCAGCATCCCAGAGAGAGAGCTTATTTAAAGAAAATTTTTCTCACTACTTGGTTACAGTAATAACATTTTTTATTCTGTTGGCAACTCTTTGAAGAAATGCTTTAATTTGTGAGAGTCAGAAAATAGCTAGGTGATATAAAGATCATATGTTATTTATATACTCATGGGGTTTTTTAACATTATATTGAGTTATCAAAGAAAACATTAAAGAAATAGTTTGTCTTTATTTCAGTGCTTCCATCTCAGAGTTCAAAATACTTTCCAAAATGTCTCTCTTCTCCCAATGATGCTCTTGTGAGCCAGAGTGGGTCTCCCTGACTTACCTTCCTGTGGTACCTGGCTTTTTAGACCTTGGGTTCCAGCAGGTGAACCTTTCTTCATCAGGCCTGTGTTTGCATCAGAAGAGGGTACCCCTAAAAGTTCAAGGGAATCATTTAGCCCTTATTTTCTACTTGGGCTTTTCTGAAATTTAGCACAACACCCACATGATGGAGAAAAAAGATTGGCTGAGGGAGAGGAAGAAGGAGAAGAAAAGAACAGCTTGGTTAAAAGGTTGATGTGCTTGTTTGGGTGTGGTGTGGAAAGGGTCAATCTCTGAAATCCTCTCCTCGACCCTGGACAAGGCAGAGTTGTTTAAAGGAAGACAAACAGAGAACAAGGGGTTTAACCATTAACTACTGTGAACTTTTCTAAAGAAACTAACAGAAACAGAACCACTAAATGTCATAATTAAGACATTTGTAAGTAAGAACAACATATTGTTCCCCTTAACAAATCAAGGGTCAATGTGCTTAAAGGCATGTCAAAAAATACTGTTTCACATTGTCTGTGGTCAGTGTCAGGTGTCATCTCATATTGTATGAGACTGGGCTGAGAAAGGACAGGTGGATGTAGGTGATGTTAATCCCTACCTCCTCATCTGGTGCACATCTGTGCCACAAAAAAACACCTTGTAGCACTCGCTGCATTTTTAAGTTTTGCAGGGCTTCCTGGAAAGTCGGGGAATATAATAGACATACTGAATGGAAGAAACTAAGTTATATATAACTCAAATGTGGGCTTTTGGGGTAATTCTTTTTCTCTTTTCTTAAAAGAAATTCAGGGCAGAAAACAGGAAAGCAAAGCAAGGCTCTGATGATAGAATTGTGAACTTGCACGCTGGCCTCTCCTCTAACATGACCATTGGCCAGTCCTATGCTGTCACAGCTTCCAGGCTATTTGGGGAGGAATGCTTCTTCCTGCTCCTGGCATTTTCTTTCCTGTGGTTGCAGTGCCCCAGCATTTCAGCCCTAGCCTGCCTCAACCCCTCGTGAAGTTCTCTAGCGGAGACGTGACAATCTCATTGGGAATTTGGAAAGGAGAAAGCAGGCATATACACTTAAATTCCTTCCTTTCCCCTTTCTCATGAGAGCAATATGCCCACAGAATGCATCTGCCCTTGTCTGTGTGGTCAGTTTAGCAGTAAAGGGAAAATCTCTGGTTAGACTGTGAGAGGGGAAGTTGGTATGCTTTGGGGATTTAATTTAAAGAAAACTGCTTCCTTGCAGATGTAAGCTTTCTCCAATATCATCTTCGTGAGAATAAAGGTGTTATCATATATATGCTTTCTATTTGCCTTACTCTGTGGTTTCATTTCTCCATTAGTTTAGAACCTCTGTAAAGGAGAGAGGTATTATTTATTGAGTCGCTTTGTGCCCCAACACAGTTGTTCAATTCATGCAGTGTCGCCAAAAAGCTGCCAGCTGGACTTGGCATTCGAAGAGATTCAACAAACTAAACAACTTGTTGCTGTGTGCAGAAAGACTGTTAGAGTTGGGAGACTTGAACGTAAAACCAGTGAGGATGTGGAAAGGATCAAGGTTATCTGCTGAGCCTTATGGCCAAACTGACATGTACACAGCTCCTGAAAGTAAACATTTCCTTCACAATATCCTTTGCATTAGACTGAACAATAAACATAGTGAACATTTATGATAAGGTAGGCAATTACCGACATGTATTTTTTAAATTTAATCCTTACTGCCAGCCGAATATTTAGGTACGATTATTGCCCATTTTACAGATGAAGAACTAGAAACAGAGAAGATAAAACACTGTTCAAGGTCACAAATAGCAACTATTTCATAGCTGTAAATGGTGGAGGGGGGGCACATAGCAAGGTGGACTGGCTCTGGACCACTCTGCCATACTGTCCTTCATATGAACCCCACATCTGTAATTTTCATTTGACAACCCTATTGTCTCCAAGTCCCATAACTTTTCAAAGGTCCTGAAAAGTGGTATAGACCCAAATTATAGTGCTTGGCAAGTTCTTATTTTTCCTACCTGAATGCTCTTTGGCACCTTTTGTCAGCAAAGGAACTGGAGCGCTTCCTGCAGAGAAATTACAAAAGAACTGAAACTCGAATGGAAAAAGTGAACCAAGCCAATGACATTGTGGGGCACGGCAAGAAAATTGAAACAGAAAGTTATCAAATGAGGAGCTGGGAATTGTGTATAGAAGGAAATAGAGTTGAGAGAATGCCCTAAACAAAGAGGTCTATCACAGAGTCCTGTAGTGCAGTGAGAATCAGCTCCAAATGTTCTTCAGAAACAAAAAGACAACTACATTTTCTTGTATAATGTTTTATCAGAACAGCTTCAGAAGCAAATTGAAAAAAATTCTGGAGCAACAGCAGCGTGGAAATAGCATACCGGTTTCTGTGGAGTGTGTGTACTTCACAGTAAAGAATTCATTGAAACACAGCTGCCTTTCAGATCCATGTGGCTAGAAAGCCAGCCTTTAGGATTTTACTGCTGAGAAGTTGCATGCCATTTTATGTACATTGAGAAAAAGTAGGCAATGTGCAGTACCAGCCCTGAGATCTCCTTAGACTAGAAGATTGAATGATGAAGATGTAGCATTGTAGGATTAGTGCTAGAAGTCTAAACCATGGCTGATTTGGTATTGTAACTACTTGAAACTTGGACAAAGTTCAGGAAGAAATTCCCTTGGAATATAATCAGAAATTATTAGAAATTTAGGAAGATATCTACACAGATTATAAAGAAGTCCATCTCTGCTATAAACCTTGAGGTATGAAAAACAAAACAAAAACAAAAACACAGGGTAAGCTAACTGAAAAGCAAAGTGTCCATTTGGAGGGTACACCACTTTGATGTGACCCTGTCTAAAGAAAGACATGGCCTGGATTTTATTTCTTTCATAGAGAGGTTCATTATAGTTAGAGTACATGATATGGATGCCTTTAAACCAAAGTAGAATAAGGATATCACAAAGAAGCTAAGAGACACTTCCTAAAAGACACACCTGGGAAAATGATCTCTTTTTGTTGAAGGTGCAGACAGTGATGATAAACTCATTGCTCAGAAGCAAAATGAAGTGAAGCATAGCGTCAGGAAATTTACATCCAACGGTAGCCTGTGGAACTAAGCAGCTCTAGGAACCAGTTGAAGAAGTCTGTAGTTGGATGTTTGGCAAAGTTTTTTTTCTTTTTTTCTGAAAAACAAATGGGAAAGAAGATTTTAGATTTGAATGTTGGCAGATTCATCTTTTGAGAAATAAAGGTTTACAAATAAGTGCTATTTTTAAAGTAATCAAGTGAAAGGATGACATCAATAAATCACAAATAAATCACCTGCACTGATGCACCACCAATAATGCTGTATAAGAATTCAGGAACATACAATAAAGATGAAGTAGTAGGTAAATGCTGTGCTTGCCTCCTCCCATGACACATCAAAATTACAAATAAACTAAAGAACAATCATCATTGAGAATTGCCTCAAGTCTAGCTGAACAGAAGTCCTATAATGAAGGATATACAAAAGAAGCCACATGGAGACGAGTAGGAGGGGCAAAGATGTGGAATGGGATGGTCCCATACCCAAATGTGGTGGTTAAAATTGGGAGGGCTATCTTAGCTGTGAAGGTCTCCACTGTGGTGTGAGGGGTTCCAGCCTCACACAAGGCTCCCCAGACTAGGATTCCAGTGCTAGGTAGAGAAGTCCGCATAATGTCTGGCTGTGAAAACCAGTGGAGATAGTGGCTGAGTGAGACACAGTACTGTTGGAGTCCAAGGCTTTCCTCTTAAAGGGACCGTGCATGGACCTACTCACTAATGGACTCACTCACTCTGAGCTCCAGTGCTGGGGAAACAGCCCAAAAGTTGTCAGGGACATATGGGAAGAAACAGAATCATCTGGCTTCAGGGCAAGGGCTAGAGGGCAGCTTTCTTCTAGACAGAAGTGCTGGCAGAAGCCATTGTTCCTTTGCTGAGCAGTCCCCTCACCCATCCTGCATCCACAAGCTGACACTATATCTGAGTCTCCATTAACTTAGCTAATACCATTCACCCCACCCTGGAGATTCCCTGAGACCTGGCCCTACCAAACTCGTGGTCCCACCCAGCTGCTTCCAGTGGCTTTTCCATATAAACAACCTGTCTTGGTTCATGCTGTGGACTCTCTCCTAAATCTCTCAAAGGTTCACAAACCCCAAATAAGGAGCATCTGACCTCAGCATGCCTCGTACCTCTTGCTAAGCAGCCCCAACTCTGGTACTAGGGCAGCCATCCTCAGTTAGCAGCTTTGCCTCTCCCAGCCACCTCCAAGCCCAGCACAAGTGATTACCATCTACAGATCACTTTATAGTTCATTCCAAGTGGCCTTGGGAAGGGCACAGGTAGTGGCTGATCTTGGTCTGCACCAGATCTCCTTCCAAGAACCCCCACTGGTCAGCTTCAGACCACATCAGAGTGCCATCTCTCGGCCTGCCAGGGGTCAGTGCAATGCAATGAACTACAAACAGACACTGCTTGGAGTGAGGGGGAGCATCACATGGGAGCAAATGATCCAGATCTCTGGATGCAGCCCAATTTATTTGCAAAGTGGTTCCCCTGGTTACATGGTGTTTTAGGTAATTATTTTGTGAGATGACGTCTCTGCTGACCATACAGCCAAGCCCAGTATATTTCCTGTCTCTCACTTCTTTCAGCAGAGAAACATCAAAGGAGATACAAAAAAACAAACCTATTCACACCTGGGCTTTCTTGTCTATTGTACCTTTTGAGGGCACTCTTGCCCTTTGACATGCAAATCTTATCTATTCACATATATGCAATACACTCAGTTCAGATAGGGTGGTGTTCCTACCTTCCAGGCAAAACTTATCTATCCACAGGCATATTTTGATCCTTGGCTGGCCAGGTGGCGAGAATGCATATATCAAGGTTACATTTTGTTCAGCCACCAAACACCCAACCCTATACCAGAGCACCACCCAACTATCTCCACAAATGACACACCCAAAAGGCAGACTCAGCAGGCACCAAAGCCCTGCTAAAGTGAATCCTACTCCATAGGGTCAGCCCCTGCACAACAGCTTCTCCACTGAAATCACAGCCAGTCCTCACAACCAATTAACCTGAAGTTCAGTCCCTTCCATTGATATGGAATAGCAATTAAGGCTCAACTACAACAGAGGGCACACACAATGCACACAGGGACACATCTGGAGCACTTAGTTCATGTGACCAGGGAAAGAGTGCCACTGGGCCCCACAGAACACTTATTACATAAGACCACTCTACCTAGACTAAGAGATGTAGCAGCTCTACCTAATATGTAGAAACAAACTCAGGAAGACAGCCAAATGAGGAAGCAAAGAAAATGTCCCAAATGAAAGAACAAAAGAAAAGTCCAGAAAAATAACTTAAAATAATGGAGATAAGCAATCTATCAGATGTAGGGTTCAAAACACTGGTTATAACTTCGGAAAGAATAAATAATTTTAGTGAGAACTTCAACAAAGAGATAGGAAGCATAAAAATGGAGATAGAAAACATTTAAAAAATCAGTCAGAAATGAAGAACACAATTATTGAAATGACGACTACATTAGAGGTAATTAACAGTAGATTAGATGAAGTAGAGGATTAAATTAGTGATTTAGAAGATGAGGTAGTAGAAAACACCCAATCAGAATAGCAAAAAGAATCTCCCCAAAATAAGGATGTTTTAAGGAGCCTCTGGGACAACATCAAGCATACCAACATTTACATCATAGTGGTATCAGAAGAAGAAGAAAGAGAGTAAGGAATTGAAAAACAATTTAAGAAATAATGATGGAAAACTTACCTAACCTGGCAAAGGAAATAGACATACAAATCCAGGAAATACAGAGTCCCAAAAAAGATGAACCCAAAGAGGCCCACACCAAGTCACATCATAATTTAAATGCAAAAAGTTAAAGATAAAGACAGAATTTTAAAAGCAGGGAACAGACTGATGAATCTCAGAGGGAAGGGGGTGGAGGACTGGGGAAAAAATAGCAAAGAACTTATATGCATATATTCACAACCAATGGATACAGACAATAGTGCGGTGAAGGCATGGGGGAGGAAGGAGTAAGGTGGGGGGGGTCATTGGGGGAAAAAAAGGGGATGTCTGTAATATTTTCAACAATGAAGATAAATTTTTTAAAAAGAAAGAAATATAGATGAAATTTTTTAAAAGCAGCAAGGGAAAAGCAGTATGAATGTCAGTTGATTTCTCAATAGAAACTTTGAAGGTCAGAAGGGAAGGTCAGAGGGATTATCACAAAATATTCTAAGTGATGAAAATCAGGGACCTACAACCAAGATTACTCTACCCAGCGAAGCTATCATTTAGAATCAGAGGACAGATAAAAAACTTCTCAGACAAGAAAAAACTAAAGGAGTTCATCACTACCAAACCAGTATTACAAGAAATGTTAAAGGGACTTCTAAAAGAAGAAGAAAGAGGAGGAGGAGGAGGAGGGGGAGGGGGAGGGGGAGGGGGGAAAATAAATGAATAATAAGATGGCAATAACTACATATTTATCAACCATTTACTTTAAATGTAAATGGATTAAGTGCTCCAGTTAAAAGAGATAGGGTGGCTGAATGGATAACAAAAATAGATCCAAGGACCCAGTAATTCCACTTCTGGGTATTTATCCAAAGTAATCCAAAACAATAACTCAAAAAGAAATATACATCCATATGGTCATTGCAGTATTATTTACAATAGCCATTATGTGGAAGCAACCTAAGTGTCCATCAGTAGATGAATGGGCCAAAAAAAAAAAAAAAAAAAAAAAGTGGTACATACATACAATGGAATACAGAATATCTCAGCCATAAAAATGAATAAAATCTTGCCAATTGTAACAGCATGGAGTCCCTTATACTAAGTGAAATAAGTCAGACAGAAAAAAAAAAACAAATATCATATACAGGAATTTCACTTATATATGGAATATAAAAACAAAATAAAGAAGTAAATAAAATGAAAACAAATACAGAGAACATTTTGATGGTTGCAAGATGGGAGGGGAATTCTGGTGGGGGGGATGGGTGAAAAAGAGGCTGGGATTAAGAAGTACAAATTGAAAGTTACAAAATAGTCATTGAGATGTAATGTACAGCATAGGGAATATAGTCCATACCATTGTAATAACTATGAATGGTGTTAGATGGGTAGATTTATCAGGGTAATCCCTTCGTTAGTTACATGAATGTCCAATAACTATTTTGTACAGCTGAAATTAATATAACATTGTATGTCAACTGTAATTAAAAAAAATTGTTTTAAAAATAATAATAATAAAGGAATTCAGGAGCATCTGTTCCAAGTCAGAGTCCAGATCTCAGGTTCCCGAAGGAGTGAGTGCATTTTAGACTGGCCGATGTGGCTCAGTGGATTGAGCATTATCCCATGGACGGAGAAATCCCGGTTTGATCCCTTTTCAGGGCACATGCCTAGGTTGCAGGGGTGATCCCCAGTAGGAGTCGTGCAGGAGGCAGCCAATTGATATTTCTCTCTCATGTTGATGTTTCTATCTCTCTCTCCCTTCCTCTCTCTCTAAAAAATCAATGAGAACATTGAAAAAAAAGTGAGTATATTTTAAAGCCTTGGTCTAGGACTTCTTACCTTGCCCCTGGAAGAAACCATGGCCTTGCAGGAAGAGTGACAAGACAGATCCTGACACAAGGGAACTCACCTGGCCAATCCTTCCACAGAGGTTCTCCCTGATGTAGATAACTGTTAAGCAAGTGGTAGAAACCATAAATGAAATGTGGTTCTAGATGTGGAAGAGATCATTGGGGCTGGAGAACAGCAGAGAATGTTTGGGGGTGAGGTAGGGACTTGGGATGGCCCAGAGACTTAGTAGGCCAGAAGGAAGATCAGGAGCAGTCAGACATACTAGAGAAAGATTTTGCACTGATGTAGGCAAGAGACAGGGCAGCCCCCTCAATCACAATTTCCCCTTACCTACTGGTATGAGAGTTCTTTTGGGTAAACAGACTTATCTTCTGATATGCAAATATCTTAATGGATGGTATCTTAGTTCCTGTCTCTTAAAAGCAGACCCTGATAAAAATTTTAGTGCAATTAATTTATTTGGGAGATGCAGGGAACACTAATGGGGGTGGAGAAAAGAGAAAGAGGAAGTAAATCAGCCAATAAGAGTTGCATCGTGATTCTAGCAATTATAGTGTGAGGCTGGAAGTTAATGCAGCAGGGGAACTCCAGGATATATATAAAACATACTTCTCAGAGTTTCCTAACTTGAGGGGAAGGGAGATAAGGTATTTATACCACCAGCTCCTTAAAATAATTGGTTGAAGGCTGTTCTAAGGTGTTAAATCCCCAGTACTTCTCACCTAATTCTTGCACAGTTCGGGCTTTCACAGTTCTGAAAGCAACCCCAGGCACAGAGATGCTTGTAAGGTCCCAGGGATATGGGCAATGACAGCATCTACTATTAATGGAATAAATCTATTAGTCATTCCCAATACAATGTGAATTACTTGAATCCAATTGTTCTTTTTATCCAGATAAGAGACTAAGAATTTTGATGGCCTTAGGTGAAAGATGGATAATTTATGAGTTGGCAGCCTGGGCAGGAAGTCACATCTTTGTGTGTCCTCAGGGCCTCATTCCTAGTAATTGTCTATTAACTGGTAGTTGAATTGTATTGACAGCATTGAAAGGTAGGTAGGAAGATCATTCAAAGACAAACTTTGGCAGTTTTGCCATTTTTTTCCAAGTCTATAAACCATGTCAGATCCTTCACTAAGGTACATTCACTTGGGATTTCATAATTGGCAACATTTTGGAAAATAGGATGTTTAATAAATGTTGAACATAACAATGAGATAATCTCTATTTCCCACCATCTGGAAATTTTCACACTAGTATTCAGCTTTCATATTCTTATTCATTCTCCTCTATTTAATTATACTCATTGTACCAACATAAATTATTCCTTTCACTAAAAGATGTTATTAAATATTCTCATTCTTTATTTTTAATTTTCAAAATATGACATATAATTTTGTATTCTTGTAATGATTTGCTTTCCTTTTAGTTTTACTTTTGAATCATTTTGTTAGTTCCATATTGATTACTTTGTGGGGTTAATATTACTAATTTAAGTCCATGTTAGCTAGTGGTAGACATAATCACAGTAAGTGATGATTGATTGTTTAAATACTAGATAGATTTCATTCTTTAGTAGTTGTACAGTATATAATGTAGTTGTTTTTGGAACTTGTGATGATTCTTGGTTTTTAAAGTACTTTTCCAGGTTCTGAATCTATTCTGGCCCATACAGAAAATATTTTGAAATCCAATTGTTAAGTAACTTGTTTAGCATTCTAAATATTTAAAAAATATTCCTGCATCAATGAAATTCACCTTGGGTTTTTAAGACATGTGTTATTAAAATGCACACCGCAGGATTAGGAGAAAGCTTCAAATAATATCCTCCATTGTATGTCCGGATATTTCACTTGGCAGCAGTCAGATGTCTGTTCTCAACTTTGGTCATGGTGATGGTGCAGCGGTGATGCTGTGAAGCGCTGGGAAGACACAGAGAGGAAGGGATGGATAAACATGGCAGAGATTACAAGGCATAAACTGAAGTCAGTACATGATATTTTACTCTATCACCAGTGTTTGCTGAAGGTCCTGGGGAAATTGTGAAAAAGTAGAGGCAAAGAAGATTCCTAGACCTGTGGGATCTATTATAAGCCCTATGACATTACAAGCTCCTGTCTGAGGACTTGCATACGTGTTCTCCCTTCTGCCTGGAGCAGTCCTTTCAGTTCCCTTCTCTGAGTTTTCCACCTGTCTCACAGGTATTTGAGTTTTCCACCTCTGCTTTTCCTCAGTTCATCAGTCTGGCTGAGGACTTCAGTATATCTGCCAGTTCCCCATTTCTTCGTGTGGTTGTCTTTTTACCATTTTAGTCTTGGCTCAAATGTCAGCTCTTCAAGTTCTTTTCCTGCCATCATAGTTAAGGTGCCACTTCTCCCCAGTACAAATACCCAGTTACTTTCTAGCCTGTTCTATTTTTTTTCTTCATTATACTTATTATCTGGAATTACAGTACTTACATAATTATGCTCTTCGGGGTAAGGGGTGTTTATTATTAATATTTATGTTTCTTCAATGGAATATGAGCTCTAAAAGAGTAGAAATTTAAATTTCTTCACAACTGAATCCATAATATATAGGACATCCTTGCTACACAGCATGTACTTGATAATATTTGTTGAGTAAATAAATCTTCACGAAATCAAGAGACTCTATAGGAAAAAGATGATTTCTCAAGTCCCTACAGTGGTTCTCAACCTCCCTAATGCCATGACCCTTTAATACAGTTCCTCATGTTTGGTGACCCCCAACCATAAAATTATTTTCGTTGCTACTTTATAACTGTAATTTTGCTACTGTTATATCTTAGGCGACCCCTGTGAAAGGGTCGTTTGACCCCCAAAGGGGTCGCGACCCACAGATTGAGAACTGCTGCTCTACTAGGATCTTATTTTGGTACACAAAATCTCTTCTTCAGTACACTGCAAGAGAATAGGGTTTTTATTATCCATCTTTTTAGGATTCGTCTATGTTGTATGGCATTTATAAAAACATCTCATTTTCTGCCCTGGCCAGTTTGGCTCAGCAGTTGGAGTGTCGGCCCGCAGACCAAAGGGTCATGGGTGCAATTCCTGTCAAGGGCATGAGCCTCGGTTGGGATTCGGTCTGGTCCTGGCCCTGGTTGGGTTGTGCGGGAGGCAACCAATCGATGTGTCTCTGTCACATTGATGTTTCTTTCTCTCTCCCCCACCCCCACTTTGTCTGAAGACAAATGGAAAAAAAAAATGTCCTTAGGTGAGGATTTCAAAACAAAACATCTCATTTTCTGATTATCTCAGAATTTCTTGAACCAGGGCTATATGCCACTTTCGAAAATTACAACCTGTTCACATTTTATTTACCACAGGGACCCTAGTTTCCTATTTGAGGCACAAAAAGTTACAGACAAGACAAATATGCGGGGACTGGCAGGGGTGTATTAACATCCCAAACCAGACCAATGAAATGAAGAAAAGCAAAGTGGTACATAAAACGCCTACAGAGAACGGGTAGATTAACTCCAAGGCGGGAAGTGGGATCAGGACGGGGAGCTGCATTTCCTCGGCTACAGTACTGGGCTGCAGGCCTGTGTTCCTACAAGTTCTATTTATTTTTTTAAGAAAAGGGAATTATCTAGACTTTTACAAAATTTTCTTAACTTTAGATATGGCATGTAAAATAAAATATAAAAATACTGTTCAGGACAATAAAATTTGTCTTAGGGTTCTAGATAGCCAGAATGCTCTCAAGCTACGCAATAAAGAAAGTCTTTAGGCTGATTTCCAGACTTCGCAATGAGTCTGTTTTAAGAAGACTATCTAATCTCTTGTAGTTAATGGGTGGTTGGGTGGGTGGGAAAGGATTCTGAAGTGTTTCTATTTGCCTGCATAGTTTAACTTCACTTAGCTTTAATATGAAATCTCTAAAACCCAGGGAATGGGGGGTTGGGATATACATGAAAAGGTGAAGGAATTAAGAACTACAGCCCGGACGGTGTGGCTCAATGGATTGAGCATCATCCCATGGACTGAGAGATCCCAGTTCGATTCCCAGTCAGGGCACATGCCAAGGTTGTGGGTTCGATCCCCAGTAGGGGCCATGCAGGAGGCAGCCAATCGATGTATCTGTCTTTCCCTTCCTTTCTCTCTAAAAAATCAATAAAAACATATTAAAAAAAAAAGAAGTACAAATTGTTCGAGGGTAGCAGTTTGTAAAGTATATGATTGTCTCACTATTGTGCTGTATACCTGAAACTAATATAAAAAATATTGAATGTAAATTGTCATGAAAAATAAAATTAAAAAAGGAAGTGCAAAGAGCGGTATTGGGGATGTAAAGTACAGAATAGGGAATATAGCTAATAATACTGTCATCACTATGTATGGTGTCAGATGGCTACTAGATTTATCAGGGTGATCACTTTATAAGTCATATATATGTCTAATCGCTGGGTTGTACACCTGAAACTAATATAGTATTGTATGTCAACTATAATTAAAAAATAAAAAAATATTTAAAAAATAAAACTTAAGCAGTATTTCCCAAAAGATCTACAGGTGAAAGACTGACTTTAAAAAAAAATCCCATGTGTCATGGCCTGACATGTTATAACATACAATATAAGTGAATTACTAAAAAGTGATTATGTGCTTGGATGGCATGGGATGTCACATTTCTATAAAAGTTTCTAAAGGTGTATTCTCAATTTCTGTATTTGTCTCCTTGCAGACCAGTTGCTGGCAGTTGACCTACCAGGACGACACCTTCAGTATTAACTAGCATGACTTCAGACCAGAATAGCTAACAGATACCCTTCCCTGCGTTTTATTGTTTCACTGCATGTCTGTCTTTCCTATGGATTGTGTTCTCCTTGAAGGCAGGGTCTCTGTATTTTTAAATTTTGTATGTTTGGGATTAACTGTTTGGCATATAGTAACTCATTAATAAATGTGTGTTTAGTGAATAAATGTACTAAGGTAGAAGAGAACTTAAGAAAAGTGTGCATTTATTATATAATAAATGTACTAAAATATATTTTAAGTTTCTTATACTTTTCTGTGATAGAATTCAATACAATCAACTTTTTTATTTCTGATCCCCATGCCCACATGACCCTGACTAAAAGAATCCCTTCCAGGGTCTCATTTCTTGTTGACCTTTTTGAAGAAGTAATGCATTATTCCATTTAAAACTTCAAAGCCATTTAACGTACTATGTACTAGGCTTCTTCCCTACTGCCTGAGAACTAGGAATTTGTATGTAATCAGACCTCTTCCATCATGTGAATTTTTCCAGTGTATGCCAAGTCAGTAAGAAACTGGACAACGAATAGGTCTGAGCCACCTGTCACTACTTGAGCCAATTAAGCAGAGATAAGGTTGAATCATATATGAGTGTTTATTCCAATATTGCCAGCAGTATGGGAGCGCAGTGGGTCATCTGTAATATCTGCTTGCCCCCCCCACCACTTGTCAGTTGTTTTTAAAAGATACAGAAACAATGACAGGCAAGGGGGAGGAATGTGGGCCGGGGGCTGCAGGGGCTGGTCGCCAGTGAGTCCAGCGTTCTGATAGATGATCAGGTTGTTCATCTTTCCGTGAGGTCAGGTGGTCCCCCTTGTCCTCAGATTAGGAGAATGGACAGCACTCCTGAGGTAAACTCCCAAGGTGCACACCCCCCAGCCAGGTCAGAGTGGGCTTTTCTTTAATCAGAACAAAGCAATCATGACCAACATTGTAAAGGATGATTAACACTTTTTCTAACTATGGGTAGTGCCCCACTATGACTAGTTTTCTTACGTTTCTAATATTTTCTATTAATTCTAATATTCTTTCCTGCCCCTTTCAAGTATGTACACATATGATGTTCTGCTCAGATGCCATGGGGTCTAATTTCCAAATACTTCTTCAAAACTTTGTTTATAAATGGAGAAACAGAGTTTTTGTGAACAGAGAAAAACGAGAAAAGAAGTTTATTCCTCATTTCTTCTGTGTTTTCAAGGTGGAGCTCTTTCTTTACCTTCTCTATCCATGTGCTTTTCCCATTCATCCAGATATCCACATGCCCCAAATAAAGAGGAACTTCCCTCAACTCCCTTGGATACTTTTCTAGGACGAACTAGCCTTGGGAATGTTCTAAAAGCTAAAGATAAGCAAAGGGAGAGATGGAAGACAGGGATGTTGCTTTTCACTTTCTTGGGTAATAAAATTTCTTTCAGGCTGTGAACTCTGGCTGTGGGGGCTGAGGCTCCCCATAGGCTGCTCCTACCTGTGATGACTGAGTGCATTATAGCCTGCCTCTCCAGGGATTAATCTGCAGCTGGGAGTGCCTTCCGGGTTTGTGAAATGACTGATAATTACAATCAATATGTTTCTTAATGGCCTTGCAATATGTTCTTTTTCTGACCGAAAATTAATAACAAAGATATAAAATGTTTGTTTGCTTCATGCCTGTGGGGGGATGATAAATATCTATAAGTCATCTGGAAGTGAGTGGAATGGAATTCCGCATATTTGCTCTAATAAATCAGCAGTAAGTAGACACCAACAGTACTGCTTTATACATTTGTGTTTACCTTCAATAGTTCTCCTGTGGCCTCAAATAGATTTTAATGATGGAATTGTCAGAGCATCAGCTTGTGAAATTGATTGGGAAATCTGAGAGCAATGGCCTTCCCTTTTTGAAAGACTGAAGATGCCAACTCATTTTTTTGTTTTTTGCAATATTTTGTCTGGTTTTGAAGACAGTACTTATTTGGAGACAGAACATGGACACATCTTAGGTTGGCAGGTTGGGCTGTTTCTGTAGGCTTTTCACAAGCTGTCTGCCTAGAACGCCAGCTATAGTCTTCTTTCTCTGGTCTTGCTTTGATCTGAAGCCAGATCACTGCTGACCTCCACCTGCAGTCTCAGACTTGACCTAGTTCCTCAAACAATCCTAATAGAGACAAAGTATCTATCAATACTCTCCCTCCCAACCCATCAGGTAAGCTTTTACATTATCTGCCTTGAGACAGGTCCATATGCTCTTCTACATTTTTTTTATTAAAAAAATTTTTTTTATCCTCACTCGAGGACGCTTTCTGCATTTATCTTCAGATAGAGTGGGAAGGAGAGAGGGAGGAAGAGAGAGAGACACATCGACTGGCTGCCACCCACACAACCCCAACCAGGGCCGGGGACAAACTGCAACGGAGGTACTTGCCCTTAGTGAGAACTGAACCCGGGACTCTCTGGTCTGAGGGCCGACACTCTAACGGCTGAGCCAAACTGGCCAGGGCATGTTCTTCTACTTTTAAGGATAGCAATTTCAGTTTTCATCATAAGGGCTGGATTTCTGTCCTAATGTCCCCTCTTAAGAACTTTTGAGGATTTCACTGCTTGAAGCTGGATTCTTTCTCCACGTGAGTTCTGAATCATTTGAGAGATATAGCAGACACATGGGGATAAAAACATGCGCTTGATTACTGACCAGCTTCTGTATGCTGCTACAGCAGGCTCCCTACACCCAGCTCCAGACGGGACTGACCCAGGCACAGGCAGCGCTGAAAGATGACGTGCACCTCCCACCCACCGCTCATGGGGGCGCTACCTGTTGAATAACAGGTGTGGAGGGGCAGAGGTATGTGCTTCCTGCCAGGGCTGCCCCACAGGAAGAAAGGCGAGAGGAGGGACTGAGTTAACTCTTTGGCTCCTCTCTGAAATTCCAGGGAGAGAAGTAAGGGGTGCAGACTGGTTAGTAGTGTTCAGGGAAAGCCTGGGTCTTAGTTCCTATCACTGCTGTGACAATTTGTTACAAATTTAGTGAATTAAAACAACACAATTATCTTAACGTTTTGGAGGTCAGAAGTCTGAAAATGGGTGTCACTGGGCTAATATCATGGTGTCTGCATGACTGCGTTCTTTCTGGAGGCTCTGGGAGGGAGTCCATTCCTTGCCTTTTCTGTCTTCTAATGGTCACCCACATTTTTTGGCTTATAAATCCTCTACAGCAAAGATATCACTCCAACCTCTGCTTCCCTTGTTACATCTCCTTCTCTGACTGATCTTCTTGCCTCTCTTATGAGGACACTTGTGATTCCATGGCCCACTAATGGATTGCCCACAAGGTATTCTCCCTATCTTAAGATCCTAACTTAATCATACCTGCCAAATACCTTTTGTCATGCAACATGACACACTTATAGGCTTTTGGAATTAGAATATGAACATTATTTGGTGGTGCCATTATTTTGCCTATTCCCATCTGTCTTCGTGGAAACCAGGGCAGTTGGGAAGGAATGTTGTACTTAACTTGCCCCCGGGCCTTAGTGTCCTGGCCAGAACACTGCCTCAATAGGACTTGCTTTCTAGTGACCACCCCTCCTGCTTGACCCCAGAATATGGAATGCTGCCACCTGGGTTCACTGTCTCTGTGAAGACCACTTTCAGTGTCATAACAGAGGTTAATCTGCCCTGGGATCAGTGTGCCTTATATTCCTACAGTCACAACAACACAACCCAATGCTTTGGAGCTTTATATGGATTATTTAAAATTTTCAAACAACCCCCCCCCCAAATAGGTATTAACATTTTTATTTTATAAACAAGAACTGAAGCTCAAAAAGGATAAATCATTTGCTCAAAAATACAGTGAGAAAGGGGTAGGCATGATATCTAAACATAGGTCTTTGATTTCAAACCCATGTGTTTTCATGTTTCCTTACTGCTTCTCCACCTTTCGTCAAAGTGGATCCCTAGGTCCCTTCCCACCATTATGAGTGGGCCTTCTCTTTCTTGTTCATTATCACTCTTTGCTGGTTCTGTGTGTCTGAGGAACTTCATGTCTCATTCACGATGACATAGCACTAGTGAATCCCCAAATGTCCTTGTGTTTGGTCCCTTGGATGTTATTCTCCCACTTCTTTTTCAATATAGCTTAAGAAGAGCTTCCCAAAGCAAGAAAGCCTGTGACTGTATGAGATAAAGGAATGACTTCCAGGAAAGCTCAGAGAAGCCAATCCCATTGCTGTCCCTGGAAAATTTGAGGGCTATTTCTTCTGTTTCTATAAATGCCTCTGTTCTACCCCTACATTTGATGAGTCTTGGTTGTAATCATTATCTTTCACAGTTTTGAAGGAATCATCCTATTTTCTTTTAGATTCCAGAACTGCTATTGAGAAAGCTGAGGATTTGGTTTCCTGATTATTTAGATGTGACATATTATTTTTTTTCTCTTGGGAGGCTTGTATGCTTGCCCTTTAGCTTCAGTTTTGAAATGTCTACAGTGATGTAGACTTGTGTGAGTCTAATTTTATTCATTTGTTTGGGTACTTGATGAGACTTTTCAGTCTGGAACTCATGGTCTCAGTTCCGAAAAATTATCTTGAATCATTTTTATAATGGTATTCTTTCTCTGTTTATTTATTTTTTTCCTGAAACTTTTTTTCTGAAACTTCTTGGATAACTTGCAACAGATAGAATACAGAAACAGATATGAGACCTCAGTTGTCTTTTATTACGTCAAACATTAAACAGAATTGAAAAATATAAAGCAAAGTTATGACTGTCATTGATTTTTTTTGTTTGGTTTGGAAAATATAATTATTTTTAATAAAATATATTACTTTATGTTTTTATATTGATTATGTATTATATATAATGTTTTGTTATATTGAATAAATAAATATTTTAAAAATTATCTGTTTTAATATCTAATCTAATAAATACTGATAGATATAATCTACATTCAAAAGTTGTTAAGGATTCTCAGTACTTTATGGGTGTTACAGTAAGGGATTCTTAGGCCCAGAAGTTTGAGAACTCCTGCTCTAAATATTCCTTATTAGGTTATAATATTTTTTTCTTATGGATGCAATATTGATCTTATCTCTCTGAGGATATTAATAATAAAGTTTTTAAAATTTGAAATTTTCTTCTCCCCAAATAGTCTGTTCTGCTAAGTTGCTTTCTTCTGTTTGTATCGTTTGGTATCTGTCTTGAGCTTTCCTGAGCTGTCTGGTAATTTTTGGTTTCTTGTGTAAGAGTGAAGAGCTATCAAAGGTGATTGAAAGCTCAGAGCATTGGATGGATTTTCTTTGTTGTCCTTTGCCTTCGAGGAAAATGGCTGTTGAGGAAATCCCAGACATGGAAGTGGATATCTCTAGACAGCTGAACTAACTCCCCAGAGAAGATTCGCGCAACTTCTTGCCTGAAGAGTAATGGCAGGGCTGCTACTGTTCTGGGAGCCAAGTAAAGGAATCAACCTGGGGGATCTCAGCGTCTACCATGCCAACGTTGGCTAAACTCCCGTTTGCAGTGAGGAGCCCTCATTCTCTCCCTGTGTTCCTCTCAGTCCAGAGACCCTGCGCTTTTCTCTAGCATACTGCTGATGGGGGAGGGGCAGTAACCCAGCCACGCGAAGTGAGAATGAAATACCAGTATCTAATGCTTCTTATATGTATTTGCCAGTCTTCCTCATCACAGCACCCCACCCTAGAGCCACATTCCAGAAGGGGTTGAATTCTTAGCCTTCTGAGTACCTACTGTGTGAATCAGACTGCTTAAGTTCCCCATTACCAGCTAAGGATTTGGCTTTTTCATTTCTGCCAAGTGAGCTGCCATTTGTCCATTATCTTTCCAGTTTCCAAGCTTCTATTGTTATTATTGTCTCTCTTTTTCTCTTCGTCCTATGAGTTTATGCTGGTAAAATAAAAGTCCATTATATATAGCACTTCTGGGGTTTGCTAATCTATAGCAAAATTGGTTGGATGTGTTAAATATGCATCTTTACAAGAACCCAGGTCCAATTTCTATATGGGCTCAGGCACATGTCCAGTGTTTATTTTTATGAATGTTTCATTCTGAAGATTCAGTAATTATCTTAAGTTCTGTAGCCAAAGTCATCTGTTAGCACTCTGCTTAGTTTATTTTTAGCAAAGGACAGATACATTGACAAATCTAATATTAAAAATCCTCCCCAACGGGTTGTTTTTTTTAGTATCAAAGAAGTTGATTTTAATTTAAGAAAGAGGAAGTTGCTATTTTTTATAACAGTCTCACAATGATAAATGTTTCATCTCTTCAGATTTACTCTTAGGTCAGTGTTGGCTGGCCATTCTCCACAGGAGACAAAATTTTCTTGTAGAAAATGATTTAAAAGGCAGATAAGCTGATATCCCATAGGAAAATTTTGATGTTAACATTAAATTTTATTAATATTTATTGAACTCTATAATTCTTGGGCTCTAAGTCATACCCCAGTAGTATTTAAGGAGACTGCGTCACTGTTTCAGTTTCCTTGGAGACCATTTAAGGCACAGTAAATGCTAGAATCATTTTTAGGAAAATGACTAACCAAAATCTACCACTAGGGAAAAACAAACAAACACAAAAAAACTGGCGCAGCTCCTTGGCTTGGTATGAGTGTTTAAAAAGATCTTTGTCTTCCCTACTTATTCAAGGGGCTCAAGAAATGACACTCTTCTCACTCCAGGATCTCTTATTCAGAACAGTCTGACTAGATGCATTTCTTGAGCTATGGGGTCACCCCACCCAGGTTAGGAACAGTGGCCTTTTCCTTGGAGGGGTTACCTTTTTTCTCCATGAGGGTAGCAGAGTTTCCATATGTCCCTGAGGCAATTCAAGCTGGAAGCAAGAAGGAAAAAATAATAAAAGTGGTACTTTATGCACTGAGGATGCTGGGAAAGATTTTATTTTGATAATTTATTTTTTCATTTTCTGTTGTGAATAAAATTAAAATTCATATTTTTATGCTGATGTTGTTCCATAGTTGGGACACTATGGTAATAATATGAGGACTGACTCCTTAGAGCCAACCGAGCAATACAAATGTCTTGGTACTGATGAGAAGGAGGGTGTAGGTCGGCAGTCAGAGATGAGGGTGACTACATAACAAGGAAAACTTGCGAATAGGACCTACAAGTTTGTGGTTAAAATCAGTAGCACTGAAACTTTAGTCTATTAATTTAGTAGAGCTGAGGTGGGGCTCAGAATCCTGCATTTGCCATGTATCCCTAAAGAGATTCTTATGGAGATTGTAATTTATAATTTTGAAGACCATTTTTAAGACCTTCATAGACTCTTATACTTCTGTTGAAGTCCTTGACTTTAAGTTAAAATGCAAATATCTTAATATTATGAATATATATGTATATTATATTGCTTTTATTCTGTAAAGACTTTTATGATTTTGGCTTTTGAATTGATTTAACTTTAATAATCCATTTAATTTATTATTAGCTCTTATTTCTCTGCAATTATTGAGAATTTAAAACTAACCTACAGATTGTTTTCATGTGTAATGAGTTTTAATGAATATTAAATTTAATAATGAATCTGGTATAATATGTTTTCTAGCTATCTAATAAAACTTTTATTAACTTCAACTTTTTAGGCTTTATTTAATACTTTGGAGTCAATAGTTCACTGTTACGTATATTTAGCTCTGAATAGCCTGTTGGCCTAAGGCAGTGGTCTATAATGTCTGAAAGGTTAAACAGCTTGATGCCCATGTGGAGTTTGATCTTGGTGTAGGGACCGAGTCATCTACCAGGTGTAGAAAGCTTTAATCAAAAGAACATGAGGGAACACTGATTTCAATATTAGAATAAAAAACTAACAGAAAAAGATGAAAACAGATGTGACAATGATCTTTATTTAGCTGAAGAACAATTGAATGAAAAAAAGACAAGTTCTATGATCCAGAGGCCAGACTTACAATCAATAAGTGTGATTTATGGGAAAGTGACATTTGGTTCAATATGAAGAAGAATGTTCGAGTACTTTGAGAGTCCTAGTAATGGAATAAGTGGATTTATAACCCCCTTTTACTTGTTCAAGATGCATGTCCATCTGCATGCATATTGTGAATTTTCAGTAGTGACTAGTTTAGATGACCCAAGATCCTCTCAAGCTCAAGTTCTGGGAGAGAAGTTTTAGAAGCACACATAGTCAGCAGGTGGAGAATGAACTGCACTTGGTCATAACCCCTGAGAAACTTACCTTGGTGTACATTTACCATCCATAAGTCTATTGGCCAATATAAGGATATACTTTGTTTACAAGTAAATATATTTCATCCGCTCTTTCATTTCATTTTAATTTTTTTCATTAGACATTTGCTAAGAGAGATAAGAGCATGTTAAAGCAAAGGAGTCAATCACATTTGCTATGAGATTTAAAGAGCAGAAAACTTGCAGAAAGAGCTGTAAGAGCAGCTAAAAGTAGCGCTATCTTGAGGAAAACTACTTTTGGAGACAAGCATTTTGTTTTTCTTTTTAACAATGATAGTTATTTCTTCATTTATAATGGTTATTTCTTTGTGTATAGTGTTTTTTTCCAAATAAAAAGAAACTCATCATAAGATAAGAAACTTGATGCTGTCGGGCTGTTTCTGTCTCCTGCTGAGCCCGGTGTGGGGGACACTGCGGGTTTAGAGTTCTGCGCCAATGTAAAGACAACAGGACGAGTTCAGGCAGCATCACGTTACATTATACAATGTCCCACAAACAAACAATAACTCTAACACATATCATCATATTGCCATCACATCAGCAATAAACTCAACATGATCTTTATGTTACAATATTTTGTGCTTGTTATAAAAGCATAAGTAAAAAATTGGACCAGTAAAAAAACTCACTAAAATTTTGCAAACTAAAGATTTTAAAAAACTACCACTTGCAATGAATAGAGTTATCTGTCTTGAAGGGGATAAATAGCTAAGGTTCTGGTACTTGATTGCTTAGTATTAAAGGCACCTTATTTTAAGTGTCTTTTACCTACTTTTCTTTAGATCCTGACCTTCGGGAGTTCTAGGATCGGGACTCTACAGATTATAGCCCCTAACTGTTAAGTTTTGTAGTCTTTATGTATTTATTTTATTCTGACAGAAAACATGAGGTTTCTGGGTCAGAGAACAGACTGATTATTTACTTACAAGACTTCCTGTGGCAGTTCTGCCGGCCTCAGTCTCCTCGTGGGGGACATGATGAGGGCAGATGCCACCTGCACATACAGAGAATCTGTACCACAGGACAGATCTACAATTATAAATTTTGGAACTTATATAGGAGCTGCTTGCACAGTTGCCCCTCTTCTTTGACAGAGAGAGAGAGAGAGAGAGAGAGAGAGAGAGAGAGGGAACATCTTTGAGCTTGTATTCTGTGGATTGGAAAAGCCTCTCTAGAGAAAGAACCCAGGTTATTTTCTGGAATGTAAACAAATGGCTCTGGTGGAAATAAACCAGTAATCTCTCCAGAGAGCTCCATCTTTAACTGCTCAGCCTGTCACCAGGCAGCATCTTTATCACAGGCTGTCAGTGCGCTCAGGGAGCCCTACCCACTCAGAAACACGAAAATCATTGTTGCTACTGGACACTGACAAACTTGTAATACAACTTCTATATCACATGTGGTTCAAGATGGAAACCTCATGTATCATTTCTCGTGTGATATATTATGAGCTTTCTTTCTTGCTCATGGAAATGTAATAGCAATATCAGATATTACTATAATTATTCAGAGTTTCTAAGATCATTTACAGTTAGCTATTGTTATGGGCTGAATTGTGTTCCCCTCAAAATTACCTCAGAATGTAACCATATTTGGAGATAGGGCCTTTAAAGAGGTAAAATGAGGTCATATAGGTCAGCCCTAATCGAAGGGACTGCACTGGGAAACAGGACCTTCAAAGAGATGATTAAGTTAAACTGAGGTTGCTAGGATGAGGCCTTTATTCAGTAGGACTGGTGTCCTAGTAAAAAGAGAGAGAAGCATGGGAGATGTATGTGCACAGAGAAGGGCAGTGTAAGGACACAGCACGAAGGCAAGTGGCCATCTGCAAGCCAAGGAGAGGCCCCAGAAAAACAAATCTGCTGACACTGACCTGGGGCTTTCAGGGTCCAGCACCAGGAGAAAATTAATTTCTGTTGTTTAGGCCTTGAATCTGTGGCATTTTCTCATGGCAGCCCTAGCAAATAGTACGGATTATATTCATTTACATATTTGACACCTAAGTTTTACTGGGCACTCACTATGTGTGAGGACAGTCTATTAGGGCAGCAGGACGAAGATGCTGACTCCCATTTCACAGGGAACAAAGTGAGGACAGAGATCTCATTTACAGGATTAAGTAGTATATTAAGAACTGAAATCAAGCTTTTCTAACTCTGTCTCTGTTTCAGGAGCAGAGTGGTTACTTATGGAAGGTTTTCCAAGTTATTAGAAATGTTTCAATTATTCATTGCTGTGTAACAAACCACCTGCAAAACTCCGGAGCGAAGAAGAACCACACTTGACTGTCATGCTGCCCAGGGCTGACTGGCTCCGCTCGGCGGTTCGGCGGTTCCATGTGGTGTGCTCACGTCCCATGTGCAGCACTTCAGTCTGGGAGCTCAGCGGGCGTGGGACGCCCAAGCTGGCCTCATCCTCCAGGGCTTTTCCCCACATGACCTCTCAGCATTCATTAGATTCGTCTGAGCTTCTTTATTGCATGGCACCTCGCTTTCAAGGGATAACATTCCAAAAAGACAAGTCTCAATGTGCAAACATTTATCCAGCCTCAGACCACATCACATTTGCTCATGTTCCCTGGCCCACGTGGATAAGCTCAGAGTCAGTGCAGGAGCAGATGACAGAAGGCGTGCAGCGGGGAGGTGTGGGTCATCGAGGCCCCTTTGTAACACTCCACCTCAAGCAGAATGCACAAGGTTGCCTCAATTAGATGTTTGTGCTATGAATAAGACAGACGCTCAGAAATCCACAGATGCTGACAAGAAATATACATATATAACTGGGTTATTACGCTGTACTAGGAACTCACAGATCTCTTTGAAATGATCAACCACTACTGTTTCTGCTTCTCTTTGTACACTGTTAGACTTCTTTCCTCTTTACCAATAGCTCAACGTGTGCGTGCTCTCTCTCTATTTTGAATTAAAGATCTCAAAAAAATGTATATGACTGTTTCAACCAGTCACCATCTCACATCCTTGCTGTGCAGAGCTTCATACCCAAGCTCATCAGCAGCATTGTTGGGACACCAGTCCTGGTTTACCCTATGGTAACATTGCCTCTGATTGTTTTAAAGACCGTGGCTATTCACACTGAGAAATCGAAGCATTTTAACTGTGTGAGAACTTGACAAATATTTTTATATAATACACTAGACCTCAATTTTGGTATGGTTCTATTTCATAGTTATTTAAAACTTAAAATAATAAACATTACGTATGATAATATTTTTTGTTTTTAAATTGTCTCATAATAGCCCGGCTGGTGTAGATCAGCGGTTGAGTGTTGACCCATGCACCAAGAGGTTGCCAGTTCGATTCCTGGTCAGGGCACATGCCCAGGTTGTGGGCCCGATCCCCAGTGGGGGGCATGCAGGAGTCGGCCAGTCGATGTTCTCTCTCATCGATGTTTCTGTCTCTCTCTCCCTCTCCCTTCCACTCTCTCTATAATCAATAAAGAAAAAAATATTAAAAAAAATAAAAATAAAATGTTAAAAAATTAATTGTCTCATAATAGTAATTAATAAAATTCTCTAATTTTTTAAAAATTCTCACTCGAGGACACATTTTTCATTGGTTCCAGTGAGAGACGAAGGGAAAGGGAGAGAGAGAAAGAGAAACACAGCTGTGAGAGAGAAACATCGATCAGTTGCCTCCCTTACATGCCCCAACCAGGGATCAACCTGCAACCTGGGTTTGTGCCCTGACCAGATATCAAACCCATGATCCTTTGGTGCATGAGACAATACTCTAACCAACTGAGCCACACTGGTCAGGGCTCTAAATTTTTTATGTTAAAAATAAATAAGAGTTTCAATAGTTATATCTTGCATACAAAGTATAAAATGCCTTTCTTTTTTATTTAATTGTTGAGGAGCTTCTTATTTTAAAAAAGATTTAAAAATCAAAATTATTACTATAAGTAATGTGTGATTCTTCAGTATTCAATCCATTAGAATCTAGAATTAGATTCTAAAATGTAACAAGCATTTCAGTTTAATAACCATTAATTGAGCACTTCCAACATAGCTGGCAGTGAAACAAGTAACTTCACAAGGTCGGCATTAATGGTGTGTGTGGTGCAACCCACCTGCTGGCTCACTTGGCAGGCATTGCTGATTTTTTAACTAGAGTTCTCACAATGAATTCAGCTGAAGACTTCTTTGCAGTCAGTTTCAATATAGGTCACTTTCATGCCGGGAACATTATATTTACCATTTCAGTTTTAGCAGAGTCAAGGTTTGTGAAGGCTCTGAGATTTTATTGTAATCATGAACTCATAGATACAGGAAAGCCAGGGGGCCTAGAAAAGGTAGTAGCCAAGAGCCCCTTGAACAGATGCTGGACCAGGAACTCCATCCTTGTTTGGCCTGGGCCTGGACTTCCCTGGCTTTATCTAGAAAATACCAGATATGGTCCTAGACTTGTCCTGTTTGGTTGAGCCAAAAGAAGCATTCCTCTTGAAACATGGCACAGACTTCCCCCTATGCAGATGTGAGCATATCCAACCCCTGTCTGTTTTGGAGGACAACTGCCGCCAAAGAGTTGATTTGAGCCTGGAGAGTAGAGAGAGGCTGCAATTGGGTATTAAGCTGAGCCAATTCAGAGGAGAGACTAACATAGATGTTATTTGTTGAGACTACTCCCATGGTCCTGGTTGCAGCCCCTGCTACTACAGTTAAGGTGCTGATTCCTATCAGAATCGGAATCAGGGGACCTATTCTTTTAGAGATCAGAGGAGTGGGACTCAAGGGGATGGGTAAAGAAGCTATAGCATCCGCAACAGATATAGTGGGTAAAACATATCCTAAGGTGCACAGTCTCATCCAGTTGGCAGGCAGGTACTGATAAGTGGAGTCAACACAGATAAAATGTAATCCCTTCTGAGAATGAAGACATCCTGACGTATGAAATATATTGAATTGGGTTCTTTTGTTCTCAAAGGCATATTTCCAGAAGTATGTGTTGGCAAACGCTACTGCAGTGAAAGGATTATAGCAAGGGGTGTTATGTGGGAAGCATTGTTGGTTTTGTCTTCCCAAAACATAATACATCAGGTAGTATCAGTAAAGCCACTTCCCTGGGAACTATTATAAATGAGGGAGCAGTTGTCTGCCTTTTTATTTTTCCAGTAGGAATTGACCATTAAAATTAGGTGGGAACAACCTAGGGTTCTTCCCTGACAGATTCCTCCAGAGTAATTATGTCTTTCAGAAACGAGTGTATTTGGTGGAACAGTGAGTTTAGTTACGTGGTGGAAAGGTTTGAAAGAGGGGACAGTGTTCAGCTGCTTAGGTGCATCTGAAGAGTAAAATTGCAAGATGTGTTGCTTAGCGATCCTATAGGGTGCCCTTGAGAAAATGTAAGGGAATAAAGACAGAGGGGAGCCTGAGTTCTGAATTTTACGCCAGTGTAGATGGGCCTTATAATTGGGTAACTAAGACCATTTTTGGTAGTGAACACATGTAAGTCCTGGTCCTCAGAAGAAGTTAAATAGTTCATGAATCCCTGTGTTTAAGCCCAGAGTTGTAGAGAATCTGGCCATGCCTCTCCAGACTAGCCTGGGACCTGCATATATACCCAACAAGAGCGGTTGTAAGGAGTATTAGCTAGTAAGTTAATAGCAGCTTGTAGGGGGTTAATGAAAGGAGAGTTATTGGTTGTGGGTTCAAGGCAGAGTAACAGGATGAAGATTGTCTCTGGAACAATTTTGGTCAGTAGTTCTGTATTGTTTGGATTATTCAGTCAAGGTTTACAAAAGAAATAATTCTGCCCAGAAGGAAGTGAGCAAGTCCTCGCGCACTGGTGTAGTATTATAAAAAATATCCAAAGGAAAATAACAAGCCAGAACAAAGGTTGTTTTAAAATATCTTTATCAATCATTACTTATCCAGAATTCTTAAAGAGTAGCCAGTGGTCTTCTCTGGGTTCGCAAGTCCAGTTATCCTCCAGTTCATTTGTCTCTTGTTCAGTTGAATGATAAGGCTTTACCTTGGAATACTGGATCCAACTGGCTGTTAATCTTGGAACCTGAACTGCCATGGGGGTGGAGAGGATGACTGCATCGGGTCCTTTTCAGGTGGGGGTAAGCTGGGCTGCAGGAGATCTCTCTTTCCAAGATTTTATCCAAACTTGGGTTCTTGGCTCATTTAAAGGGGTTGTGGTTGGAGGCACTGACCCTAATACAAGTTTTTGAATAGCCCATTAGAAACTAGCTCTTGAGGTGACAGATTTTTACAACCTGATTTAACTCTTCATCTAACAAGAGATTGGTACTGAGAAACGGCCTTCCATATAGGACTTTATATGAACTTAATCCTAACAGTGAAATTGACTTATCTTTATTTTTAATAGTGCTGTTGGGAGCATTTGAAGCCAGCTTTGGTGGGTCTCCTGGCATAGTTTTATTATTGCTCTCTTTAGAGTCTGGTTTGCCCTCTCAACATTGCCTGATGACTGAGGTCTCCAAGTGGAGTGCAAATCAGGTGATGCCTAGAGCTTTACTAACTTGTTGGCTTATATGTGAAGTGAAAGCTGGGCTGTGGTCAATTCTCAAAGATCAAGGAAGCCCAAATTATAGCAAAAGCTCTTTTAACAACCAACGCCTTAGTTTACTTCCTGTGCCTTTTCTGTCCTAGTGAGGAGTTCCTCAACCCACCCTCCAGCTGCCAGTCCTCCCTGATTGAGCTCCTGTCCTCTGTGTTGATTCAGTTAAGGGAGGAGGTTGGTTGTCTTGACCCCTGAGGGTTATTTCTAGCACAGAGAGGGCAGCCTTGGTTTATCTGACAGTTCTCTGTAGCCCTTTCCCAGTAAATAGGTGTGAACAGAATTGTATTAGTTTGTCTCTACCAAAGTGGCAGGAATCATGTAAGCTTTTAATAACTTTCCATTGAATATTTTTAGGAAAATGTATGAGACCTTCCTTCAGATACCACCCTCTTTCATATTTGATATATCAATGTCATCAGCCCAGTCTATCTCCTCCTTTGTGTATTGAGGGAGAAAGCTATTTAAATTTATTGAGGGTATTAAGACCCCTAATACAGGGCTTTTTTTTTTTTTTTTTTTTTTTTTTTATGGCTGCCTTAGAAGTGTGATCAGCAAATTTATTTCCTATTGTAATTTCATCTGTACCCCTCTGATGCCCCTGGCCGTGTATTACTTCTATTTTCTTGGGCAATTGTATTGCTTCAAGGAGCTGTAAGATGTATTTTCCATAATTTATTGAGATTTGTTTGGCATTTAAATTTCCCCTTTCCTTCCAAATAGCTGCATGGGCATGCATTATCAAGAATGAATATTTAGAGTCAGTATATTTATTTAGTCTTTTTTCTTTCTCTAATTCTAAGGCTCTTATGAGAGCTATTAATTCTGCTAGCTGTGCTGAGGTTCTGGGTGGCAAAGCTTGGGCCTCTATTATTTTATGTGAGGACACTATGGCATAGCCAGCATGACATATTCCTTCTCTCATGAAACTACTTCCGCTTGCAAACCAAGCCTCATCTGGATTTAGACGAGATCTGGTCTGCCCTTGAGATCTGGTCTGCTTGCATAGACTTTATGAACTCACAGCAGTCATGTTCTATTTTTCAGTTGAATACAGGCATTCGGGTAGCTAGATTCAGAATTATATAATTCTCTATTTTTACTTGAATATTTTCAATTAATGTGACCTGATATTGTAGAATGTGACTGTTGGTAAGCCCATGGGACCCCTTGGTATTTAATAAGAGTCTTATTTTATAAGAAGTGTATAGAGTAATTTCTTTTCCTAGGGATATTTTAAAAGCTTCCTTTATAAGCAGGGCAGCTGCTGTGATTACCCTGAGACGGTGGGGCCAGCCCTTGGCTACTGTATCCAATTCTTTTGAGAAGTAGCCAGTCGGTCTCTTGGTAGGCTCAAGGCCTATGTTAAAACAACTAATGCAGTCCTCTGCTGTTCAGTGACACACAATTGGAAGAGTTTTTCAAAGTCCAGTAGACTCAAAGCAGGAGCTGGAGTCAGGGCCTCCCTTAGGCCTTCAAAGGCCCTTTGTTGATCCTTTCCCCATTGTAAATTAGGTGTTTCCTGCCTATTGCTTTCTTTGGGGGTCTCAGAAAAGGGTCGGGCCTTTTCTCCATATCTTGGAATTCACAGTCTGTAGTATCCTGTTAACCCTAGAGAGGCCCATAGCTGTCTTTGGGTGGTGGCTTTGGAATACCCAGGAGAGCCTGGTTCCTGTCTGAAGACACCACTTTTTCCCCTGGAGTTAGTACAAGGCCTAGATGTTCTACTGTTTGTTGGAGGATTTGGGCCTTATTTTGAGAGATCTTATATCCTCACTTGGCCAGGAAATTTAAGGTTTGTATTACATGTCTGTGCCCTAATTGTTTAGTAGGAGAACAGATTAGTAGATTGTCCACATACTGGATCACTTATCCACTCCCCTCAAGTGTAGGTCTCTTAAACCCGCTGCCAAGGCCTGGCCAAATAAGTGTGGGCTGTCTCTGAAACCTTGGGGAAGAACTGTGCATGTATGCTGTTGTTTATGTCCCTGGGCATCTGTCCATTCAAAGGCCAATATATATATATGGCAGTTTGGGTCTAAGGTATACAAACAAAAGCATCTTTTAAATCTAATACTGAGAACCATTGAGTTTGAGAGGGAACTTCTCCTAAAATTATATATGGGTTTGGCACCATGGGATGTATAGGAATTACAGCCTCATTGATAGCTAGTAAATCTTGGATTAATCTATGCATTCCATCTTCCTGACAGGTAGGGTAGGGTTGTTGCAGGGGGAAGTACAGGGAACTAGCAGTCTCTGACCAAGGAATGTTGTAATAAGCTTTTGTTGGCCTTCCCCTGCTTCAAGATTTATAGAACATTGCCATTTGTTGGGGAATTTATTAGGGTCCTTTAACCAGATCATGGCAGGTTTTGCCCTATGTGCTCGGTCTGGAAGCTCCGTGGCCCAGACCTGGGGGTTAAGCTCCTGGTCTCTGTCTGCATCTATTTCAGCTGCTCCTCTTTTCACAGGCAAGGCCACATTGGAATGGGGCTCTCAGTATCTGTTGA
Source organism: Tadarida brasiliensis (assembly GCA_030848825.1). Classification (NCBI taxonomy): domain Eukaryota; kingdom Metazoa; phylum Chordata; class Mammalia; order Chiroptera; family Molossidae; genus Tadarida; species Tadarida brasiliensis. The sequence goes on from CM061266.1 coordinate 96,450,773, forward strand.
AAAAAATCACTGGACTGTTGACATTGCTTAAAATGTCTTCTTAACAATGGAGTGGGACATTCTACCATAACTAGGAATCGGTGCACAAAAGTAGTGGCTCCCCATAGGCAATTCAAAGGTGGTGTGAAGTATTTTGCTGCAGGTTTTCCATCTACCCCTTTGGTAACGCTGCTGATAGAAGAGAGAGATCCCCAGTAGGAGGTCAGCACAGAGAAGGCAGCTTCCATGTCTAAAAGGAAATTAATGGGCCTTCCTGCCACTCTGAGGGTTACCCTTGGCTCCATCCCTTCAATAATGATTAGTGGGAGCCAGCTGGAGTGTAGGGCCATCAGTTTAAAGCCATTGTGTGGGTGGTTCTGGTCCGAGGATCCTCTGGCTCCCCAGACAGTCCCTCTTTCAGTGACTGGACTTATGGCAGAGGGGGCACAATTTTTGAGGAGGTCCCTTCCCAGGACTCTCTCTTTTCCAGTGTCTGGGCTGCCTGCACTTGCAGCCCTTGCTGGAAAGGGTATTTTGGGGCTCTTCTCTTCATGGCATCATTGACTTCTGCCCTCTAGCGCAGGGAGAAGCTGGCCTGCCTTTTCTCTTTGCATTTCTCCTTTTTTTATTTTTAATCTTCACCTGAGGACATTTTTGCATTTAGTTTCAGATAGAGGGGGAGGGAGGGAGGGAGGAAGGGAGAGAGAGAGAAACATCAATGCGAGAGAGACATATCGAGTGGTTGCCACCCACACGACCCCAACTGGGGCCGGAGACAAACTGCAACTGAGGTACGTGCCCTCAGCGGGAACCGAACCCGGGACTCTCCCGTCTGCGGGCCGACGCTCTAACCACTGAACAAAATCTGTCAGGGCTGCATTTCTCCTTTTCTAAAACCTCTGTTCTTCCTATTGATCCCTGTTGTAAAATACTGAGGATGCTACTTTTAACTTTTCTTCTTCAGGGTAGCTGGCCCCATTCCTAATTTCTGTAGTTTCCTCCTGATATCTGGGGCTGACTGGGTCATGAATTTATTTTTCAGGATAATTGCTCCAGCTGGATCATTAGGAACCAGATTGGTGTATTTAATCAAAGCTTCCCTTAGCCTTTCTATGAAGGAGGTGGGGTTTTCTTGGGGACCTTGGTCAATGGTTGTCAGTTTATTATAATGAACAGGTTTCTCTTGGGAAGCTTTCATTTCTTGTAGGAGGCAAAAAAGCATGTGCTGTCTGGCCCATCTTCCATCCTCCGACTCATAGCCCCAGTTAGGGTTAGAATAGGGGATTGCTTCTGCTCCTGGTGTATAGTTATCATTTTGTACATGGACTTCATTTGCATAGCTAATGCCTTTCCCTTAATGCTATCACTCACTTTCTGAGGTGGTCAGGGATTCTTGGAGGATTAGATCAACATCCCTTCAATATAAGTCATGCATTAAGGTGATCCTTTTCCATTCTTGGATAAATTTGCCAAGGTCATCTATAAAACTCCCCAACCTGTCCCTTATGCCTATTAAACCTTATTATTTCCCCTTGTCCTGGGGCTTCCCTTGAAGGGAAGAGTCAAGCTGGTATTTTTTTCTTTGGAATTTATTGTTGTATCCTTCCCACAACTAGTTGATTCATCACAGGGTGTTGCTAGTTCTGGGAAAGCTGGTTGTTGAAGCACAATGGGTGAAACTGGACCTTCACTCCTGAGATTTAGTTCTTTCTTTGCTGTGTCTGCTAAGAGTGCAGGGTCTACCTTGCCGTTCTGGCATAATTTGGAGTTATCGGTCAGGGTCATAAAGACCTGGACATATAGTATTTCAGTCCACTTGCCCTGCCTTCGACAGAATGAGTATAATTGCAAGATTATATTATAATTTAGGCTTCCATTTCCAGACACACTTCCCCAATCTCCTAACTTATATTGGGGCCAAGCTGTATTACAAAAGAAAATCAATTTTTTTCTTTTTAAGGTGTGAGGGTCACATTTGTCCCAATTCTTTAGGATTCATCCCCGAGGAAAATCTTGTGGGATTGAATTTTGGTTTCCCATCTGAAAGAGAATAGAGGAGACCATAGAAGAGCATGGGCATCTCTGTCCTGTCTCTATGTTACCACCACCTGGAGAAGGTGTCCCTTCTCAGGCCTGGGTTTCCAGAATTAACTAGTCTTAATTATCCCAAATTCCTGACTGCAGTTACCTGTGGATGTGTCTACGTCATACCCTGGGAGTGGCCTTACCAATGACCAGAATATCCTTCAAATGGATTTAACCCTACTTAGGCGGGGACTTGACTCCATGCTGATGTCTTAGGACCCCGCACATCTCTATTCTTATCTGACTTAAAACCTCCGTTACCTCTGACCCCTCCTTCCCTGTACTGCAGGGGGAGGTCTCATACCTTCTGGGTGTACTTCTATTTTATTTAGGCGACAATGACATTAGTTATTGACCTGTTTTTCCTGCCAAAGTCCTGGCTGGAGTAAGAATTGTAGTATTTCTAGTCCTGCCAGTTGGGACCCTTTTAGATTTTTAAAGTATTCTCATTCCTTCAAAAACATTTGCTATTCAATATATCTGTCCCCTGCAATGTCTGAGAATCTGCCATTGCTGTCTACTACCCTTGTCTCACGAGTCCTGTGGAGCCATGCATAACAGATGCCTAAATAGCATGCTTTGTCCGCATCCAAACAGGTAATTTACTGATACCCCCTAAGTTTTGGTAAGGCTCAGCAGGACAAAGCCAACATTCCCTGCTGTGCCTGTCAGCCTTTTCAAGATATTTGACAAATTGTGGGTCTCAAAGTTAGGTATCAGAGCCCAGAGTATGTACACGAAGAAGGTCCCTTTATTCCCATTTATTCCACAATTGGCATGGAACCAGTCCCCTCATTAATGGGCTGGAGTCGAGAACCCTAATCAGCCTGGCGAACAGCTTCACGATCTTAGCCTCACTGTTTAACCGGGCTGTCTTGCCTAGGCCTTGTTTACATAACGACAGTGGCTGGTTGATGGCCTCTGGCCGTTTCTTTCCTGACGGTGTCTGTGAAGGCAGCCTGAGGGAGGGACTTCCTGTGGGTTTTTGGATAATATTGCTGAAACGTGAGGGGTCCCCAGTTGAATTTTTCCCTTGCCATCCCTCAGACACAACAATCTCCCTGTCTGCATTTCCTACGGGGGAATATAGAGGCAAATAGACCTGCCAGAGCCATGGGGGGGGGGGGGGGGCAGAAAGGGGCAGCAAACTGACAACTGATGGATGATTTAAGCTTATTTTCTCCCGGCCTTGCTCCAGAGGCAGAAAAGCTAAAGGTTTTTGTGCAGTGGGTCAAAGTGTGCTGCTTCTAGGAGAGGCTTCCAGGGCTGGTCACTTCCCTGGTCATCCGCTCCTTCTTATGTGCCTCAGTTTCTCTTCTGGCTATCTAGAACAAGCAGAAGGCTCGGGGTGCTGGTCACCAACCCTTACACGTGCTTCCCTGTACAAACCAGTCAGTTAATTAAACATAAGATGGCACACTCCCTGTGAGGCCCCAGGGTGTGTTAGGGTCACTCAACCCAGACACCTCTGCAGCAACTCACAGAAGCCACTGATACCAGAGGGAGGGATTTGCCTCTGACCGTCCGTGCTCCAGGAGCCCAAGCACTCATTTGGTTTTATTTTCAAGTTTCTGTCCCGGGGCACAGACCTAGTATGTCTTGGTAATTTTTGTTATGCTGAAGCCCCCGAACCCCGATGGCAGAACAGAAAAAGAAATCCCTGAAGGGACTGGACTCACTGCGAGCAGTCGGAGGGAATCAAGGACAAGGGTGCAGCAAAGAGTTAACTGGCAGCAATCCAACTCAGATCACCCGAGTCACAGCACCAACTGTGGCAGGCACCTCTCGCAGACACCAGAGAGGTGTCACTGGACAGCCCCCTGAGTCAGAGAGAGAGGGCTGTCCCCCTCAAATCTTGTCTTTTTCTATAAACAAATTTAAACTAATGACTCCAGTTAATTGCATTGTGATAAAGCCAATTTATTAAAAAGTTAAACCATGAAAATTTATTAAAGAGGCAAGGTAAGCGAATCTGTACATCTGGCTTATGATGCACAGATGGGCTCTCATCTAATCTGAAGAGCAAGCTAGCATTTATATACTGTCTATAGATTTTAAAAATCCTCTGCTAGATATCCTGGTCCAGGTTAACTCTCTCCCTTTTACTTTGTTATGGCTTTCCCAGAATTTATGAGAAGCACTTGGCAATTAAATCCTGAGACCGCTGACTTCTCTTTATTTATTTTTTTTCTTTATTGATTTTAGAGAGAGGGGAAGGAAGAGGGAGAGAGAGAGGTGGAAACTTCCATGAGAGAGAACATCGATTGGCTGCCTCCTGCATGCCCCCCACTGGGGATCGGGCCCACAACCCGGGCATGTGCCCTGAATGGGAATCGAACTGGCCATTTCCTGGTGCAATGGTCGATGCTCAGCCACTGAGCCACACGGGGGATGTACAGTGGGAGGAGCTAACATTGCACTCTTCCTTCCCCCTCCTTCCTCCTCTCTGCTGTCTTTTTGTTGGTTTCAGGGTGACTTATGCTATGTATTCTCTAGTTACATTAAGATTTCTCCTCCTTTGCTCCTTCCTTTCCCTTCCTCTTCTTCATTCTTTGGAAAGACAGTAACCATTTGCTCTCCAGTGTTCTTGGTTGGGGGAAGAGAAGGGCTTGCTATCTATAAGCTGGCTGCAGGCTGCCAAAATGTTTGGCCTTGTTTAATTTTCTTGTCTCAGTTTCCCTATTTTCTGACTTGGAATTTTCCTAGCTTCTTGCTATCTTATAACAGTGGCACTTATGAATACAACTTAGTTTCATCTTTTTATACTATTCTAGGTAGTAATTTTAAGAAAATAACTGTATTTGTCCATACTGATGTCTTTGGTAATGTGTGCTCTATGACACACCTGTTGTGCATGTATCATGTGTTCATTATATTTAATTTTTTTAGTTGTCTACTACACAAAACATTCTAGAGATGTACCTTTCTCATAAAAATCAATGATTACCATTTTACAGTCTTATATATAACAGTTTCATCTTTTATTCCTTTTCATGGGAGAAACATAAGAAGATCTTTAAACAGAATATTAAAAGATTCCTTTTTGGAGAGTACCAGCAGTGTTTCTCCAATAACTTAATAATACAAAATGGGAAAGAACAGTGCACTGAATCACAGTCTTACACTGTTATGCAATTACTTAAGGCCAGTTATATAAAGAAATAGACAAATAAGGCAAAAGCAAACTTCTATCACATTGTTAAAAACAAACAAGGTACATGGAATGGAAATGGCAATTGATTAAGAAGATTTGTCTACATTTAGGGTCTTATTCATGACGCATTAGCCATTCAGTTTGCTTGTAAGCTTTTCTAGGTTTTTATACCGTATGCTTGTAAAGAAAGTGAGAGGAGAATTAATTTCCAGTAATTAAACAGAACCTTACTAATTTCTTAAGACCTTTTTCTTTAGGCTTTTACTAGGTCTCAAGATCTCAAAATATCTGATTTTTAAGGACTAGGAGTGAAAGCCCAAATGAGAAAGAACGTGCTAGTTCCATCTTTGGCAACATTTCATAAGGAAGGAGCTGGCGAGGCAGGGCAGAGACATCACTAAACTTGTAGTTAGAAGTGTGGGCTTGCATCATCCTCCACCCTTACTAATCCTGTGATTTCGGACAAATCACTTAACCTCTGAGCTTCTGCTTCTCCTCTTTTATGAAATGTAGACAATATTACCTGCCCATAGTAGAGGGCTATTAAGGAGGTAAAATGAGGTAATACATGTTACAATGATTTATAAACTAAAGAGTGCCATACAGATATGCTATAATTCTTGAGTTTTGTTCTAATGAGATATACCAAGATTGGCATCCCCAGAGAAACAGGGTTGGGATAGCCGAGGATTTTGACATAATCTTTTGTAAATTCTGCCCTTGAATGTCATCTCCATTGCTAAAGGGATTAAGGGATACACTTATAGGATTATATTTTTTTCAAAAAATTGTATATTGTTTTCAAAAAATCATAGCAATGTACTGACTGCTCGAGCTCTCCAACAACCTGAGAGACAAAGCTGTGATCTGTGTCCTCTAAGTGCCAACCATAGGCCATGCATCAAATATGTTTCATAAAATTATCAAAAATACTTAATTATACACATAATCTAATAGCATCTGGTGAGTCACAATGAACTATTGGGGTAATATTTACCTTTATGTTAGCTGTATTAAAGTCACTCGTTTTGTTTAAAAATATTAACCCTGACACCTCCTGAAGTGGTGCCTAAGTACTTTAATGAGCACAAATTAAGTACAGACGTATCTCTGGTTCTACCGAAAGCTGAATTTCCCAATAAAAAGCTCATAATTAGACTATAACTAAATAAATGTACTCCATCAAAGTATACAGACTCAACAAATATGGAAGCCACATCCAACTACACTTGTATGTGTTAGGAAACTGTCACTGTGTTTGGGGCCCAGGAGTGAGAGCCAGCAGCCATGATGTCACCAGCTCAGGTGCCCCCTGGAGAAGCTGGACTGCCAGATGAGCATCCTGGCCTGGGCTTATCAGCGAGAGATGGCCAGAGGCAGGGCTTTGGGAGCAGAAAGTTTTTGGGTTGAATCTGGTCGTTGTTATCCACTACAGATGATATAATTCCGTGGGGCCTTATTTTACTCTGTAAAATGATAATGAGATACCTTTGTGAGACAGACGGGACGAAGTAGAGTGCATGGACTGTGTCTGACCCGGAAACGGCATTCAGTGCGTGTTTCCTTTCTCCTTGAACAGATCATTGAAGAAAAGAGAATGGGGTTATTTGATGCGGTAGCTGAGGTTTAGTCCATCCACTCAGGGATCACAAGGTTCTCTTTATGTCACAGGAGAGTGGACTCTGGGATCTGGGTCCATTCCAGCTTTATTTCTCCGGTCTCCATTCTGGTTTGCAACTAGGTGTCAGGTGATACAAGGGCCTGTAAGAGGAAGTCCAGGTGTCCCTGTAAACACAGGTTCATTGTTTACAGTCCCATGTCTCCCAGGGAAGGATGTGTTAAAAAATATTTCACCTCAAACAGGACTCAAGGGAATTTGCAGGAATGGGTGATATTTGTGTTTGGCATCATCCTGCTTTTCTTTATGATCGCCCTTCCAGCACAATATGTGCTATTTGTTGATGGTCTAAGTCACTACACTGTAACAAAATAACTTCAAATGCTTAAAAACAAACAAAACACACACACACACACACACACACACACACGAACTCGCTATCTTAATGTAACCAAGCACCTTCAATTTAGTCTGAATTTAGGTAGATTTAATAGGAAAGTAAACTGATTAAACTAAATCTCTATTTAGCTCAGTCAACATTTATTGTCCTTTGTTCCTGGCACAGTGCTAGGTACTAGGGATACAACAGTGAACAAAATGCAGCCCCTGCCCTCAAGGAGGACACAATTGGGGATATTGGAACCACGTGTGAAAAGAATGACCATAGTAGTGGGAATCAAGTATGGCTAGAAAGAAGGAGGAAGCCAGGGACCATGCCAGGAGCTTCCCGATGTTTGAAAGAAGGCGCTGGGACGGAGAAAGGGTCCACCACTGTAAGTGAATTGCCTCCCTCAAAAAAAATGCTCATAGTTGTCAAGTCAAGCAGAGAATGAGACTCACCATATGGAGAAAGGTCTTCTGATCAAGTAACCCCGACTCAGTTGCCCTTGAGAGTTACTATTACTAGAGATTTCTCCTCTCCTTGGTGCCACCAGCTCTGGCCAGAGGTGGACATGGACTATTGACTGGGCTCCTCTCAGCTCCAGGGAAAGAGCTGGAACTTGCAGAACTTTACCGAATATCCATGGAGGATAAAGAAAATGCAGGGAGTTTAAGAGCATGGTGGGTTACCGATGCTGGTTTTCCTATTCTACTGTGGATACCTCCTTGCCAGAACCCCGTCTTGACTCGTGCTTGTTCCTTTCTGAGACTGATTCTCTCTAGTCCTCAAGACTTAAAACATCTTCTCAGGGGCTCATCTGAGCTCTCACTTCTCAGATCCCACCTGTTTCCCTACAAAAGGAGCTCTGTAGTTCCCCATCACATAGAAGCAGTTCCCCTGGGGCTCCATCTCTCTGTTGCCAAGGTGAAGATAGGAAGTCTAATTTGCTACCTTGCATTTTTGAACCTGAAGGATACACCTTCTCTTAAGGGTCATTGAGAAAAATAATGATCAACAAATTGACTGAGCTCATATTTCAGTTAAAGTACTATTCCCAAATTCAGGGAGTGATTTTGTTCACACAAAGAACAATACTGTAAACATATAATCAGCATAACATCAAATCAGTATGAAATAGAGGTTATTTTATTTTCTCAGAAAAATATTATGTGAACAGATGCCCAACTGGAATGGTGTATTTGGAGGACAGCAAATAACGTGTGATCAGAGTTCAGGGTGGTGTGGAAGAAAGTGGGATATAAATGTAAGCTGTAGCTGTATTATAAAGGAATTTAAAAGTGATGCTACAATATTTTGGTATTATCCTTTTCACACTGGGGAGTCATCAGACTCATTTAAGCCAGTGAACATCAATCAGATTTAAACACCACTTATCCCTCCCAGGAACACTTATATTTCACTTGTTAACCCAAATGAATACTTGCAATTGCAGGGAATCTATGGGCAAGTGCACATCAACTTCATTACTTCTTGTACGTAGGGGAAATTTTGGAGAGATGGTGTCTCTGAAAGCACACAGTATGTCTGTTGTGACAATATACAATAATTGTATCAAAACTTCTACCTGATTTGATACTGTTGTAATTAATTAGTTATTAATAATAAGAAAGGAGAAAAAGGAAGGCCAGACATTATAGACATATTCCCTGCAAAGCACTGGGGGAAGGAGACTGGACAAAGGGAAGATAGATGCAAGCCCAGTAAAGTTGGAGGTGACATCGGAAGGGTGCTTGCTGTCAGTCATACCTAGGAGCAGAGGTCATTGGCCAGAATGGGCATGGCCACTGCAAGCCAGGGAAGATTTGGGATAATTACTTCCCTGAACAAAAGAGTCCGCTCTCTTATGCTCTTTGTTCTCTTGGGACTCATGTGACTCTGGGCTTTCGGGGCTCTTTTACTCCTACTTCCCTGCATTTGCCCACATGGCCCACAGCCCTGTGGACCCCACACACAATGGATAGTGGACTGTAACTAGCCTGACCCTGAACTGGACTCGGTTCCAATACAGAAAGGAAACTCTTGACATTGGATTTGCTTTTAGCTCTACTGAAACCCAGGCTACACTTCTATGACTGGACTAAGGGAAATGGGACTTTGGAAACCCAGGGATGTAATTCCATGAAAATAAAGCTTTCTACCATATCTTATCCTCCAGTGGGGGCCTCCAAAAATGCTTATTCCAGCAATACCCCAAGAACCCCAAATCTCACTAATAATGGGAAAAGATGAGACACCTTTTTCACTAATAACAGATTTCATTTATTAATTAATACATTTAATATGCAGTTATTGAATGTTGGATACTATGCAATTGATCCAAAAACAAAATAGTAAGACAGTGGATTAAAAAGTAAAATGAGCCGTGCGGATTTGGCTCAGCAGTTAGAGCATCATCCCGCGGACCAGGGAGTCCAGGGTTCGGTTCCTGCTAAGGGCACGTACCAGCTGGATTAAAATGCAGCAGGATTGGGCTTTTGGTGGAATATAAGAATGAGACTTCTTTGTGTAGTTTTTTTAATGGTAGCATTGAAATTTGGAGTTTTGAAATCGTGAAGGAATCATTGTTTTTCAGAAACCACACGACTTGTTTCTTAAGTAAACAATATTTATTCAGTCATAAAAGTGAAACTGCTATGTATTTCCTTTTAATTTTAAAATTATCTATTGACAAAGCGAGGAATACTTAATCAAGGCAACAGAATAAAATATGAATGTTTTCAACCTTGATAATGTGAAGTGTGAAAGTTGGAAAATGGAAGGAGGGAGGCAGGAAAGAGTGAGGATAAAGGTGTAAATATAGCTGATAAAAAAATAGAAGTATAAGCATTTTATTTTTTATTTTGTTAATTATTTTGTTACCAGAGGTAGACTGGTCTGGAAACAGGTTCTTGGGTGTCATGGGAAAAGCATTTCAGGGGCACTCATGAAGGAGGATTTGAGCAATAGTGGCAAGATTTATTAGAAGGGCACTCAGGGCACAGATGCCCTTGGAAAAGTCACCCTACTCAGCAAGGGGCTCGGCCAGCAGAAACTGGTTGACTTTGTAGGTCTGCCTCCAGCTGCACTGTGCGCAGTGCCCGCTCCACAAGCGGGTCGTTGGGCTCTGTCCAGCTGCCCCGGAAGCCCAGCTCGCAGGGCTGCAGACCTGCCCTCGGCCCACCGGCCCAGGACAGTCAGGACCCAGAGGCAGTGCAGTTACCGCCAGCACTGGAGGCTGACCTTGAGCAAGTCACCTAGCTTCCCCGAGCCTCCTTCCCCATCTACACCATCGCCACCGCGCTCCGTGGTACCCACCACACCTCACACTGCTCTCCAGCCCTCACACCACCCAGAGATGGGCCTTTGCTTGTGTCCCGCTACATGTCTTGGGCTTGGGAAAAGGAGCAGGCTTTCTCTCAAAGTATCCAGTCTCTTCCCTGGCTTTACCAGGGCTTGCATTCTTATCCTATCCAACCTTTCCCCCAGATTTTCCCAGGTTTCTCTCCTTCCCTTTGTGGTTGCCATTCTGGCTTCTACTGGGCATGTGCTGGGTGGAAGGACTTCCTGTGTGCCAGTTCTCCCTCTCCCATTGGGCTGGCCTGCGGGGGAGGGGCAGGGGAGGGTGTGTGTGTGTGAGTGTGTGTGTGACTGTAAAGCATCTTTCCTGGGAACTTAGAGCCTGGAGTGACCCAAACTCTCCTTTCCCACTTCTTCCAGCTGGTTCCGTTTCCTCCTTCCTTGTTGTTAACAGCTAACTAACTGCCTACAACAGCAATTTTATTGTTGACTAGCATGTCATGGTGATGGCTTTTTGTGTGTGTTTACATTATTTTATTTATATATTAAATTTATTGGGGTAATATTGATTAATAACATTATGTAAATTTCAGGTGTAAAATTTTATAAGCATTTTAGTAAAAATAAAAAAAACAATGACCTAATGATATTGGGCTATACTGGGGAATGGGAAGAAAATAAAGAATTTTATGCATGTTAAATACTAACAATTATAAGTGTAACTAATACTTTTTAAAGTTGAAAAATTAATAGATAATATGTAAGTATAGTATTTCAAATATAAGTGTGTTATTTGAAAACAAAGAGAAGAAATAAAACCAAGAATATTTAAAAGTTGGGAGCAAGGTATCACCATATGTATCTTTTCATACAGTTTTGATCTTTGAATTATGTAATATGTATATTACCTATTCAAAATATCACTTATTTATTCTTTTTTTTTTTTTTTTTTTTTATCCTCACCCAAGGACATTTTAGCATTCATCTTCAGATAGAGCAGGAGGGAGAGAGAGAGAGAGAAACATCGATGTGAGAGGGACACATCAAGTGGCTGCCACCCACACGACCCCAACTGGGGCCAGGGACAAAACTGCAACCAAGGTACGTGCCCTTAGCGGGAACCTGAGACTCTCTGGTCTGCGGGCTGACACTCCCACCACTGAGCCAAACTGGCCAGGGCTCACTTATTTATTCTTTAAAAATAAAAAAATATTGACTACGGAAAAAAAACATAAAAGTTGTTGCCTCTGAAAGGAATTTTGAAGGTGAAAAGTAATGTAATGGGAGTCTGTGTTTTTGTATTATTTAATTTTTAAACACATTATTTATTATATTGATAAAATAAATTATTATATTTGTCTATTTCTTCTTCAAAGTTTCTCTTTGGCTGCCATGTACTTGAATACTGCCCCAGCACAGCCGCCAGTCTTCCTGTCCCTTCCAGCACACCCTCTGGGGCCTTTGCATCTCCTGCTGTTGTTCAGGGAGCTTAGTCCTTTCTTCTCCCCACGACCTCCTGCTGTTCAGTAAACAAAGGAACCGCCAGGTCCCAGAAACCACCCTCCTAAGAAGGCAGCAGGGTAGTGTAATAAATAACAAAAAGCAACAAAACATTCCAGAACTACAATTTCTTGTTACAATTTTATTTTTCTGTCAGAACTTGAAAACTTCATTCTCATGATAGTCTCTGGAGTTTGTGAAGAAGGCTAATGGGTTTCCCCTTTTACCTCAGCTACTTCTTCTTCTGAAATCCTCTTTTCTTAAAGCTAAATTGTCTCCAATTTTCAACTCTTTGTCATACGTATTTAAAGACTCTGTCACATTCTAGAAGCTCCTCTATCCTGCTTGTTCTCCTTTGGACTAGCGCCTGTCTGTGCACGTCCCGTGGAGCCGCTGGCTGTCCAGATGGAACAGGGCGCTCGCAGGAACACACAGCGGAGGACGGGCCAACCCTTTCTTAGATTCAGATATTGACATTGTTTTTTGGTATTATAAATTAATTAATGAAAAATGCTCACTTTTATATGGCTAAAGTAGTTACACATTACTAATTCCAGTTGCTTGATATGAATGCTTATAGGAATAAGCATTATTCTGAGCAATGCTTTTTGGAGGGATGGGGTTTGTGTACTTGTTATTCCTTAATTCCTATTAAATCTTAATTTGGTGGCCAAATGTATATTTGCTGATGTAAACAATTATACTCTTAAGTAAGAGAACAAATGGGTGGTATAATTCTATAAAATTATATCACTTTTTAACCTTTTCCCTATATTATTATATTGGCTAATAATATTTACATCTTTATTTATTTCCTGAACTCCAATTTACTCAAACAGCTGCTAAAAGTCTACTCCATGTGAGGGCTCATCACTTGCTCAGAACGGGAAGGTGCTAAGAGACAGATGGGAAGGTGCTAATGTTACTGTTGTTAGCCAGATAGTAAAGGAGAGCCAGGCATTGTGGAGCACATTCAGCTGGGAAGCAGAGGCCTGTCTGCTTTACCAGGAAGCCACAGCTTCACACCCAAAGAAATCACAGCATTGTCTCACCAATGGGATTGACACCTCTGCCTTCCTCCCATGGTACCTGATTGTGTGTGGGAAAGGGTAGCAGGGGAAATAAGGATAAGCACAGTAAAGTCAAAGTGGCAGAGGGGGTGTGCTGGCCCAGAGGACTGTCAGTCCAACCTGGGAAAGGTATCACTCACCAGGGGGTGGACCTCATCAGAAGCCTGCAAAAGTTTGGGAAGCTAATTGGCTATTTTTAAAAAGTATCTGGTCCCTCCCAAGCCTGAAAATACATAATACCAGGAGACAAAGAGCTCCTTCTCTGTCTATTGCTCGGGACCTGCACTCCCTGTTCCTTTGTGTTCTCTGCCATCTGGGAACACACAACCATGTGGGTCTAGTGGCCACCTGGGGCCTGTGACAGGCTGCACGGGCTCCCAAGGACTAGGAAGCAGAAACTCTGGGCATTGGCCTTTGCCTTGCCTCTGCTGAAGACATGGTTTGACTTTTTCTATGGTGGGACTGAGAGATGAGGCATTGGAAACCCAGGGGCAGGGGCACACATCCCCAGTAAACCACTTTGCCACATCACAATCTCCTTACATGGGTCCTTGGAATCCCTTCCTCATGATCCCATGGAACAGCCTGTTTCCCACTCACAGCACTAACACCTCATACATTTAGAGGGTTAAAGAGTTTCACTCTGAGTAGATAAAGGATGACTGGGGTATGATTCTTTTTTAAAAATATGTTTTTATTGATTTTTAGATAGAAAGAAAGGGAAAGATAGAGAGAGAGAGAGAGAGAGAGAGAGAGAGAGAGAAAGAGAGAGAGAGAGAGAGAGAGAGAGAGAGAGAGAGAGAGAGAGAGAGAGAGAGGGAAACATGGATGAGAGAGAAACATCTATTGGCTGCCTCCTGCAAATCCCCTACTGAGGATTGAGTCCGAAACCCGGACATGTGCCCTAACAGGAAATCGAACCAGTGACCTCTTGATGCATGGGATGACACTCCAACCACTGAGCCACACTGGCCAGGCTGGGGTGCGATTCTTGGTAGTTGACCTCTAATTAGTGAATTGACAATGCTTAGAAAGATGGCAAAAGAATAAGAAGGAAAGAAGTATATCAAAGGTGGATGATCTAAAAAACTGAGTGGTTTATGGAGAAGAGAAAAAGAAAACATTGAATTAAAATATGCCAAAGTGGAATGAGTTGCTGAATAAAAAAGTTGGACTCAATAAAACTGGGGAAGTAGAATATATACCAAAGACTCTAAAATAAAATTACTATAAAGCTGTTCTAAGTAATCATTGTGTGACCAAATGAATTAATGAATTGATAAAATGAAAGACTAACTCTATGGCCTTGTGAGGAAGGGACATAATTCCCCCTTTCCTCCTCTGGTTCTTTTTTGCTGATCAAATAATCAAATCAACAGGAGTCAGATTGACAAGAGAAAATAAAATTTAACCTTGAGCTCATGGGAACCCCACATACATGAGAGGTTTAGAAGCAGAAAGGGGGATTGAGGTAAGACATCCTGAGCTAGGGATGAGGTAAGGTGTCTTGGGAGCTTCAAAAGTTCATTGCAGGATAACAAAGAGAGCTGATACTTAGTAAACAGAAGTTTACCTGCCCTATAGATAGGTAAAAACAAGTTATCGCTGATAATCTCTTATGGGCAAAGCCTCTAATTCAAATTCTTCTAGGTAGTTGTGAGGGAGGGGTTTATTTTGAGCCTGAAGTTAAAACTGACTTCAGCTCAAAGGAATCTGCACACCACTGAGGCACATCTTGGGGTGGCTCATTCTAGATCCCCACAGCCTCCATAACTCCTTTCAACTCTAACATCCTACAAATGTAATTCTCCTAGCCCTCATCCTCATTCTTTCAGCTTTGGAACTCTCTGCCATCCTTTTCAAATCAACCAGTTACATGGCAGCTATCACAAAGAAGCCACCCACAAGAAATAAATCCTGCCCTAGGCAGCTCCTGACTTATCTTACACCTTTCCTCCACTGCTTTTTGTTTTTAATAGTTTTCTTCTTAGATCCCCAGTGCTATGGTTGCAACCATTGATTTTATGCTGGATGGTGACAACTGCCCCTTTGTACTCTCATTTTGTCCTGACTCTGCTTCCCACAGGTTCTCTGTTGTATGCTTTCACTAGTTAGAGGTTTCCCCCAAAAAACCTATCGGTGCTTTTACTCATGTGAAGAGGAGGATTGGGTCACTTTTTTTTTTTTTTTTTTTTATATTAATACTCCTTTAACTATCACATTCTCTCTTCATTTCTAGCTCTGGGAGGAGTTTCCATTGTTGCTGCTGTCGCTTCCTTCCTTCCCATTCACTCCTACACCCACTATAGCTGGTCCTTGACTTCATCCCTTCACCTAATTTTCTTACCCAGATGACCAGGGATGAATCACACTGCTGGTATCTTTCTTTTCTTTTCTGATCCCTGTTCCTGTTTCTATTTTTAATTTTTATTTTTCCATTACAGTTGACATTCAATATTATTTGTATTAGTTTCAGGTGTGTAGCACAGTGATTAGACAATCATATACTTTGCAAAGTGTTCCCTCTGATATTTCAAGTACCCACCTGGCACCATGCATAGTTATTCTAATATTATTTATTTAATATATTCCTTATGCTTTACTTTATATCACTGGAACTATTTTGTGACTATAAATTTGTAGCTTTTAATCCCTTTACCTTTTTTACCCAGCTCTGCAACCTCCCTCGTCTCTGACAACCATTAATCTATTTTCTGTATCTATGAGTCTGTTTCTCTTCTTTTTATTCATTTGTTTTTCTTTAGATTCCACATATAAGTGAAATCTGATGGTATTTGTCTTTCTCTGACTGATTTATTTCATTTAGCATAATACTCTCTAGGTCTATCCATGCTGTCACAAATGGTGAGATTTCATTCTTTTTATAGCCGAGTAATATTCCACTGTATATATGTACCACTACTTTTTAAATTTACTTGTCTACTGATGGGTTGCTTCCATATCTTGGCTACTGTAAATAGCACTGCAATGAACATAGGGGTGCATATATTTTTTTGAATTACTGTTTTAGGTTTCTTCACATATATATTTAGAAGTGGAATTGCTGGATTGCAAGGCAGTTCCATTGTTAATTGGAATGGAACCTCCATAGTGGCTGTTTTCCATAGTGGCTGCAGCTATCTGCATTCCCACCACACTGCCTGAATCTTTATTAACTTGACTATGTCCAGAATTAATATTCCCTCCTGAACAGATAGAATCTTCCTTCTCTTAGGATCCATTTTCTTCCTTTGCTCATGGGATCCTCTCTGGGATTTCTTCCTTTTTAGTTTTACAAACTAGAGCTAGAAGACTATTTTCATCCATTTCCAAGATCATTGTTTACCATGCCCATCTGCCCAAACCTCTCTTTTGAGTTCTAGACCTAATGTCTTTCTGCATACCAGGCATCCTCCCCCCACAGTCCATTGTCACACCTCATATTGTTAAGGGATCTATTTTCTTTAAAAATGTAATGTTAAATCATCATAATCTATTTAAACAGAACCAGTGCATATGTTTACAGGAATTGTTTATATTTCTGACTGCTAAAAATCTTAGTTATAATCTTAGAAATATAAAAATGATTGAATTATATATGAGAATGATATTAGCTAACACTTACTAAGTACTTACTATGTGCCAGGAACTGTTTTAAGCCTCTCAGATGTAAACAATCATTGAATCATTAGAACCACTCTCCTAGGTAGTACTTGGATTATTTGCACTTTACAGATGAGCAATCTGAAGTACAGAGAGTCATAGCACCCTTTCTAAGTCACACAGGAAGAAAGTGGCATGAGACTTGAATCTGTGCCCTGATGGCTTAAGTTCTTAATCATATTGTTGTAATTTCAAGAAGAGCTCTGAGAAACAAGGAAATTGTTAATGAATCATTAGAAGATATTAGGAAATAGATTAAACAGATGATTAGATGAAACGACTCTTTGAAGGTGAGGATGAAAACAACTCTGAAACTATAAAATAATTGAAAATGAGGAAAATTCAATACAAAATAGAAAACCTCAATTCTAAAATCAACATGAAACATCACAATGTATGCCTGGCCGGTGTAGCTCAGTGGTTGTGCGTCGACCCATGCCCCAAGAGGTCACCAGTTTGACTCCCAGTCAGGGCACATGCCCAGGTTGTGGGCCCAATCCCCAGTAGGGGGCATGCAAGAGGCAGCCAATCAGTGTTCTCTCTCATCCATGTTTCTATCTCTCTCTTCCTCTCCCTTCCTCTCTCTCTAAAATCAATAGAGAAAAACTATTTTAAAAAAATGATCACAATATAGAAATTTGGGTTACAATTGAATTTCTACCATAATATGTTGCTTTCTCAGGAAACTGCTAATTATACTTACAATATCATATAAAAATATATATGTAACAAAATGGCAATAATAAAAAATTATTAGTCAGTTTGATCTGCTAGTGTACAATTCAACTTTTTTTTCACTAGTCACTGGAGATTTTACTTCTTCTATTATGAATTGCAAACCCCCAAACACACTCTCTTTCTCCGAGTATTTTGGCAATGCCTGAGAAGCTCCATAACATAAAATAGATAGTAAACGATGGAAAGGAGAAACTTGATGAGTATTGGTGGATTGGTAAGAGAACTCGAAATGGATTAAAGAGCCCTAGGCTCTGATTAGGTGAACAAACATTCAGGTTTGCCCAGGACTGGAAGTTTCATGAGCTGGGAAACTCCTCAGTACAAGGCAAAGCAGAATGGTTGGTCACAACTAGATTCAGTTCCATGAATTATAGATCTCATAATTTTGGGCAAATCCCTGGGCCTTCCTAATCCCACTTTCCTCATCTATGAAGTCAGTCAGCCCACCATCTAATGGGCTGTACAGGCAGAGGAGCTGAAGGAGCTGATGAGCTAACCAGGCAGGTGTCCTAGGAGCAGGGACTGGAAGGGGAGCCCGGATGTGGTCCTCCTGCTGTATGCTGAGCACCTGCTCTTCTCCACAACATTCATCCACTTAAATCCAGTGTGTGGTGCCCGTGTTTCTCAGTTCTTTCCTTTCCTCTTTAGCTGCAGTCAGAGCTCGACATAGAGTTTGTGATAAATACACCCACGTTGGATAAACAAATGGGTTAGGGAACGGAGACTTTGGAATAGAGAAGTGGTTATAGCATACACTTGCATCTCTATTCTACCTCCATCACCCCACCTTTCTGTATCAGCTTTCGATATCACTCCTCACCTCATAAAAATACTTTCTTAGTTTACCATGTCCCTGTCAGATGGGAGAGGTGAAAGGCTCTTTGGAGACCCCAGGATGAGCAGCAAAGCAGGCGTCCGTGAGGAGGAGGTGGTGGTGGGGCAGAGCACATCAGACTCTGCATGGGCTGTATTTACACTAGCTATGCTACTTCCTCTGAGGATACAATATAATAAAAGCACATTTTTTTTAGGGACTCAGAAAACTGTTGGGTGATAGAGTTTGTAAAAATTAGGGTGACAATATGAATATTTACCTTTCTTACACTTCCTTTTCCTTATTTTCTAAAACAATCTGAGTATTCCTAATCAATAAGAGAGGGGTGCAGTGGAGGCTAATAGATTGATTTCAGAAAGAAAGAAATGGCTTATTTTAAGTGACCATTAAAGCTAGAATTTGAATAACACATTTTAAAATTACAGGGTTGAAGCTATGCACTAGCACCTAAAGAGAATGATAGCAGTCATTTTCACAGATGTCATGTAAATGAAACAAAAAATCAATGCAGCACAAAAATTCAGTGACCTGAACACATTGCTGATATTCATATTTGAAAACCTGGGTATAATATCAATGACTCTATTGAGGCAGTATGACTAAGCATTCATTTATCCTAATGATAGGATAGTCATTTAAATATTTAAAGGACTATATTATATGTGAGAATTTTGATCAAAGAAACTGTACATATAGCCCATGAATCTTTGTGCCTACTTCCTAGCTTAGTGCTCTTTTTCTTTGGTAGTAGAAGCCTCACCTCTGGGTGTTTTATATGCATCTGCTATCAGTAAGCATCTCTTTGAAAGAATGATTCTTATTGTGGAGGAGAGAGTTTATATCACATGCTGGGAAATCACACCAAAGGAACACAGGTCATAGAGTTTAGACTGTGGAAAATGTATGTCAGACACACGTGTATTTGGTTGGAAGTAGCAGTATTAGTTTAAGGAAAGGGTTTGTTTTAAGAACCCCAAGGTATCTCCTAGAACTCGGAGACATAAAAACAGCCAGATTTCAGGAAGTCTGCCTCTGAAACCTGCATAATCATCTCAGAAAAAGATGTTGCAGTTACAAAGGAGCAGGTAAGAGTGTGAATGACTCATGTGAAGTCACCAAGGTTACTAGAGAAGCATTAGCTCTGAAGAACACATAAAGCGCAAATGCGAGACTCCTGGTAGAGTCAGTTCTGAGTCTGTCTAGGTGAAGAACATCAAACTAAATAAATAAATAAGTAAATAAATGCAATTTACTTTTCATTTCCTCAAAGAGATTTCTTTATTTTTTTCTTATAAAGAACATTCTGCTGAAAATAAAATTTTATTACATGTACATGGCTTCCTACAGCTAGGACTGTCAAATCAAAACATGAAATTATTATTATTTTTCAGCACTGTGACCTGCTGTGGTAGGAGAGTCTGGTCACACATTTTTATGAAAACAGCTGACCCTCATGGTTTTTCCTATCTACATGGCTCAAAATAGATTGAGGAATTGTAGTTAAGTGAGAATTTCTGATAGTCTGAAAGGACAAAACAGTTAATTTAAAATTCTAAACAAAAATAAAGAAATGAATTTTCAGACTAAATTGTTTGGTTGCTTCACCCTGTCTGTACTGATGTAGCTTGTGTTGCAGACACAGCCTCTCCTGCTTGCCCAGAGGGCTGCTGCCCTGGTTCCACCAGGTTCACACATTCCAAGTGACAACTGCACGCCTCCCTAGGGGGCTCCTTTCCACGGTTCTCCAATGTAAAACCCTTTCTTCAGAATTTCTTAAGCAAAGAGCTCTGACCAAGTTATGATTTTTCTTATGAATCAGAAATATTTGTGAATAAAACAAAAATACTTCCCCTCAAGGAGCTTACGTTTTGATGGGGGGAAGCAAACATAAAACAATAAACATAATAAATAGTAAGTTATGTATTAGAGTGTGGCAGGTTGTTGCCCAGCTGGTGTGGCTCAGTGGACTGAGCGTTCTCCCGTATACCAAGAGGTCACCGGATGGATCTCCAGTAGGGGGCATGCAGGAGGCGGCCAATTAGTGTTTCTCTCTCACATTGATGTTTCTATCTCTCCCTCCCTCCCCCTTCTTCTCTGTCTAAAAAATCAATTAAAACATTAAAAAAAAAAGGTGATGTGATATGGAAAGACAAATGGAGCAAGGTAATGAGGACTGGAGTGAGTGGGTAGGGGATAAGGTTTCAATTTAAAGTAAGGAAGTTTTTGTGTGGAGTTCATTGATAGGTGACTTTTGGAGCAAAGACTTGAAGAAGTTGACCAAGTTAGCCACCTAAGGGCAGAGGGTTTTCAGACAGAGACCAGCAAGTGCAAAGGCCCCTGGGGTGTCCTGGTGTGTGCTGGGCGGCAGGAGGCAGGCACGGCGGGAGTGGGGGAAGTCACTGGGAGAGAGGCAGGGCTGGGGTCAGGGAAGGGAGTGGGTCTGAAATCAGGTTCTGTGGGTCCTGTCGAATGTCATGAGTTGAACTGTATCCCCCAAATTCATATATTAAAGTTCTAACCCCCAGTACCTCAGAATGTGACCTTATTAGGAAATTGGATCATTGAACATGTAATAAGATAAGGTCATGCTGAGTTAGAGTGGGCGCCTAATCCAATGTGAAGGGTATCCTTCCATAGAGGAGAAACTTGGGAACAGACACACATAAGAAGAACGCTGTGTGAAGGCGAAGACACGGGATTGTGCTTCTATAAGCCGAGGAGCGCCAAAGACCGCTGGCAAACTCCCCGAAGCCAGGAGACAGCCGTGGAACAGGCTCTCCTCATAGCCTTCAAGGGGACCCAACCTGCCGGCACCTTGGTTCTGAATTTCTAGCCTCCAGAGCGAAGACAATATATTTGTGTGTTTGAGCCACCCAGCTGGTGTGGCACTTTGGTACTGCAGCTCTGCAAACGGCTACAGTGGGCATTGAGAGGACGCTGGGTTCACTCTGAGTGGGAGGAGAGGCAATGCAGTTCTGAGCAAAGGTAGGGCATGGTCTGACTTACACTTTCAAAGGACACTTCTGGATGCCATGAAGGGAAGACAGTGTCGAGGAGCAAAAGTGGGATATTGAAGGACATGTATATATAGGCCAGAGATGATGCTGGCTCAGGCCAGGGTGTACCAGTGAATGAGGGGGATGTGGCTGGATTCTGGATATAATTTGAAAAGAGAGCTAATAGATTGGATGTGTGAATGAAATGGGGCCACATACTAAACCTGACAAGCTCAGGGGAGGCCTGCATGGTGGTCTTACAAACTCAGAGACCTAAAGTAACCACATAGGATGGTCTGAAACTAAAAGTTTTCAACTAAAGGTGCTTTGTAGTGGGTAGTCACTTTTTAAGGCAGTATTTTTCCCTAACAAAGGTCAATCTTCACCTTAACTAAGGCTGTCTGTTGTTTTTTTGCATCTAGGATAACATACCTGATAAACATGTCTTTGCAAAAACAAAATAATTTCTCTTTTTTGGGGACTTCTCAAAGCACAGGTACAGCACCAGAGCAGAGAGCACAAATCCCCTCATTGTGATAATGTAAATTGTTGACTGTTAACTGTGCTGTGCCCACCTATGTAAAAGATGTATGTGTCTATCATTTTACTTTTTATCCAATCCCAGAGGTTCCCTGCTTTGCTTTCTCCCACCTCCCTAATCTATCACCAGTGGATTTCATGTAACCCATTTAAGTCTTCTTTTTTATTGTAATGTGTAAGGCAGTGTTCAGAACTACCATTTTCTGGAGCATTTTCTCAATCCGTTGAGGTTTTGCTTCTCGGCAATTGTCATCAGTTTGGTTCAAATAAACTCATAAAAATTCTTTACAGGTTTGAACGTTTCTTACATTGACAGATGTGTGGTATAGGAATAAACTAGGAGTCAAGGATGCCTGCAAGGCTTTGGATTTGAAATACTAAAAGTTAAATTTCCATTCAAGGAGAAGGGGGAGGTTATGGCTGGAGAAAGGTTTTTCTTGATTTTGTGGGAGGAAGTCAGAATTTCTGTTGTGGACATGTGAAGTATGGGATATGTAATAGACAGCCAAGTGAAAATATTAGCAAGTAGTAGCACAAAATGTATCCCTATCTCTTTAAAGTCCCTGAAAGATGCCAATGGAGATAAAATCCATTGAAATGTAGGAAAGTGGAAGGTAGAGACCTAATGCGGACTCATTTAATAATAGCTGTTGAGCAGGTTAGGTGGACATTATAAGAATAAGGAATTAAGTACACAAAGATGCAGCAACTCTGCAAAATAGATTTTAATTAGAAATTTCATAAAAACACTTATGTTTTCAAGACCTTTCTGCTGCTTTGCTACTTTACATAACATACCTCATTTATACTGTATGTATATTGAAATGGGTTAAAGGAGTCTAGTGAGAAGAATTAAGCATAAGAAGTACCACTGCAATGCTTTCTTTACTGTGATAGATAACTTTTTTCCTAGTATGGTGCCTTTTTAGCTTTCAATATATTTAGTATTGTAGACTGTCTTACGTCTCTGTTTGGTTATAATTAATTATGCCGAATATTCTTATTTAATGCTCTTTCTCCTGAAAAATTAATCTCCATGAACATTAGTCTTGAAGTTATTTTCATGAGACATTTTAGAGTCTATTAGCATACAAATGAAAGAGAGTGTTCTCAGATTTAATATTTAAAAATTAAAGATTGTTTTTTACAATGGTTTATTTTTATTTTTTAGAAACAGTAACATTCCAGGCAAACTCCAAGTGTTTTATTGGCGGTTTGAGAGCTGTTTCCTTGGGGGTGATGGGGGAAGGCAGCTGTGGAGAGGTGGGTGGAGCTGGTGGTCCACAGGAGCCTTTGAAGTGGCAGCAGCGGGCTGGGGCGCAGGCTCCAGGGCGCGGTGTGGGGAGCTGCGAGAAGCAGGAGGAACAAGTGGATGGTAGGAAGTGTTCTGAAAGGCATAGGAGACCAGCAAGGAAGTTGAAAACGAAGCCTGAGGGAGAGCATTTGGCCATGCTCCAGAACATGGTTCAGATTTAATTTGGTGTGTTGTCCGAAAAATCCAGTGAGGAAGATCACTTCACAGTGAAGGTGAATGCAGCAAACATTGTTTCAGCACTTCTTGTGTGCTAGGCCTGGTTCCAGGGATTAGGACCTGCTGTCTTTGGAGCCACCATTTAGCTAATACTATAACTTTGTAAATTTGATTCTCAGAGGGGTATCTGTTTGTAGGGGCTGACAAATCAGGCCTTGAGTTGGAAATATCAGTGGCAGATTCCCAAGGACTAAACACTACTGTGCTGGGCTGCGTGGTGACAGAAGGGTGATCTTTCACCTTCCTAGCTCACATTGTTGTAACCCAGTAGATCAACCTCACTCGGACACCAAAATTATTAAGTTTTAGGAGCTTTATTAACCTGCAACCTGCGCAGGGACTGCAGCCAACCTACTCAGAGGAGAACTGCAGCCCCGAGCCTCTAAAATGGCAGCCTTTTATAGCAAGCAAGCAGCATTCACAGAAGCAGATATCAGCAGTTAGCAGTTGATTAACATTTGTCAAAATCCATATCTAACAGTTGCCCGGGGGTCTCCTGTTTGTCAAACAAACAGAATAGGCCTCCCTCCCCTCAGGGAACCAGTACAATAGTGGGAGTGACAGAGATCACAGAGGTCCAAATTAGCATTAAGTACTTGCAAATACCTATACTCAGGGAACCACAAATGCCCCCAACACGTGGGGCAACTATAACCTTAGGCAGAAATTCCTTCCCGTCTAGGGGCAACCAACCCATTATGGGAAGAATATCGAGGAATGTCCACTGGTGACAAAATGGAGTCCTTTAGTTGCCTTAACCAAGGGGCCTACATAAAATGGAATCCAGTCGCCCCAGCCTTGGGGCCCACAACAACATACCTCTCTGTGTCGCTGCATGTCACCAAATTTCCTCTTTTTTGAATTTCTATAGAAAGTGCCATCCTTGTACAACAAATAGTAGGTTAGAACATAATAAGCAATTGACAGCAAGAAGTGGTCAAGGACAGGCTATGGGGTAACGGAGGGCCTGGACATGGAAGGCAGGAGACCTCAGATCAAGTAAATAGTAGAACCAAAAATAGAAATATGAGTTAGACCTCACTGAGCACAGTGCTGGTGCTCTTGCCTTAAGCATAACAATAGCTTACACTCACTGAGTGCTACTTGCTAGGCATTGTCCTAAGGATTTATATGCATTCACTTATCTGATCCTTACAAAAATCCTGTGAATTACATAAGAAACATTATTTTACATCTGGGAAAACAGGCACAAAAGGTTAAGTAACTTACCCAAGGTCACTCAGCCTGTCAGTGGTGGATTTGTGCTATAAACTGAGGAAAGCTGGTCTCAGCACTGACACCCTTGACTTTAGTGTCCCACCTGTAACGTAGTTTTATTCCGGTGTACATTTATTGCTTTCCTACTAGGTTACAGCTCTTCAAAGCCAAGACTTGTGCGCACCCGGTGCCAGCAGCCAGAGCAGCACTCACGCACAGAGATGTACACTCTGTGCCATCTGCGTGGATGACTGATGTTATTTTTGGTTTTATTTGTCACAAGGCTGTTGTGAGGGAGCAACCTGAATTTCACTAAAAAGGAATAGAGCTAGTAAAGGACAGCTTTGCAAACAACATCACCTTCCCTGCAGCAACTGCCTGCCTTCGCCGCGTTTGCAGAGCGTCCAGTCGCTCTCGGCGCATGGCTCAGGACCCAGACGCGTGCTTCTGACGGCCACGTTTCACTTTTCACTTTAAGAACATGAATGACTGTTGACATGCATAGCTAGAAATAAAGGGAAACTTCATCTCTATGTAAATATTTTTTGAATAGAATTTTCAAATTAAGTGTATAGAAGCAAAAGTCTTCTAAGGTGCCTCTCAATAGAGGGCAAGAAAGAGAAACATGCTAAGGTTAGGATGAGTACGTCTCAAGATGATGGCAGAGTAGGCGGATCTTTTCTGCACCTCCTCCCAGAATCAACCTGGAAATAAAACTAAATTGAGGAACACCCACCCTGAACTACCAGCTGAAGACTAGCTGAAGAGGAAACTTTTCAAAGGAGGGCAGAGACCACCTTGACACTGGAAGGAAGGGCAGAGGTGGGCGGAGGGTGAGGAGGGATGTCTGGGCTGCGGGCAGTGTTCCCTGAGGGCACAGTCCCCCTGAGGGCACAGCCCCCTGAGGGCACAGCCCCCGCCCCTGGCTGGGCTCCCTAGCCCAGAGCCTTACAGCCGAACAGCAGCCCATGTAACATCCAGCGAAAGTGGCAGGGCTTCTAGCCACCAGGGAAAATTGGAGCCTGTCAGAGATAAAACCACTTAAAAAAACAACAAAAAACAAACCAGAGCACAGGATTTTTTATTTATTTATTTTTATCCTCACCCAAGGACATTTTTGGATTTATCTTCAGATAGAGCGGGAGGGAAAGAGGGAGGAAGAGAGAGAGAGAAAAATTGATGTGACACATCCAGTGGTTGCCACCCACACGACCCCAACCAGGCCGGGGACAAACTGCCACCGAGGTACGTGCCTTTATTGGGAACCGAACTCGGGCTCTCTGGTCCGCAGGCTGATGCTCTAACTGCTGAGCCAAACTGGCCAGGGCCAATCAGAGCACAGAATTTTTGTTTGCATCACCCACCTGAGGCTTTGATGGAGGGAGGGTGGGGTGGACTGGAGTTGCCTGAGGAGAGGCTGGCATGGGAAGCATTGGGGGGAGACTTGGAAAAGCAGTGGCTGGGAGACCTGCCATCAGTCATCCTCCCCATACCTCAGCAGCCACGTTTCCAGAGATGCGCAAGCCCCTCACAGCAACAACACCTGAGAGAGACAAATACCTGCCCTTGGGGATATAGCTCGCCCCACCCTTGAGAATCCTGTTTGTCCCACACTACATCTCTACCCCTGCTGAGGAGACGGCAGCAGAAAACAAGCCTATGAGTTTGAACAGTCTCAGGGGCGTCAGTGACTGACTCTGGGATGGGACCATCCCGCCACTGTCCTGGGAACCTGACTGGTGCTCCACCTCATGGGAGAGCTAATCGAAACCCAGACTTCTAGCAGACCCCACCAGACTGCATACAAGGGCCTCCACCATGCTGAGGTCAGGGAAATATTCTATGACAGACTTAGATGAGTGACTGTGGGACTGAGCCTCTGAGTTGGAAATATCAGTGGAACATACCCAACATCTTTCCTGAAGTCTGAATGCCACCTCCCCCTCATGGGAGACCCAGAGGTCTCATTCTCTCAATTCTACCAAAAGCCCTTTCAGAAACAGCCTTTTCGGTGACTAAATCTGACAGCTGGCTGGCAGGCAGAGGTGGGTAGAAGCATAGCCCAAGGTGCTTTGGGACATTTGCTGACCTGCACCTGGGCCCTGTATTGCTAAAAAACCAGCCCTAGAGAGCAGCTGGCCCCTGCTGCATGCAGCCAAGCCCTGTGGAGACAGACACAAACTGTGGAATGCTTGAAGTTTCTAACAGATTGCTGAGAGCCAAATGTGGACAGCTTCTGACAGTGGCTAGCACCAACGTACCTCCTGGGAGGCCCAGAAATGGGCCTAACCCTAACTTTAATCCAGAAATGACAGACAGAATAGTCAGCCTCTGTCAACATATGAACGGGATCCAAAGGGAGCTTCCAGGAGGCACTAAACTGCCAAGGCAAAATCCACGTTGCTTTTTCTCTTTTTCTTTTTTTTGCATTTAAAAAATTGGTTTGTTATTATTTTTGTCTCTCTTTTTTTCTTGCATATCTCTTATATTTCTCTTTCCTTTTCTTACTTTATTTTTTTTCTCTACTTTATTCCTTTTCTTATTTTTGCCTTTATTCTTTCTCTTTTTTTTTCCTTTTTATAAGTTTTTCCTTCCTCTTTTCTTTTATATCATTTTCCATTTCCTATTCTTTATTCTTTTTTTTCTCTCCCTCTTTTTAATTTCATATTCCTTTTATTTCCCCCTTTTGTTTCTTGTATTTTTTCTTCTATTTTTCTTGTTCTCTTTTCTCTTTCCTAATTCTCTTTTCTTTTGTGGTTGTTGTTGTTGTGGTATTTTGTATGTTTTTGTTTTGTTTTGTTTTGATATGTCAGCACCTGCACAACAGCTCACATGACAGCTCAGGGTAGAGCCTCACAGTCAGCCAGCCTGAGGGGAGATCCAACCCACAAAAGGGAAAACAACAATCAAGAATCAATAGGAACAAGAGAGCTCAAATAAACAACACAAGCAACATTCCTAGAGCATCCAGCTCAGGAGATATAAGAGACTGCACCACTGGGGCCCACAGAACACTTACTACATAAGGCCACCTCACAAAGACCAGGAGGCATAGCAGTTTGCGGTAATACACAGAAACAAATACAAAGGGACAGCAAAAATGGGGAGACAAAGAAACAACCCCCAAATGAAAGAAAAGGAAGCAACTCCAGAAAAAGCTAAAAAAAAAAAAAAAAAATGGAGGCAACCAATTTATAAGATATAGAATTCAAAGTGATGGCTATAAGGATACTCAATAAACTTAATATGAATGATAAGGAACTTAGTGGAAACTACAACAGCATAAAAAAGGAAATAGAAACCATGAAAAGAACCAGTTAGAAATGAAGAATACCATATCTGACATGAAGAATACACTTGAAGGAATTAAAAGTAGATTGA
This sequence comes from Tadarida brasiliensis, assembly GCA_030848825.1. Classification (NCBI taxonomy): domain Eukaryota; kingdom Metazoa; phylum Chordata; class Mammalia; order Chiroptera; family Molossidae; genus Tadarida; species Tadarida brasiliensis. The sequence continues at coordinate 96,478,760 of CM061266.1, forward strand.
GACTCTTGAAAATGGCAGTGGGCAAGACTGGAGTGAGGGTGAGTGTGTGAGTGAGGGTGAGTGAACGTGAGTGTGGATGACCAACCTTGAGCAGTGCAGAGACGCGGGGCAGAAGGTTCTTGTGCTGTGGATGGAAAGCAGCAGCTACTGTGGTAAGCAGCATGTCAGTGAGCTTCTCCCCGTGTGGCCGGGAGGCCCCACCATTTTGGAAGATCCCTGGTCTTCCTTGGGAGGAGGCAGCAGGGAGCAGCTAGGGTTGAGTGACCTGACTCCACCAGAGCGACTTGCACCATCAGTCCAGTGGACCCCAATGTGTCAATGCAGATCAGTGCACAGTAGCGGTGCTATCAAGGTGCCTGCTGCAGTAGCCAAAACTGACCAGGAGCCGAGCACCATCCCCCACAGCAGAAGCCTGATCGGACCCCAGCACCTTCCCCTACAGCAGCAGTGACTGGGTGGGAGTGGAGCCCCACTCTCCAAAGCAGTGGAGGCTCAAGGAGGCTCAGAAGCTGAGACACAACCCCAGCGCACTAGTGCCAGCTTGGGAGACCAGCACCTCCCCCTAAAGCAACAGTGACTGGGCAGGAGTGGAGCCTCACCTCCAACAGGCAGTAGCAGCTCAGACTGGCAGCTGAATGCCATCCTCAGTGGCATCAGCAGGGGCTGATCAGGAGCAGTGCCCCAGCCCAAGCAGCAGGACTCGGGCAGCTGAGACCTGCCCCTGACAACTGCAGCAGTGGATTTTGAGTGGAGCCCCTCCCCCCCGGGCAGCAGCAAAGTCCCAAGAGCAGAGTATCCTCAGCCTCCAACAGCAGCAAAGGATTGGGACCGGAGAGCACACCCTGGCAACAGCAACAGCAGTAGCAGTGTGAACCAGGAGCTGACGCTTGCCCCCAGCAGCAACTGATCAGGAGCTGAGCCCCACCAGGCAGCAGAATACCTCAGCAGGATACCAGTGGGACCCACGAACCCCAGAAGTACATCAGTGGAACCCACACACCCCAGATGTGTACCAGTGGGACCCCACATACCCCAGCAGCACACCAGCTGGACCCACACATCCCAGGCAGCAGGAGCACAGATCGGCAGCTGAGACCCATCCCCAGCAGCATCAGCAGAGACTGATCAGGAGCAGTGCCCCAGCCCAAGCAGCAGCAAGACTCATGGATCTGAGACCTGCACAACAAACCAATACCAGCTGCCAGTTGTCAATCTTCCAGGACCCACAGCAGGCAAGAGGCGCCATACACCAAAACAGTCTGGGAGGCATAGCACCATTATTTGATACACACTGACCTGCCTACACACTCCAACATCCCTCACCAGGCTTAGAACTACCAGATTGCTAAAATGGTGAGACAAAGAAAAAACACCCAAATGAAAGATAAAGAGGAATCACCAGAAAAGGAACTACAGGAAATGGAAGAAAGCAACATGTCAGATAAAGAATTCAAAGCAATGGTTTTAAGGGTGCTTAAACAATTTGGTGAGAACTACAAGCAACTTAAAAAGAATTATGAAGAGCTCAGTGGGAACTACTTCAGCTTAAAAAAAGAAAGGTGGAAGCTATACATAAAAATCAAGAGGAAATAAAGAATGACATAGCTGTTATGAAAAAATACCTTAGAAGGGTTCAGTAGTAGATTAGAAGAAGCTGAAGACCGAATCAGCGACTTAGAAGACAAGGTAGGAAAAAACACCCAAAAAGAGCAGCAAATGAGAAAAAAAAATTAAAAAGCAAGAGGAGAGTTTAAGGAAGCTGTGGGACAATACAAAATGTAACAACATTCACATTATAGGGGTACCGGAAGGAGAAGAACCAGAGAAAGGAATAGAGAACCTGTTTGAAGAAATAATGACAGAAAACTTCCCTAAACTGGTGAAGGAAAAAGTCACACAAGTCCAGGAAACACAGAAAGTCCCAAGCAAGATGAACCCCAGAAGACCCACAGCTAGACACATCATAATAAAAATGGCAAACATTAAAGACAAAGAAAGAATCTTAAAAGAAACAAGAGAGAGACAGAAAGTTACCTACAAGGGAAATCCCATTAGACTGAGCTGATTTCTCAATAGAAACACTGCTGGCCAGAAGGGAGTGGCATGAAGTGTACAAAGTAATGCAAGGGAAGGGTCTGAATCCAAGACTACTCTATCCAGCAAGGCTATCATTCAAAATTGAAGGAGAAATTAAGAGCTTCACAGATTGAAAAAAAAGCTAAAGGAATTTACCACCACCAAACCAGCACTGCAAGAAATGCTGAAGGGACTGATGTAAGAAGAAGAAGAAACAGAGAGAGAGAGAAAGAGAGAGAGAGAGGAACACAAGCATAAAATTAAAATGGCAACTAATAACTATCTATCAATAATTACCTTAAATGTAAATGGCTTAAATGCTCCAATCAAAAGACATAGGGTAGCTGACTGAATAAGAAAACATGACCCATACATATATTGTCTACAAGAGACCCACCTCACAACAAAAGAGTCACACAGGATGAAAGTGAAGGGATGGAAAAAAAATTTTCAGGCAAATGGAAATGAAAAAAAAAGCTGGTGTAAAAATATTCATATCTGACAAGATAGATTTCAAAATGAAAGCCATAGTAAGAGACAAAGAAAGTCACTACATAATATTAAAAGGATCAATCCAACAAGAGGATATTACCATGGCAAACATGTATGCACCCAATTTGGGAGCACCAAAATATATTTAAAAACTTCTGGAGGACTTCAAGGGAGAGATCAATAGCAATACAATCATAGTAGGTGACTTTAATGCCCCACTGACACCACTGGATAGATCTTCCAGACAAAAACTCAACAAGGACATAGAGTCCTTAAATGACAACCTAGATCAGTTGGACTTAACTGATATTTATAGAACTTTTCACCCCAAAGCTGCAGAATTCACATTCTTCTCAAGTGCACATGGGACATTCTCAAAGACAGACCACATGTTAGGACACAAAGTAACTCTCTACAAATTCAGGAAGATTGAAATCATATCAAGTATCTTCTCAGATCACAATGGCATGAAACTAGAACTCAATTACAACAAAAACACACAAAAACATTCAAACATTTGGAGGCTAAATAGCATGTTATTAAACAACGAATGGGTTACGAAGGAGATCAAGGAAGAAATTAAAAACTTCCTGGAAACCAATGAAAATGAACAAACAACACAAAATCTATGGGATGCAGCAAAAGCAATCCTGTGAGGGAAGTTCATAGCACTACAGGCCTACCTCAAGAAACGAGAAAAATTTCTGATTGACTTCCGAACCTTTCAACTTGAACTAGAAAGTAAACAAAAAGAAAAACCCAGAGCAAGTAGAAGGAAAGAAATAGTAAAGGTCAGAGCAGAAATAAACGACATAGAGACTAAAAAAAAAAACAATTCAAAAGATCAATGAAACAAAGAGGTGGTTCTTTGAAAAGATAAACAAGATTGATGGACCTTTAGCCAGACTCACCAAGAAACAAAGAGAGAGGACTCAAATAAACAAAACTAGAAACAAAAGAGGAGAAGTAACAACTGGCAACACAGAAATACAAGGGATCATCGAAACATACTATGAACAATTATACGCCAACAAATTGGACAATCTAGGTGAAATGGATAAATTTATAGAAACACACACTCTCACAAAACTGAACCGGGAAGAGATAGAAAACTTGAACAGACCAATAACAACAAAGGAAATTGAAGATGCAATTAAGAATCTCCAAGCAAAAAAAGTCCAGGCTGTGATGGCTTCACGGGGAAGTTTTATCGAACAGTCAAAGAATATCTAATACCCATTCCCCTCAAACTATTCCAAAAAAATCCAAGAAGATGGAAGACTTCCAAACTCATTTTATGAGGCCAGCATAGTCCTAATTCTAAAACTGGATAAAGACACTACAAAGAAAGAAAAATACAGGCCAATATCCCTGATGAACACAAATGCCAAAATCCTTAACAAAATATTAGCAAATCAGATCCAGCAATACATCAAAAATATTATTCATTATGACCAAATGGGATGCAAGGATGGTACAATATTCGCAAGTCAATAAATGTGATACACCACATAAACGAAAGATAAAAACCATATGATCTTATCAATAGATGCTGAAGAAGCATTCCACAAAGTCCAGCACCCATTTCTGATAAAAATGCCCAGCAATGTGGGAATAGAAGGATCATATCTCAACATAATAAAGGCCATAAATGAAAAACCTACAGCCAATATCATACTCAATGGGCAAAAACTTAAAGCATTTCCCTTAAAAACAGGAACAAGACAGGGATGCCCACTTTCACTACTCTTATTTAACATAGTACTGGAAGTCTTAACCACAGCAATTAGATATGAGGAAAAAATAAAAGGGATACAAATTGGAAAGGAGGAAGTGAAACTGTCATTATTTGCAGATGATATGATATTGTACATAGAAAACCCTAAAGATTCCATCAAAAATCTACTACACTTAATAAATGAATTTGACAAAGTAGCAGGATACAAAATCAACATCAAGAAATTAACAGCATTCTTTTTATTTATTTATTAATTATTATTATTATTTTTATTAATTTATTTTTGTTACAGATGTTTCTCCTTTTTTCCCCATTGAAACCCTCCTCCCCATCCCCCCACCTCGTCCCCAGCTTTGTTGTCCATGTCCATCAGTTATGCATATATGCACGTAAGTTCTGTGATTTATCTCTTCCTTCCCCTGCCACCCCCTCTTTTGAGGGTTGTCAGTCTGTATCATACTTCCACATCTCTGGGACTACCCTGTTCCTCAGATTGTTATGTTCATTATATTCCACAAATAAGTGAGATCATGTGATATTTGTCTTTCTCTGCTTGGATTGTTTCTCTTAGGATAATACTCTCAAGGTCCCTCCACGTCGTCTCAAAGGATAAGAGATCTTTCTTTCTTACAGCTGCATAGTACTCCATTGTGTATATGTACCACTGCTTTTTTATCCATTCATCCCTGATGGACACTTGGGTTGTTTCCAGATCTTAGCTATTGTAAATAGTGCTGCTATGAACATGGGGGTACATGTATTCTTTCTGATTGGTGTTTCAGGCTTCTTAGGGTATATTCCTAGAAGTGGGATCACTGGGTCAAATGGCAATTCAATTTTTAATTTTTTGAGGTAACACCATAGTGTTTTCCACAGAGGCTGCACCAGTCTGCATTCCCACCAGCAGTGTACCAGAGTCCCCTTTTCTCAACATCCTCGCCAACACTTGTTGTTTGATGTTTTGTTGATGGTGGCCATTCTGACAGGTGTGAGGTGATACCTCACTGTTGTTTTAATTTGCATCTCTCTGATGATTAGTGATGTTGAGCATTTCTTCATATGTCTCTTAGCCATTTTTTTTTTTTAATCCTCACCCGAGGACATTTTTTCATTTTTTGTTCAGATAGAGTGGGAGGGAGAGAGAGGAAGAGAGAGAGAGAGAAACATCGACGCGAAAGGGACACATCGAGTGGCTGCCACCCGCACGACCAACCAGGGCTGGGGACAAACTGCAACCGAGGTACATGCCCCTAGCGGGAACTGAACCCGGGTCTCTCTGGACCGCAGGCTGACGCTCTAACCATTGAGCCAAACCGGCCAGGGCTCTTAGACATTTTTTTAAATTTCTTATTTATTTTATTTTATCTTTCCATCACCTTTTGTCCCCTCTATGTCCCCTACCACGTCCTTTATTTCTTTTTTTTAACTTATCTTTATTTTTGAATGTATTACAGATGTTCCTCATTTTTCCCCCATTGACGCCCTCCTCCCCATTCCCGCCCCCCTCCTGCCTTTCCCCACACTGTTGTCTGTGTCCATTGGTTATGCATATATACATATAAGATCTTTGGTTTATTTCTTCCCACCCCCATCCCCCTTCCCTTTGAGGTTTGTCAGTCTAACAACCAATTTGTACTTCTTAATCCCATCACCTTTTTCACCCATTCCCCCAGCCCCAACCCATCTGGTAACCAGCAAAAGTTCTCTGTATCTTTGAGAATGTTTCTGTTCTGTTTGTTAATTTTGTTTGTAGATTCAACTGTTGATAGATATGTACTTATTGCCATTTTCTTTGTTCATATTTTTTTATCTTTTTCTTCAAGAAGACCCTTCAACATTTCATATAATAATGGTTTGGTGGTGATGAACTCCTTTAGCTTTTCCTTGTCTGGGAAACTCTTTGTATGGCCATCTAAATGACAGCTTTGCAGGATAGAGTAATCTTGGTTGTAGGTTCTTGCTTTTCATCACTCTGAATATTTCTTGCCACTCCCTTCTGGCCTGCAAAGTTTCTTTTGAGAAATCAGCTGACATTCTGATGGGAACTCCCATGTAGGTAACTAACTGCTTTTCTCTTGCTGCTTTTTAGATTCTCTCTTTGTCTTGAACCTTTTGCATTTTGATGATGATGTGTCTTGGTGTGGGCCTCTTGAGGTTCATCTTGTTTGCAATTCTCTGTGCTTCCTGGACTTGTATGTCCCTTTCCTTCACCAAGTTAGGGAAGTTTTCTGCCATTATTGTTTCAAATAGGTTTTCAATTTCTTGTTCTTTCTCTTCTCCTTCTGGCACCCCCAAGATGCGAATGTTGGCACGCTTGAAGTTGTCCAGAGGCTCCTTACACTATCCTCATTTTTTTTGGATTCTTTTTTCTTTTTGCTGTTCTGATTGGGCTTTTTTTGTTTCCTTATATTCCAAATCCATGGTTCACTTCTTGGCTTTACCTACTCTACTATTGATTCTGTTTAAATTATTCTTTATTTCAGTTAGTGCCTCCTTCATTTCTAACTGTTCATCCATCATTTCTGACTGGTCCTTTTTATGCTCTTGAGGCCCTCACTAAGTCCACTGAGGTTCTCACTAAGTCCATTGATTGAGCATCCTATAAGCAGTGTTTTGAACTCAGCATCTGTTAGGTTGCTTAACTCCATTTCACTTAGTTCTTTTCCTGGAGTTTTGTTCTGTTCTTTCATTTGGGACCTGTTTCTTTGTCTCCTCATTTTGGCTGTCTCCCTCTCTTTGTTTCTATGTATTACTTAGCGAGAAGTGTGGGGCTAGCTGAGACCAGATGCTGCTTGTTTGAAAGAATTTAGGAAAAGCTGAAGCAGGATCCAAGAGAGGCCAATCCTATGGTAAAGCAACTGGCAACAGCTTGGGTGGGCCTGAAAGTTGGGTGGGGCTGGGCCTCAGGGAATCTCCAGGGCGGGGCATACAGCGTGAGCCAGGTTGCTGGAGTCCCAGATATGGCGGCTCTCTGCCGGCCCAGGGAAGGTCTCACCAAAGGAACAAAGGCCTCTGATAGCATGTCTGTCCAGGAGAAAGCTGCCTTTCCAGCCCTCACTCCAATGCCAAACAGCTCAGTTCTTCCCCATATGACTCTGGCACATTTCAAGCTGCCTCCCCCACAGTGGAGCCTGGAGGGAGCGAGTCCGAGTAAGTCCGTGTGCGGGCCCTTTAAGAGGAGTTTCTGGGGGCTCAAGCCACCTCAGCCTCAGTTCCCGCTGGTTTTTCCAGCCAGAAGTTATGGGGACTTCTCTTCCTGGCACTGGAACCCTGAGCTGGGTGCCTGGTGTGGGATGGGGACCCCTCAGTCCTCAAGGAGGATCTTCCCAGCCCAGGTGTCCTCCTGATTTTTGTCCACCACACATGGGTGTGGGACCAGCCCATCGCGCCTCCGCCCCTCCTACCAGTCTCCATGTGGCTGCTTCTTTAATTTCGTAGTTGTAGGACTTCTGTTCAGCTTGATTTCAGGCAGTTTTGAATGATGGTTGTTCTGTAGTTTAGTTGTAACTTTGATGTGGTTGTGGGAGGACGCGATACCGCGTTTACCTACCCACCATCTTGACTGGAAATCCTCTCTTAGACATTTGTATGTCCTGTTTGGAGAGGTGTCTATTTAGTTCCTCTGTCCATTTTTAAATTGGGTTCTTTGTCTTCCTTTTGTTGAGTTGTATGAACACTCTATATATTTTGGAGATTAAACCCTTATCTGATGCATCATTGGCAATTATGCTCTCCCATACAGTGGGTTCCTTTTCTGTTTTGATGGTTGTTTCTTTTGCTGTGCAGAAGCTTTTGAGTTTGATGTAGTCCCATGTGTTCATTTTTCCCTTTGTTTCTGTAGCCTTAGGTGATGTATCAGTGAAGATTCTGCTGCGTATGATCCGGAATTTTGTTGCCTACATTTTCTTCTAGGATTTTTATGGATTCACGAGTCACATTTAAGTCTTTTATCCATTTTTATTTATTCTTGTGTATGGTGTAAGTTGATGGCCTAGTTTCATTTTTTTGCATGTAGCTGTCCAATTTTCCCAACACCATTTATTAAAGAGGCTGTCTTTACTCCATTGTATGCTCTTGCCACCTTTGTCGAATATTAATTGAGCATAATGTCTTGGGTCAATTTCTGGATTCTCTGTTCTGTTCCACTGGTCTATATGTCTGTTCTTGTGCTGTTTTTATAATTTTCTTTTTTATCCTCACTTGAGGACATTTTTTCATTTTTTGTTCAGATAGAGTGGGAGGGAGAGAGAGGAAGAGAGAGAGAAAGAAACATCGACGTGAAAGGGACACATCGAGTGGCTGCCACCGGCATGACCAACCAGGGCTGGGAACAAACTGCAAACGAGGTACATGCCCTTAGCGGGAACCGAACCCGGGTCTCCCTGGACCACAGGCTGATGCTCCAATCACCGAGCCAAACCGGCCAGGTCTTTCTTTATAATTTTTTTTTTTTTATCCTCACTTGAGGACATTTTTTCATTTTTTGTTCAGATAGAGTGGGCCAGGCTGTTTTGATTACAGTAGCTTTGTAGTATAACTTGATATCCAGTATTGTGATCCCACCTACTTTGTCCTTCTTTTTCAAGATTGCTGTGGCTATTCGGGGTCTTTTTTGGTTCCATATGAACTTTTGAAGTATTTGTTCTAGTTCTGTGAAATATGTCACTGGTATTTTGATGGGGATTGCATTGAATCTATAGATTGCTTTGGGTAATATGGACAATTTAATGATGTTAATTCTTCCAATCCATGAACAAGGTATGTGCTTCCACTGTTTTATATCTTTCTCTATTTCTTTTTTCAATGTCCTGTAGTTTTCTGCAAATAGGTCCTTTACTTCTTTGGTTAAGTTTATTCCTAGGTATCTTAATTTTTTTGCCGCGATGGTAAATGGAATTGTTTTTTTAGGTTCTCTTTCTGTGAGTTCATCGTTAGTGTATAAGAATGCTTTTGATTTCTTGACGTAAATTTTGTATCCTGCTACTTTGCCAAATTCATTTATTAAGTCTAGTAGATTTTTGATGGAGTCTTTAGGGTTTTCTATATATAATATCATGTCATCAGTGAATAATGACAGTTTCACTTCCTCCTTTCCAATTTGGATTCCTTTTATTTTTTCTTCACGTCTGATTGCTGTGGCTAAGACTTCCAGTACTATGTTAAATAAGAGAGGTGAAAGTGGGCATCCCTGTCTTGTTCCTGTTCTTAAGGGAAATGTTTTTAGTTTTTGCCCATTGAGTATAATGTTGGCTGTAGGTCTTTCATGTATGGCCTTTATTATATCAAGATATGATCCCTCTATTCACATATTGCTGAGCATTTTTATCAGAAATGGGTGCTGGATTTTGTCGAATGCTTTTTCAGCATCTATTTATATGATCATGTGGTTTTTATCTTTCATTTTGTTTATGTGGTGTATCACATTTATTGATTTTTGAATATTGAACCAGCCTTGCATCCCTGGGATGAATCTCACTTGGTCATGGTGAATAATTTTTTTGATGTATTGCTGGATCCGATTTGCTAGTATTTTGTTAAGGATTTTGGCATCTATGTTCATCAGGTATATTGGCCTGTAGTTTTCTTACTTTGTAGTGTCTTTTTCTGGTTTTGGAATTAGGATTATGCTGGCCTCATAAAATGAGTTTGGAAGTCTTCCTTCGTCTTGAATTTTTTGAAATAGTTTGAGAAGAATGGGTGTTAGTTCTTTGAATGTTCAGTAAAACTCCCCTGTGAAGCCATCCGGGCCTGACCTTTTGTTTGCTGGGAGGGTCTTGATTACATCTTTAATTTCCTTTGTTGTTATTGGTCTATTCAAGTTTTCTATCTCTTCCCGGTCCAGTTTTGAGAGACTATGCGTTTCTAGAAATTTGTCCATTTCACTTAGATTGTCGAATTTGTTGCCGTATAAATGTTCATAGTATTTGCTAACAATCCTTTGTATTTCTGTGGTGTCTGTTGTTACTTCTCCTCTTTCATTTCTGATTTTGTGTATTTGGGTTCTCTCCCTTTGTTTCTTGGTGAGTCTAGCTAAGGATCCATCAATCTTGTTTATCTTTTCAAACAACCAGCTCTTTGTTTCATTGATCCTTTGAATTGTTTTTCTGGTCTCTATGTCATTTATTTCTGCTCTGATCTTTACTATTTCCTTCCTTCTACTTGCTCTGGGGTTTTCTTTTGTTTGCTTTCTAGTTCTTTAAGCTGTGAGGTTAGATAGTCTATTAGAAATTTTTCTTGTTTCTTGAGGTAGGCCTGGTGTGCTATGAACTTCCCTCTCAGAACTGCTTTCACTGCATCCCATAGATTTTGTGTTGTTGTGTGTTCATTTTCATTGGTTTCCAGGAAGTATTTAATTTCTTCCTTGTTCTCCTTGGTAACCCATTCATTGTTTAATAACATGCTATTTAGTCTCCAAGTGTTCAAATGTCTTTGCATGTTCTTGTTGCAATTGATTTCTAGTTTCATGCCATTGTGGTCTGAGAAGATGCTTGATATGATTTCAATCTTCTTGAACTTCTGGAGACTTAGTTTGTGTCCTAACATGTGGTCTATCTTTGAGAATGTCCCATGTGCCTTTGAGAAGAATGTGAATTCTGTAATTTTGGGGTGTAATTCTCTGTAAATATCTAGTAAATCCATTTGGTCTAGTGTTTCATTTAGAGTCTCTGTTTCCTTGTTCATTTTTTGTCTAGAAGATCTATCCAGTGATGTCAGTGGGGTGTTGAAGTCCCCTGGTATGATTGTATTGCTGTCGATTTCTCCTTTGAAGTCCTCTAGAAGATTTTTAATACATTTTGGTGCTTCTATATTGGGTGCATATATGTTCACCAAGGTTATGTCTTCCTGTTGGATACATCCTTTCAATATTATGTAGTGACCTTCTTTATTTCTAGTTATGGCCTTCATTTTGAAATCTATTTTATCAGATATGAGTATTGCTACCCCAGCTTTTTTTTCTTTCTGTTTGCTTGGAAGACTTTTTTTCCATCCCTTCACTTTCAGCCTATGTGAGTCTTTTGTTGTGAGGTGGGTCTCTTGTAAACAACATATATATGGGTCATGCTTTCTTATCCAATCCGCTACCCGGTGTCTTTTTATCGAAGCATTCAATCCATTTACATTTAAGGTGATTATTGATATGTACTTATCTATTGCCATTTTTGTTAGTGTGGTTCTATTTTCCTTTCTATTTCTTCTACTAATTACAGCAGTCCTTTTAACATTTCTTGCAGTGCTGGTTTGGTGCTAATGTATTCCCTTAGCCTTTTTTTTTTTTATCTGAGAAGCTCTTTATTTGACCTTCTATTTTGAATGATAGCCTTTCTGGGTAGAGTAGTCTTGGATTCAGATCCTTGTTTTTCATGACCTTGATTACTTCATGCCATTCCCTTCTGGCCTGTAGTGTTTCTGTTGAGAAGTCAGCTGATAAACTTATGCGGGTTCCTTTGTAGGTAACCTGTTGCTTATCTCTTGCTGCCTTTAGGATTCTCTCTTTGTCTTTAATTTTTGGCATTTTAATTATTATGTGTCTTGGTGTGGGCCTGTTTGGGTTCTTCTTACTTGGCACCCTCTGTGCTTCTTGACAGCATTCTCATACACCAACAATAAATTCACAGAAAGAGAAACTAAAAACAATCCCATTTAGTATCATAGCAAGAAAAATTAAGATACCTAAGAATAAACTTAACCAAAGAAGTAAAGGAATTCTTCACAGAAAACTACAGTTCATTGAAAAAAGAAATAGAGGAAGATATTAAAAAGTGGAAGCATATACCATGTTCATGGATTGGAAGAATTAACATCATTAAAATGTCTGTACTACCCAAAGCAATCTATAGATTCAATACAATCCCTATCAAAATACCAATGATATATTCATAGAACTAGAACAAACACTCCAAAAGTTTATATGGAACCAAAAACACCCTGAATAGCCACAGCAATCTTGAAAAGGAAGAACAAAGTAGGAGAGATCACAATACCAGGTTATACTACAAAGCCATTGTAATCAAAACAGCCTGGTAATGGCTCAAGAACAGGCATATAGATTAATGGAGCAGAACAGAGAAACCAGAAATTGACCCAGGAGAATATGCTCAATTAATATTTGATAAAGCTGGCAAAAGCATACAGTGAAGTCAAGACAGCCTCTTTAACAAATGTTAAAGAGGGAAAATTGGACAGCTACATGCAAAAAATGAAACTAGACCATCAACTTACACCATACACAAGAATAAACTCAAAATGGATAAAAGACTTAAATGTGACTCATGAATCCATAAAAATCCTAGAAGAAAATGTAGGCAACAAAATTTCAGACATCATACACAGCAGAATTTTCACTGATACAACACCTAAGGCAAGAGAAACAAAGGAAAAAGTGAACACATGGGACTACATCAAACGAAAAAGCTTCTGCAGTGCAAAAGTAACAAACATCAAAATGGAAAAAGAACCCACTATATGGGAGAGGATAATTGCCAATGATACATCAGGTAAGGGGTTAATTTCCAAAATATATAGAGTACTCATACAACTCAACAAAAGAAAGACAAAGAACCCAATTAAAAAATGGACAGAGGACCTAAATAGACACCTCTCTATTTAGGACATACAAATGACCAAGCGATATATAAAAAAGTGCTCAACATCACTAATCATCAGAGATATGCAAATTAAAATGACTGTGAGGTATCACCTCACACCTGCCAGAATGGCCGCCATCAACAAATCATCAAACAACAAGTGTTGTCAAGGGTGTGGAGAAAAGGGAACTCTAGTACACTGCTGGTGGGAATGCAGACTAGTGCATCCACTATGAAAAACACTATGGTGTTACCTCAAAAAATTAAAAATTGAACTTCCATTTGACCCAGTGATCCCAATTCTAGGAATATATCCTAAGAAACCTGAAACACAAATCAGAAAGAATATATGTACCCCTATGTTCATAGCAGCACTATTTACAATAGCTAAGATCTGTAAACAACCCAAGTGTCCATCAGTAGATGAGTGGATGAAAAAGCTGTGGTACATGCACACAATGGAATACTATGCAACTCTCAGAAAGAAAGATCTCTTATCCTTTGAGATGGCATGGAAGGACCTGGAGAGTATTATGCTAAGTGAAACAAGCTAAGCAGAGAAAGACAAATATCACATGATCAATTATTTGTGAAATATAATGAACAGAACAAACTGATTAACAAAACAGGCCCAGAGACATAGAAGTAGGGTACAGACTGACAAACCTCAGAAGAGGGTGGAGGGGGGAAGAGGTAAATCACAGAACTTATATGCATATATGCATAACCAATGGACATAGACAACAAAGCTGGGGATCGGGCGGGGAAGGGGGAGATAGAAATGAGTGTGTCAATTGGGGGAAAGGGAGAAACATCTGTAACAAAATAAATTAATAAAAATATAAAGTAGATTGAATGAAGCAAAGGATTACATCAGTGACTTGGAAGAGAAGGTAGAAAAAATACCTAATTAGAGCAGCAAAAAGAAAAAAGAATTAAAAAGCAGGAGGATAGTTTAAGGGAACTTTGGAACAATATGAAACATAGCAAAATTCATATTATAGGAGCACCATAAAGAGAAAAATGTGAGCAAAGAATAGAGAAGTTGTTTAAAGAAATGATAGAAAACGTCCCTAACCTGATGATGGAAAACGTCACACAAGTTCAAGAAGCACAGAGAGTCCCAATCAAGATGAACCCAAAGAGATGTACTCCAAGATGCACATTAATTAAATGACAAATCTTAAAGATAAAGAATCTTAAAGCCTGCAAGAGAAAGACAGAAAGCTACCTACAGGAGAGTTCCCATTAGATTGTCATCTGATTTCTTGAGAGAAACACTTCAGACCAGAAGAGATTGATATGAAGTATTCAGAATAATGAAAAGCAAGGACCTGAATCCAAGACTATTTTATCATTTGAAATTGAAGGCAAAATAAAGAGATTACCAGATTTAAAAAAAAAAAAAAAAAAAAAGGCTAACAGGATGTATTACCACTAAACCAGCATTGCAAGAAATGTTAAAGGGACTGCTTTAAGAAGAAGAAGAAATAGAGAGAGAAACTTAGGTATAAAGAAAAAAATGGCAACAAATAAGTACCAAATTAAGATTATTAATAATAGCCTTAAATGTAAATGGATTAAATGCTCCAATCAAAAGACATAGGGTAGCTGAATGGATAAGAAAACATGATCTATATATGTGTTGTCTACAAGAGTCCCCCCTTAGAACAAAAGATTCCCACAAATCTAATGTGAAGAGATGTTAAAAATTATTCCATGCAAGTGGAACTGAAAAAAAAAAAAAGAAAGAAAGAAAAGAAAACGTGGGGTAGCAATACTCGTATGTGACAAAATAAACTTCAAAACAAAGGCCATAACAAGAGACAAAAATGGTCACTACATAATACTAAAGGGATCAATCCAACAAAAAAGTATAACCCTTGTAAACATATATGCACCCAGCATAGAAGTAACTAAATATATAAAAATACTCTTGGAGGACAGTAAGAGAGAGATCAATAGCAATTCTGTCATAGTAGGGAAATTTAACACCCTACTAAAATTACTGGATAGATCTTTCAGACAAAAAATTAACAAGGGAAGAGTGGCCTTAAATGACACAATAGATAAAATGGAATTACAGTAAAACCTCAATATAACAAACTAAATTGGGTGAAGGATGTCTGTTAAAGCTGTAAGTCCATTATATAATAAAGTAGGTTTTCAGAATGCATATGTTAAAAAATTGACAAATTAATTTACCTGTTTTTTCTTATGTAGACACATTTATGTAATTAAAATTAAATACGTATGAAAAGTTTAATTTCACAGAAAAGTTTTCTACTTTCATTATTGCTTATGTACTGACCACAGTTTTGAGACTGTAATAAATAAGTATGCAATCTAAATAAAAATAAATAAACATTTTTTCTAAAATATGCTTTCATTATATTTAACTAAACAAATAAATAATGTTCTTAAAAACAAAACAAAATTTAAATTTTACAAATACACAAAAATTTTTTTTTACTTAATAGTTTTTGGATAATGATATATCCAGACACTCTCGTTGTGGCATGACATTAATGCTTGATGTCTGGGTGCTTGCTTTAGGTATTTCTGCTTTGAAAAAACTATCAAGTTTTATTTGAACTTTTTAAGTATTTTCTTTTTTTATAATTAATTCCTTAAAATTACAAAAAAATGGGTCTAATAAAGCTGAATTTTGTTATCTAAAGAATTGTCAAAAATATTGGATAATCAAGATATGATCTAATCACTGATAACTTTATTATTGGGCATGTTGTTTCTTCTTCCTCGTTCTCTTCACTCCCATCCTCATCTTCAAAGTCATACCTTCATCTGCTGTTTCACTTCCAGTCATGAGGGTCACCGTCATCTTCTACCCACAGTAAAACATCCTCCTCAGCTCCTTCTTCTCCACCAATGTTCTGTATTGTCCTACAGTGATTAGTGACCTCTAGCTTTTCTAAATCCAAGTCTGCATCTTTGTGGTCAAGCAAATTCTTCCAACCATTTCCCAGTGTTTGCACTTTCACTTTTTCCCATGCTGCAGCAACATTTAAAAATGCCCATTTTAAACTGTAACTCTTTAAGGCTTATAAGGTCTGCTGTCCTCTTGTAGCTTCTTCATTATCTTCACCCAGCAATACAGCCATAACTTCCTTTAAAAACATTTTGCAGTATATTTGTTTGGTTGCTAGAACTATCTCTTGGTCCATGGGCTGGATAAGTGATACTGCATTTTTGGCAAATACATCTAAATTTGCCATCTTCTGAACATAAAATATTTTTGGATGGATGAGCAGGAACATTGTCTAAAAGCAATAAACATTTTGCATATTCCGGTGGTCTTCCAAGCGCTTCACTTTGAAATTTCCTGACTGCAGGTACAAATTCTTTAATAAAACAGTCGCGGAAAATATCCAAGTTGAATCGTGCCTTTGTAGAGTTATAATATAAAAAAAGCAGATGATTCATTATATTTTATAAAACTCTAGGTTTACGAGACTTACCAACAATTACAGGTGTCAGTTTATGTTATCTATTGCTGAAGCACAAAGCAGTACTGAGACCCTGTCCTTGCTGATTTTTCCTCCAGGTGTCGATTTTTCATATTTCCAGACTTGTGTGTTTTCAGGCACAGAATGCCAGAACAATCCAGCTTCGTCAGCATTGTAAACGTGAGACTGTTATATATGTTCTATTAATTTTTGCCTAAATGGTTCAATATTTTCTGTTGGAGCACTTGAAGCCATAAGTTCGTTTGTTCATAATTCTGTGCCTTTTGTGAAAGTGCCAAAGTTATCCGTCACTTACTTTTTGAATGGTGTTCATATGATTTGCTAAATTAATTGCTACAGATTTAAATTCAACTGCCCAAACTGGTACCTCACAAGAACATTGTTGTGCATGCCACTTCAAATGCTTCTTCCATTGAAGTTTCACGTGCTAATTTCATACGTTTTCTGGGACTGGTGTTTGCACCTACGTGATATATTAACACAATTTTTTTGTCTTTTTAAAAATAATTTATCTTATTGTTGAAAATATTACAGATGTCCCTCCTTTTTTCCCCCAACTGACACCGTCCTCCCTGTTTCCCCCCAACAACTTCACTGTACTGTTTTCTGTGTCCATTGGTTAACATATATTCATATAAGTTCATTGGTTTATCTCTACCCACCGCCAACCTCTTCCCTCTGAGGTTTGTTAGTCTGTTCCCTACTCCATGTCTCTCGATCTATTTTGTTTGTCAGCATATTTTGTGCCTTTGTTTTTTGTTTTGTTTTTTTAAATGTCTGATACAGTTTGCTTTTGTATGCCATATTGCTCACATATATGAGACACAGACACTCTCAATTCCAACTTTTGTATGACTTCTAATTTTTGATTTAACATTAAATTAACTCTTTTTCATTTGTCCATATTTTAAGGTTAAGATTTCAAAGATGTGTTTTACCATACATACATAATTTAAAATTTATACTGAATAGGTTTAGTAAATGCATACATTCATTAATCACCATGAGTACACAGATGCACATGGTTGCTATGTGACACTTGTTGGCCACATCAGAACATTGGCCAACAAGTGTCAAAACTGCTGCAGAAAGTCATGCCACACAACATCAGAACCAACCACTGTGCGCAATATGATTTGATCATGTGCTAATCATTAGATCTACATTCTTGAATTTAAATATGTAGACTATAGTTGTAGATATGTAATATTTATTTATGTCAGCAAAATTACTAGCGATTTTTTCAACATATGGCCTATTCGCTAAAATTTGTTAAAAATAATAGTAATTAGTAACAAAAAATAACATTAATTTAATTATAAGCAAATATTGGTTAAAAGCATTTTAAAATTAACAGGGTGTTAATTTTCACACATGACATATGGATTGGAAATTTTGTCCATTAAATTTGAAGTCCATTAAATAGAGTTCTGCAAAATCAAGGGTTCACTGTAATTGATATTTATAGAACATTTTATCCCAAAACAGCAGAATCTACATTCTTCTAAAGTGTACTTAGAATATTCTCAAACATAGACCACATATTAGGACACAAAATAAGTCTTAACAAATTAAAGAAGATTAAAATTATATCAAGCATTATCTTGGATCATAATGACATGAAACTAGAAATCAACTACAATAGAAAAACTCATAAACATTCAAACACTTGGAGGCTAAATAGCATGTTATTAAACAATGAATGGGTTACCAATGAGAAAAAGGAAGAAATAAAAAACATCCTGGAAACAAACAAAAATGAACACGCAACAACCACAAATCTATGGGACATAGCAAGAGCTGTTCTGAGAGGGAAGTTCATATTACTACTGGCCTATCTCAAGAAACAAACAAAAAAAGGTCAAACAAACAATCCATCCAGACAACTAAAAGAATCATAAAGAGAACAACAAATAAAACCAGAGTAAGTAGAAGAAAGAAAGTAATAAAGATCAGAAGGGAAATATGACATAGAAACTAAAATAACAATTCAAAAGATTAATAAAACCAAGAGCTGGTTCTTTGAAAAGATTTTAAAAAATTGATGATCCTTTAGCCAGACTCATCAAGAAACAAAGAGAGAAGACCTGCATAAATAAAATGTGAAATGAAATAGAAGTAACAACTAACATCACAGAAATATAAAGGATTGTAAGGAAATATTATGAAAAACTATATGCCAACAAACTGAACAACCTGAGAAAAATGCACAAATTCCTAGAAACATAGAATCTTCCAAAACTCAATTAGGAAGAACGTTAAAACACTCCCAGTAAACAAAAGCCTGGACCAGATACCTCACTGGTAAGTTTTACCAAACATTCAAGGACAAACTAACACCTATCCTCCTCAAATATTTCAAAATATTCAAGAGGAGGAAAGACTTCCAAGCTCTTTTACAAGGCCAACATTATCCTAATTCCAAAACTAGATAAAGACACTACAAAGAAAGAAAATTACCAGCCAATAACCCTGATGAACATAGATCCTAGAATTCTCAACAAAATATTAGCAAATCAAATCCAACAATACATTAAAAATATCGTACATCATGACCAAATGGAATTTATTCTGGGGATGCAAGTCTCATATAATATTCACAAATCAAAATATGATACATCACATAAACGAAATAAAGGATAAAAATCACATGATCGTATTAATAGATGCAGCAAAAGCATTCAACAAATTCCAGCACCCATTTATGATAAAAAAAAACAACACCTCAGCAAAGTGGCAATACAGGGATCATACCTCAACATAATAAAAGCCATATGTGACAAACCTAAAGCCGACATCATACTCAATAGGCAAAACCTAAAAATGAGGTACAAGACAGGCTGTCAGCTTTCTCCACTCTTACTCAACATAGTACTAGAAGTCTTAGCCAGTTATCAGAAATGAAGAAGAAATAAAAGGCATCTAAATTGCAAAGGATGAAGTAATACTCTCATTATTCTCAGATGACATGATATTGTACATAAAAAACACTGAAGAGTCCATCAAAAAACTGCTAGATTTGATCAATGAATTCGACAAAGTAGCAGGATACAAAATTGACATCCACAAATTGATGGCATATTTATACACCAATAATGAACTCTCAGAAAGAGAAACTAAAAAAAAAAAAAAAAAAAAAAAAGCCCATTTACCATTGCAACAACAACAGAAAATAAGATACTTGGGCATAAACTTAACCAAGGTGGTAAAAGACCTATACTTGGAAAGCTTTAGGACATTGAAAAAGGAATTACAGTAAGATACATACAAGTGCAAGCATATACTGTGTTCATGAATTGGAAGAATTAACATTGTTAACATGTTCATACTACCCAAAGCACTCTACACATTCAACACAAGCCTTTTTAAAATTCCAGCAGCGTATTTCACAGATCTAGAGTCAATATTTCAAAAATGTATATGGAACCAAAAAAGACCCTGAATAGCTGCAACAATCTTTAGAAAAAAGAAAAAAATGGGAGGGATCATGATACTGGATATCAGGTTATACTACAAAGCCATTGTAATCAAAACAGCCTGATAATGGTACAAGACAGGCATATAGATAAATGGAATAAAACAGAGACCCTAGTAATCAACCAACACCAATATGGTCAATTAATATTTCACAAAGGAGGCAAGAGCATACAATGGAGTAAAGACAGCCTCTTTAATAAATGGTGTTGGGAAAATTGGACAGGTACATGAAAAAATATGAAACTGCATCACCAACTTACACCATACACAAGAATAAACTCAAAAGAGATAAAAGACTTAAATGTAAGTCGCAAAATTATAAAAATTCTGGAAAACATAGGCAGAAAAATCTCAGACATCTCACATAGCAGACTTTTCACTGATACATCTCCTATGGCAAGAGAATCAAAGAAAAAAAATATACAAATGGGACTAAATCAAAATAAAAATCTTCTGCACAGCAAAAGAATCCAGCATTAAAATGAAGAGGTTACTCTCTGTGTAGAACATATTTGCCAATGATACATGTGAGAAGGGGTTAATTTCCAACATACACAAAGAGCTCATACAACTTAACACCAGGAAGACAAACTCTATTTAAAAAATGGATGAAGGACCTGAATAGACAAAGAGGACATACAGATGTCCAAGAGACATGAAAAAATGCTTAGTGTCACTAATCATCAGAGAGATGCAAATTAAAACCTCAATGAGGTATCACCTCACACTTGCCAGAGTGGCTACCATCAGTAAATCAATAAAAGGCAAGTGCTGGCGAGGGTGTGGAGAAAAAGAACCCTAGGGCACGGCTGGTGGGAATGCAGACTGGAGTTTCCTCAAAAAATTAAAAATAGAACTGCCATTTGACCCAGTAACCCCACCTCTTAGAATATACCCTAAGAATCTTGAAACACCAATCAGAAAGAATACATGTACCCCTATGTTCATAGCAGCATCATTTATAATTGCTAAGATCTGGAAACAGCCCAAGTGCCCAAGAGCAGATGAGTGGATAAAAAATCTGTGGTACATATACACAATGGAACACTATGCGGATATAAGAAAAACAAAGAAACTCTCACCCTTTGTGGCAGCCTAGAGGGACTGGAGGGTATTGTGCTAAGCAAAATAAGCCAGTTAGAGAAAGACAAATATCACATGGTCTCACTTATATATGGAATCTAATGAACAAAATAAAATGACAAAATATGCCCAGAGTCATGGAAGCATGGAACAGAATGATAGTTCTCAGAGAAGAGGGGTGTGGAAGGGACAAGAAGAGATTGACCAAAGAACATATATGCATATATGTATAACCCATGGACACAGACACTAGTGTGGGGAAGGCCTTGGGTGGGGCAGGGGCTGGGTGGAGGAGGGCAAAGGGGGTTAAAATGGGAGGCATCTGTAATACTGTCAACAATAAATAATAAAAATTAAAATAAGTAGGCAATTTGGGAAAATATAATTATATTTTGTTTCCCTGAAGGTCTAATGAAGCTGCAACCACAAGAAAATGGTTCAAGAGTATATAGAAATGATTAAATGAGCGTAAATAAGCATACCACCCACATGATCTTTGTTCCACAGTTGAAGTTATAGCAAAATATGGAGAATTCTTGGTGATTTCTATCTTATAAGAACCCAAGACACTCTGAGTATGAAAACCTTATTCGACTTGATAGCTACAGAGACAGTCTATCTATTCTCGCAGCAACATCAAACATAAATTTGTAGCCAGCGTGAAAAACAATAGCATCATTTTAACCAAAGGGAAAATAGGATCCTAGTGTAGATATATGCTATATTCCATTCCACCTGGTCAATCAGGACTAGGCAGTAAGACTCCTGTCAGCCTTTCAGGTTTTCTGTGTTGGGAGGGGCCATCGGATTGTGACTGTACATATAAGAGGGACTTGCCCTCTTAAAACTGTGGCCCTTTCAATTCTAACTAATGTACAGAGGTCGGTCTGAAGAACCATTGTATATTTGACCAGTTCCATTATCCTTATGACAGTACCTCCTGACATCACTGTAAGCAAACTTTCTGCCCTACTTTCAGCAGGAATCAGAGGCAGAGAAGGAAACTTTCACAAACACACACACACACACACACACACACACACACACACATCATTTGTTACCTCTTCAACCTGACTTTCCTATCCTTCCCACATTCCAAGGCATCAACTGATCTATCCTTTGCCACTACAGATTATTGTGCATTTTTTAGAATTTGGAATAAATAGATTTATGTACCATGTGTTCTTTTGTAGGAGGTACTGGGTCTGGCTTCTTTTGCTCAGACATTCTAGTAAGTACATGGTATTACCTTAATGTAGTCTTCATTTGAATTTCCCTGATGGCTAAAGATAATTAATTGAGCATGTGCTTTTATATCATTGATGTGCCTTGGGTAAAGTGTCTATACAAATCATGTGTCCATTTTGCATTTAGGTTTTTTGTTTTATTACTGAGTTTTGAAAATTTTATTTTTTATATTCTGGATGTCTTTTACAGACATGTGATTTGCAAATACTTTCTCCCAGCATGTAGCTTATCTTTTCATTCCTTGAACAGAGTCTTAAAAAGAGCAGAAAATTTTAATTTTATCTTTTTTTTTTTTTTCAATTTATAGATTGTGTTTTTGGTGTTGTATCTAAGAAATCTTTGCCAAAGCCAAGATTAAAAAAAAAAATGTCTCCTATGTTTTCTTATATTGTAAAATTTCTAAAACTTTTATAATTTTTGATTTTTGGTTTACAACCCATTAGGTGTTAATTTTAGCATATGGTAAAGATATGGATTAAATGTCTTTGCCCTTTTTATTTTTCTGAACCTGAAACCTGGAAGCAGTTACTATCTTAAATCACAAGAGAAAACATTATATCTGGTCTTGCACTTGCCTTTGATGTTAGAAAATACTGGTAAACAAATACAGGAATAAGGCAGAAGCTAGTTCCTCCTGGGAAAAAAGGCGGACCTCTGAATGTCATTGAGACAGAGGTGCTGGACAGGTCTTTCAGTGTAATTCATCTTAATTCTGTTAATAATAAGCCTCCCTATCATTAACCCCAGTTTTGTTTCAACATTTAAACCTTAGATTTCTAAAATAGTAGTAAAAGACACAAGAATTAGGGAGACAGGTAAAAAAAAAATCTTGAAATTTTATTTACTCTGTCCCTAAGGCATCCAAAGGTCATATTTTATATTGTTTTTTACAGAAGAGAAGCTGTGTCATTGTTAAAGACATAATGTTGAATATTATTAAAGGTAATGCATTTTAAAATTTCTAAACCTATGATAATCATACACCAAGCAAGCAATGAGGAAATAATTACACAGCTTCACATGTTCCTAGTACAACTACTTATAGAAAGAAAAACAGTCATAGTCTTAGTGTGTGTGTGTGTGTGTGTGTGTGTGTGTGTGTGTGTGTGTGTGTAAGGTATGGCATCAAGTTTCTGGAAGGTGGTCAATGGCATATATCAAAGATATACTGTGAGTTATTTTAAATGAAGATTTTTTTAAACATAAAATATTTTCTTTGGCAAATTGTGGTAACTTGGATTTCTCCCTTCAAGATTGCACTATATTCCGAACTTTCCTCAATGATTGAATTCTTTGTTGGAAATTTTCAGTAGAACATAATTTGATATGGAATAGATAGGATATTTAAAATGATAATGTATACAGTCAAGATGGCACTGTAGGGAAATACTGTACTCAGAACCTCCCACAACCACATTAAAATTACTAAACTACAAAACAACCATTATCTGGAACTGCCTGAAATCTAGCCCAACAGAAGTCCTTATAACTAAGGACATAAAAAAGAAGCTATGTGGAAACTGGTAGGAGGGTCAGAGAAAAGGAACAGGCTGGTCTAACACCCATATGTGGTGATTAAAAATCAGGAGGGAGCCCTGGCCAGTTTGGCTCAGTGGTTAGAGCATCGGCCTGCGGACCAGAGAGTCCCGGGTTCGGTTCCTGCTAAGGGCACATGCCTCAGTTGCGGTTTGTCCCTGGCCCTGGTTGGGGTTGTGTGGGTGGCAACCAGTCGATGTGTCTCTTTCACATCGATGTTTCTCTCTCTCTTCCTCCCTCTCGCTCTATCTGAAGATAAATGCAAAAATGTCCTTGGATGAGGATAAAAAAAAAATAAAAAAATCAGGAGGGATATCTTGGCTGTGGGGATTCTCCCTGAGGAAGTATGGGTTCCAGTCCAACACCAGAATCCCCAGCCTAGGATTCCAGTGCCAGGAAAAGAATTCCCCATAACTTTTGGCTGTAAAAACCATCAAGAATTGTGGCTGTGTGAGACAGAGGGCTGTTGGAGTCATGCATTCTTCTTAAAGGGCCCATGCATGAACTTACTTGGATTCACTTACTCTGAGTTCCAGCACTGGGACAGAAGCTCAAAAGGCACCAAGGACACATCAAGAGAAAGCAAATTGCCTGGCTTCAGGATGAGGGCTGAAGGAGCAGCTTTCTCCCAGACAGAAGTGCTGACAGAGGCCATTGTTCCCTTTCTGAGTTTCCCTTGGCTGAGTTGGTGCCATATCTGAGTCTCCATCAATCTGGCTAACTCTGTTTGCCCTGCTTTAGTGATTCCCAGAGACCGGACTTCACCTATATTTTGGGCCCACTCTAGCCATTCCCAGAAGCTTTTCCATACAAATGGCCTGTCTTGTTTCATGCTTTGGACTTTCCTAAAATCTCTCAAACAAGCAGCATCTGGTCTCTGCATAACCCATACTTCTTGCTAAGTGGCCCTAGGACAGGCACTAGCAGCAGCCAGCCTAGATTCACAGCTTGGCCTCTCCTGGGTACCTCCAAGCCCAGCACAATTAGTAAATATCTGCAGATCCAACCCAACCACCTCCATGAGTTGACACACTCAAAGGACACATACAGCAGGCACCAAAGCCCCACTGATGTGAGTCCTGCTCCTTTGGGTCAGTTCTGGCACAGCAGCTCCTCCACTGTAGTCACAGATGGTGCTCACAGCCACCTGGCTTTGGGGTCAATCCCTTAGTGATTTGCCAAGAGTAATCAAGGCTCAACTACAACAGGAGGGTGCATACAGCCCACATGGGGAATGCACCTGGAGCTCCCAGCTGAGGTGACTGGGAAGATTGTGCCACTGAGTCCTACAAGACACCTATTACATAAGGCCACTCTACCAAGACTGGGAGATATAGCAGCTCCACCTAATACATAGAAACAAACACAGGGAAGTAGCTAAAATGAGGAGACAAAGACACAGGTCCCAAGTGAAAAATGAGAGAAATTTCCAGAAAAAATAACTATATGAAATAGAGGCAAGCAAACTACCAGAGAGTTCAAAACAATGGTTATACAAATGTTCAAGGAATTTAGTGAGAACTTCAATAGCATAAAATGGACACAGAAATAATAAAAAATGTACCAGTAAGAAATAAAGAATATACTAGCTAAAATGAAGAATACATTACAGGGAATCAACAGTCAAGCAAATGAAACAGAGACTCGAATCAGCAATTTGAAAGATAAGGAAGAAGAAAACACCCAATCAGAAAAGCAAAAAGAAAAAATACTCCCCCCCAAAAATAAATGAAGATAATATAAGGAGGCTTTTGGACAACTTCAAGCATACCAACCCAATATTCACATCAGAGGAGTACTGGAAGGAGGAGAATGAGAACAAGAAAATGAAAACCTATTTGAAAATATAATGATGGAAAATTCCCTAACCTGGGAAGGAAATAGACATACAGGAAGCACAGATATTCCTTACCAAGAAAAATCCAAAGAGGCTCACACCAAGACACATTATCATTAAAATGCCAAAGTTTAAAGACAAAGAGAGAATCTTAAGGGCAGCATGAGAAAAGCAGTTAGTTACCTACAAGGGAGCTTCCATAAGACTGTCAGCTGATTTCTCAACAGAAACTTTGCAGGCCAGAAGGATTGAAACGAAATATTCAAAGTGATGAAAAACAAGAGTCTATGTAAAATTGAAGGAAATCTCACACCTTGTCACAGCATTGATGGACCTAGAGAGCATTATGCTAAATGAAATAAGCCAATCAGAGAAAGACAAATACATTATGATTTCACTCATATGTGGAATCTAATAAAAAACAAAACAAAAAACAAGTGAAATAGAGACAGACTCATAGATAGAGAGTGGGTTGACAGCTCTTGGGGATGGAGGAGGTTGGGTAGGGGGCATGGCAGGACACAGCAAAAATGGAAAAAGAGAAAAAAAAAGTTTATCGACATGGACAAAAGTGTGGTAATTGTGATGGGGAGGGAGTGGGGGGAGGTAGAAGAGGGTATGGGGGGAATAAATGGTGATGGACTGAGACTTGACTTGGGATGGTGAACATACAATACAGTGTACAGAAGATGTGTTGTATAATTGTGCACCTGAACCTGTATATTTTTGTTAACCACTGTCACCCCAATAAATTTAAAAAGAAAGAAAGAAAGAAAGAAAGAAAGAAAGAAAGAAAGAAAGAAAGAAAGAAAGAAAGAAAGAAAAGCAAGGGACTACAGACAAGATTATTCTACCCAGCAAAGCTATCATTTAGAATCCAAGGACAGCTAAAGAGCTTCACAGACAAGAAAAAGCTAAAGGAATTTATCACCACCAAACTAGTATTATAAGACTGTTGAAGGATCTTCTTTAAGAAGAATAAATAAGAAAAATAAAAAATATTAATAATAAGCACTGGCCTGTTTGGCTCAGTGGTTAGAGTGTTGGCAAGCAGACCAAAGAGTTGTGGGTTCAATTCCAGTCAAGGGCACGTACCTCAGTTGTGGTTCAGTCCCTGGGCCTGGTCGGGATTGTGAGGAGGCAACCAGTCGATGTGTCTCTCTCACATCAATGTTTCTCTTTCTCTCTCACCCTCCCACTCTATCTGAAAATAAATGGAAAAATATCCTCGGGTGAGGATTAAAAAATATATATGAATAATAAAATGACAATAACTAGATATCTATCAATAATGACTTTAAATGCAAATGGATTA
Organism: Tadarida brasiliensis; assembly: GCA_030848825.1. Lineage (NCBI taxonomy): Eukaryota > Metazoa > Chordata > Mammalia > Chiroptera > Molossidae > Tadarida > Tadarida brasiliensis. Next base: position 96,505,635 of record CM061266.1, read on the forward strand.
AATGCTCCAATAAAAAGACATATGGTGACTGAATGGATAACAAAACAAGACCTTCACATATGTTATCTACAAGAAGCTCACTTCAGATCAAAAGACACACAAAGACTGGAAGTAAAGGGATAGAAACATATATTTCATGAAAATGGAAACAAAGCAAAACAAAACAAATATTGGGATAGCAATACTTACACCAGACAATATAGACTTTAAAACAAAGGCTATAATAAGAGAAAAAAAAGGACCCAGCAACTCCACTTCTAGGTATTTATTTGCAAAAACCCAAAACATTAAATTGAAAAGACATCCATTCATATGTTTATTTCAGCCTTATTTACAATAGCCAAGATATGGAAGCAACCACTTAAGTGTCCATAAATAGATGGATGGATAAAGAAAAAACGGCACATATGTACAATGGAATATGATTCAGCAATAAAAAGAATGAAATCTTGACATCTGCACCAACATGGATAGACCTAGAGCAGCAGTTCTCAACCTGTGGGTCGCGACCTCTTTGGGGGTCGAACAATCCTTTCACAGAGGTCACCTAAGACATAACAGTAGCAAAATTACAGTTATGAAGTAGCAACAAAAATAATTTTATGGTTGGGGGTCACCATAACATGAGGAACTGTATTAAATGGTCACGGCATTAGGAAGGTTGAGAACCACTGACCTAGAGGGTATTACGCTAAGTGAAATAAGTCAGACAGAGAAAGACAAATGTCAGGTGATTTCACTTACATGTGGAATCTAAAAAAAATAAAATAAACAAAATAAATGAATAAGTAGAACAGAAACAGACTCATAGATACAGAGAACAGATTGATGGTAGCCAGAGGTAAAGGAGGTGAGGGATGGGTGAAAAGTTGAAAGAATTAAGAAGTACAAATTAGTCATTACAGAATAGTCATGGAGATGTAAAGTACACCATACAGAATATAGTCAATAATTTTGTAATAACTATATATGGTGCCAGATGGGTACTAGATTAATTGGGGTGATCACTTCATATGTTACATAAATGTCTAATCACAGGGTTATATACCAGAAACTAATATAATATTGTATGTCATCTCTAATTTAAAAATGAAAAAGTTAAAAAAATAAAATGATAAAATGGTTTCTTGTGTGAAACAAAATCAAGTAGTGAATCAAAACATATTTTGATGCTTACTCCAACTCAAAAGTTGTTCCATTTTCCCACATTAATTATGTTCAGGCACCACTTGCCTTTCCCATGGCTTTGTTCTCCTGTGAAAAGGTAGTTCAAACAAGGTTATATGCAGATAACTTGAAATCAACAACCTCTCCAAAGGCAATCAAGGAGTTGACTAAAATCATGGAGACATTTTTGACCTGATTTCTTCCTAGGAGACTTACAACTTTATCAGACTTTTCTACAATTAATTCCCAAGACTTCTGAGACTGATTTTAGACTTGATAACTCAGTTTCTGCATATAACTTTGCTTTATGCTAGAGTTCCACAAAAGGAGTAAATTGTGAGAAAAGGTTGAGAGATGACTGAATATAATTTAATCGGGGGAAACAATAGGACACATATTGGGGAATGAAGATGTGCAAGGGAATGACTGGGAGTTAGGAAATACTGATTGTGGGGATACTGGATGCTCTATTAAGGCATTTGTAATTTAGACTCGATGACTGTTCTGCATGTTCAGGCTTGGTTTTTACTCTTTGAAATTAGAACATATAGATTTATCAAGCCTATATTTTAAAAGATATTATATTCAACAATTAATAAATCAGCCTATAACTAGTTACTCATTTGGGTAAAAATTGAAGCAAATTCACAGTAGCAGCACAAGCAGTCTGTCAGATTTGGTTCAGCCAGCCCAAAGGTACACTGGTGAGAGCATCACATTGATATACTGAGTCATCCCACACCACCTGTCTGTACTGCTCCTGTTTTTCTGGCCAAACTTTATATATTTCTCTGCTCCTGCCTCTGCCTTCCCCCTAATGCCGACGGTCTGTTGTTTACTCTTGCCTCTATCATCTCAGTTTTTTGACAGCAAGATTACCTCATGGGCCAATGGGTCCGCAGATGGGCTCCTGCTGTTGACCCTTTCATTTGGCAAGCCCTGACCCTCTGCTTCTGCCTAATGAGGCTTAGAGATAGCTGCTGCTGAATTCAGCTCAGACCTATGTTCTAATAAAACTTGCATTAGCCAAAGATCACTGAAAATTGGAATATGGGAGGACAGGAGACTAATATGTAGTGGCTATTAACCAACTTTCAGGACTTCAAATTAAGGACATAATAATAGTCTGAATTGAGTGTGCACATGTGTGTTTCTATAAAATATCAGGAATCAGGCCAATGCTAAAATACTAGGAATGCCAGAAGACATAAAAACTTGAATTCCTGCCAACTTAACATATTCAGAATGCATAAATATTTGAGGATCTCTCTTACTTGTGTATATGCTAAATGCTGTCTTTCCTTCTGCACACTTTCTTGGGCTTACACTGCACATCTGCTCTTTCTCTTTGATTATGAATTCCACTCACCCAATTCCAAGTAGGGCAGAAGAATAGCCATGATATTATCACTGGCCCATCGGAAGCATCTGGGGAGGTTCTGTGGCCATTTAACAGATGGCTGGAGCCAACTTCTAGTTTAAAGTCCATTAAGGTCATCAGGCATCACCTCTTGGGGAAGTGTTAAAACTCACTTCTAGTACTGTATGTTTTCAAATTGGCATCCATCAGAGCTCTATTACCTGCCCCACAGGAGTTGGTAGGAGCTTGCCTGGTAGGAGTTGGTATGCAGCGGCCTTCCCTTTATGCAATCGTTATTGCTACATCAGCAATTACCGGAAATTAGGAGTGAGATTGCTTCTGGAGGTAACAGAAATGCTGGCCTCATGTACATGTGCGTGTACTGATAACAGAGGTAACAGAAAGGCTGTCCTCGTACATGTGCATGCACTGATAACAGACGTAACAGAAATGCTGGGCTCACATATATGTGTGTGCACTGATAACAGAGGTAACAGAAATGCTGGCCTCATGTACATGTGTGTGCACTGGTAACAGAGGAACAGAAATGCTGTCCTCGTGTACATGTGCGTGCACTGATAACAGAGGTAACAGAAATGCTGGGTTCACATATATGTGTGAGGCACAAGAAAAAAGGAAAACCACCATCGAATAATGGCCACCTCAGCCTCCTGAAAACACTGTAAGCTGCTTTTTTTAAATTTTTTTTATATTAGACATGTTTCTCCATTAAAACACAAATGACCTTGGAGCACAATACATTCAGTAAAATAGTTACTATATTAGATCCTTTCCATAAGAGAAAATGATGGAAAGAAGCACCCTTAATTTGTAGGTCAAGTTCTATGACTGCTTTACACTTTTAGCATACTTTACCAGTTACCAAACTTTTAACGTACATTACTTCATTTGCTCCTCAACACAATTATTTATGACAAGTGGAGCAGGAGTTATTATTTCTATTTTACAGTTGAAGACTGAGCTTAGCAATGCTATGTGATTTACCCCAAAGCACATGTGAGGAAAGGGCAGGGACAAGATTCAAATCCGAGTCTTTGTTTCCTCTATTAAGCTCAGTTGAATAAAATTTGTGTTGGGACAAGAAAAACGTATAGGTTCAGAGCAAAGAAGAGTGTCTGAGGATCTCCTAGAGGCAGGGGCAGGGCGATGGGAAAGAGATGTCCAGGTCACCAGGAGCTGACTAGACAGCAATGGGCCCAAGGGGGAAGTGCCGAGGTCCAGCCTCAGCAGGTCCAGGGTTTCCCTCAGGTGTGGATGGAGTCGGCGAAGGAGAGGGAAGACGTGGGATGTAAGTCAGAAGGTACTTGGTCCTTCTGCTATCTTATGCTAGCAGAATCTTTATTTTTATGTCTTCAGGTTGTATGACAAGTTACTCATCATTTTTTCTTTTGACCTTTAAGCAAGTATGTATAGATATTCACTTCCGCTTACACAGCTCTTAGGTATTGGTACAGGGTTAATCACTAATTATTTCACTTTTTCATCCAGACATAACAATGACATTGTATCAGCTCTTAACCTTTACAATTACTTTCACCACGTGAATCATTGCTTAGCAACCTTCCTGTTTACATTTTACGCAATGTCTCATTTAACTTCTTCCTTCCCCAGACCCTCTATCTCAATTTCTGTTACTTACTCATAGACCTTGACTTTTCCTCTATCTAAGATCCTTTTAAGCTTTTACATTCTTATCTTAAATTCTTATTACTTTCTTGCCTGTACTTTCTGCAGTCTATTCTGACGTCTATATTATTATCATCTACATGTTACTTCTATAATGATTCCTAACAGACAGATAACAGATAGATAGAGAAAGCAAAGAATAGTCTCCTTCAGTTGCCATCCTATATTTTTATTTTTCTTTCTTTTTTCTTTTTTTTTTGGTACATGCTCCTAGCGGGAACTGAACCCGGGACTCTCTGGTCCGCAGGCCGACGCTCTAACTGCTGAGCCAAACTGGCCAGGGCTTATATTTTTATTTTTCTATTAGCCTTTGTCTCCAGCCACTGTTCTTCGTGATTCCTGCCACACAATGAATCCACTTCTCCAGGGGTTATGTCAAACCATGGAGGCCTTCATAACTCCCGGGACTATGTCAATCCGTGGAGCTCACCCGTGACTATGTCAAACCGAGGTGATCGCTGTTCCAGTGGCACCGCTCCCAACAGGGAAGGGCGCTGCAAGGGTAGGAAGCACTGAAATAATTCATATGTCCATCAGCGGTGAAACAAATGCCCAGATAAATCCCTGAACATACACCTAAAGATCCTCTCCACAACATTTAAAAACATGCTTTTAAGAATGTGAAAGTACTGTACATGGGGGCAGAGTTGATTAGGAAGTGGGAGGGAAGTAGAGGGGGCCAGAAATAGTGAGAAATAAGTAGCACTGCAGCCAGCATCCCCCTGGGGGAGTCCCTAACCCCTGATAGCCAAGAGCCTAGGTTTAAAGGGGAATGCCCTGGAGATAGGTGATCAGGCCTGGGTCCAAAACATGTGCAGAGTGAGATCAGTGGTCTCCCACATAAGGCACCAAGGAATACTATCTAAGTGGGTGTATTAGAAAAAAATAGTTTCGTAGAGGCAGTAGAAAACATTTTCCCCTCTTGATTCCTGATACAAATCACCCTCACGCGAATTTGAAGCTGAGGGAAAAAATATCTGTAGTTAGAAACTAAAGCTCAAAATTAAGTTAACGATCCCAGATTGATAAAGCTTCAGGTGCTTGGCAGAAGCAAACGAAATGCTTTTCCAAATAAACATGCTTTCAAATTGGGCAGACTGCACAGCGTTCTCACAGACTGAGTTCCAGGAAACATAGGCTCACAATTAAAAATCTCTAACACATGAGGAGATATGCCACCATTACTAAGAGTCAACAGAAATTCACTGTACAATAAGACCTGCAAAGATGGTTGATATTGGAATTTTCAAATATAAATGTTTTACATGATTAGAAGAGAGGTATTGAAAGTATGTAAAAAACTAGAAGATCATCAAAAGTGACTAAAATATTTGGAAAAGAACTAAGTAGAACTTTTATATGTAAAAAAAATTACAGTAATTGAAATGAGAAACTTAAGGTATGTGACAAAGCTGGAAAGGAATTTGTGAAATGTTATGTTTATATGAATCTATGTGGATGTATATTAAAAACATAATATTGGCTGAAAAAAGTAAGCTAAAAAGCATATGTATAAATGAGAACATTCATATTAATATACTCATATGGATTCACATAAATATAACTTACTTTACTAATTCCTATTCAGCTTTGTCATATACCTTAAGTTTACACACTTAGGCTTACATTATATGTATATAAACATATATACACACACATAGACACACACACACACACATATATATATAAATTTTAGGAGCTTATTTAATTATTTTTTTATTGAGATATAATAGACATATAACATATTAGTTTCTGGTGTATAACATAATTATTTGATATACGTATAATTGCAAAGTGATAACCACAATAAGTCTAGTTAACATCCATCATCACACATAGTTACAATTTGTTTCTCTTGATAAGAACTTTAGAGATTTACAACACAGTATTATTAACCATAGACATCATGCTGTACATTATACCCCAGGACTTATTTCTTTTATAACTGGAAGTTTGTACCTTTTGACTGTGTTCACCCACTTTGCCCATCCCCTGCCTCAGGAAACCACTAATCTGTTCTCTGTTTCCATCAATTCATCATTATTATTTTTTTAATTCTACATATAACATCATATGATATTTGTCTCTTTCTCTTACTTCTTTCACTTAGCATAATTCCCTCAAGTTTCATCCATGTTGTCACAAATGGCAGGATCTCCTTTTTTTTTTTTTTTTTTTTTTAATTCTCACCTGAGGATATTTTCCCATTTATTTATTTTATTTTATTTTTTAGATCAATTAGTACCTCTTTATTTATTTTTTAACTTATCTTTATTGTTGAATGTACTACAGATGTTCCTCATTTTCCCCCCATTGATCCCCTCCTCCCCATTCCTGCCCCCTCCTGCCTTTCCCCACACTGTTGTCTGTGTCCATTGGTGATGCATATATACATATAAGATCTTTGGTTTATTTCTTCCCACCCCCGAACCCCCCTTCCCTTTGAGATTTGTCATTCTAACAACCAATTTGTACTTCTTAATCCCTTCACCTTTTTCACCCCTGCCCCCAGCCCCCACCCATCTGGTACCCAACAAAAGTTCTCTGTATCTATGAGAATGTTTCTGTTCTGCTTGTTCATTTTGTTTGTAGATTCAACTATTGATAGATATGTACTTATTGCCATTTTCTTTGTTCATATTTTTTAATCTTTTTCTTCAAGAAGACCCTTCAACATTTCATATAATAATGGTTTGGTGGTGATGAACTCCTTTAGCTTTTCCTTGTCTGGGAAACTCTTTATATGGCCATCGATTCTAAATGACAGCTTTGCAGGATAGAGTAATCTTGGTTGTAGGTTCTTGCTTTTCATCACTCTGAATATTTCTTGCCACTCCCTTCTGGCCTGCAAAGTTTCTTTTGAGAAATCAGCTGACAGTCTGATGGGAACTCCCTTGTAGGTAACTAACTTCTTTTCTCTTGCTGCTTTTAAGATTCTCTCTTTGTCTTGAACCTTTTGCATTTTGATGATGATGTGTCTTGGTGTGGGCCTCTTTGGGTTCATTTTGTTTGGCACTCTCTGTGCTTCCTGGACTTGTATGTCTGTTTCCTTCTCCAAGTTAGGGAAGTTTTCTGCCATTATTGTTTCAAATAGGTTTTTGATTTCTTGTTCTCTCTCTTCTCCTTCTGGCACCCTCAAGATGCAAATGTTGGCACGCTTGAAGTTGTCCCAGAGGCTCCTTACACTATCCTTGTTTTTTTGGATTCTTTTTTCGTTTTGCTGTTCTGATTGGGTATTTTTTGCTTCCTTATAGTCCAAATCAATGGTTTGCTTCTTGGTTTTGCCTACTCTACTATTGAATCTGTGTAAACTATTCTTTATTTCAGTTAGTGCCTCCTTCATTTCTGACTGGTCCTTTTTTATGCTCTTGAGGCCCTCACTAAGTTCACTGAGGTTCTCACTAAGTCCACTGAGCATCCTTATAAGCAGTGTTTTGAACTCAGCATCTGTTAGGTTGCTTAACTCCATTTCACTTAGTTCTTTTCCTGGAGTTTTGTTCTGTTCTTTCATTTGGGACCTGTTTCTTTGTCTCCTCATTTTGGCTGCCCCCCTGTGTTTGTTTCTATGTATTACTTAGAGAGAGGTATGGGGCTAACTGAGACCAGATGCTGCTTGTTTGAAAGAATTTAGGAAAAGCTGAAGCAGGCTCCAAGACAGGCCAATCCTATGGTAAAGCAACTGGCAACAGCTTGGGTGGGCCTGGAAGTTGGGTGGGGCGGGGCCTCAGGGAATCACCAGGGCGGGGCCAACAGTGTGAGCCAGGTTGCTGGAGTCCCAGATATGGTGGCCGGCTGCCACCCCAGGGAAGGGCTCACCAAAGGAACAATGGCCTCTAATAGCACGTCTGTCCAGGAGAAAGCTGCCTCTCCAGCCCTCGCTCCAATGCCAAACAACTCAGTTCTTCCCCATATGTCTCTGGCGCCTTTCAAGCTGCCTCCCCCACGCTGGAGCCTGGAGGGTGCGAGTCCGAGTAAGTCCGTGCGCGGGCCCTTTAAGAGGAGCTGCCGGGGGCTCCAGCCGCCTTAGCCTCAGTTCCCGCTGGTTTTCCAGCCAGAAGTGATGGGGATTCTCTTCCTGGCACTGGGACCCTGAGCTGGGCACCTGGTGTGGGACGGGGACCCCTCACTCCTCAGGGAGGACCTTCCCAGCCGAGGTGTCCCTCCTGATTTTTATCCGCCACACGCGGGTGTGGGACCAGCCCGTCCCCTCCGCCCTCCTACCAGTCTCGAGGCGGCTTCTTCTTTAATTTCGTAGTTGTAGGACTTCCATTCAGCTTGATTTCAGGTGGTTTTGAATGATGGTTGTTCTGTAGTTGTAACTTTGATGTGGTTGTGGGAGGACGCGATACCACATTTACCTACCCGCCATCTTGACCGGAAGTTCCCCATTTATTTTAGATAGAGTGGGAGGAAGAGAGAGAGAAAAACATCGATGTGAGAAAGAAAGAGAGAGAAAGAGAGAGAGAGAGAGACATCAATGTGAGAGAGACACACCGATTGGTTGCCTCTTACATGTCCCTGAAAAGGGCCGGGTACCAAACTGAAACTGAGGTACATGCTGTTGGCCAGAATCAAACCCAAGACTCTTTGGTCCACAGGCCGATGCTCTAACCACTGAGTCACACCAGCCAGGGTGGCAGGATCTCCTTTTTATGGCTGAAATATATATATATATATATATATATATATAACAATTTCTTTATCCATTCATCCATCAGTGGACACCTAGGTTGTTTCCACATCTTGTGTATTGTAAATAATGCTGCTATGGCCCTGGCTGTTTTGGCTCAGTGGTTAGAGCGTTGGTTCACAGACCCGAGGGTCATGGGTTTGATTCCTGGTCAAGGGCATGCACCTGGGTTGAAGGTTCAATCCCTGGCCCTGGTCATGCGGGAGACAACCAATCAATGTGTCTCTCTTACATCAAGGTTTTTCTTTCTCTCTCCCTCTCCCTCCCTTCCACTCTATCTAAAAAATCAAAAGGACCTGGAGAGTATTATGCTAAGTGAAACAAGCCAAGCAGAGAAAGATAAATATCACATGATCTCACTTATTTGTGGAATATAATGAACTAAACAAACTGATGAACGAAATTGACCCAGAGACATAGAGGTGGGGTACAGACTGACAAGCCTCAGAGAAGGGGCGGTTGGGGGGGGAGGGGAGAGATAAACCACAGAACTTATATGCATGTATGCATGACCAATGGACATGGACAACAGGACTGGGGATGGGGCTGGGGGGGATGGGGAGGAGGGTGTCAATGGGGGAAAAAGGAGAAACATTTGTAACAAAAATAAATTAATAAAAAAAATCAATGGAAAAATGTCCTCAGGTGAGGATTAATAATGATAATAATAATAATAATACTAATACTATGAACATAGGGCATAGATATCATTTTTGAATTAGTGTTTTTGTTTCTTTCAGCTAAGAACCCAGAGGTGGAATTATTGGATCCTATGGTAGTTTTATTTTCCATTTTTGAGGAATGTCCAAACTATTTTCCATAGTTGCTACACCAATTTACATTCCCACCAACAGTGCACAAGGATTCTTTTTCATCTACATTCTTGTCAAGATTTATTTATTTTATTTTTTATAGTAGCCATTATATTATTGCTATTTTGATTTGCTTTTCCTTGATGATCAGTGATGTTAAGCATCTTTACATGTGCCTGCTGGTCATCTGTATGTCTCCTTTAAAAAAATGTTTATTCATATCCTCTATTATTTTTAATACTCACCTCAAGGATATGTTTATTGATTTTGTAGAGAGATGAAGAAAGAGAGAGAGAGAGAGAGAGATAGAGAGAAACATTGATGTGAGAGAAAAACATCGATTGGTTGTCTCCCATATACGCCACAAATGGGGATCAAACCCAAAACTTAGGTATGTGCCCTGACCAGGAATTTTACCCACAACCTTTTTGGTGTTTGGGACAATGCTCCAACAAACTTAGCTACCCAGCCAGGGCCTCTGCCCATTTTTAATTGGATTTTACTTGCTATTGAATTGTATGGGTGCTTTATATATTTTGGATATTACCCCTTATCAGATAGATGGCTTGCAAATATTTTTCCTATTGAGTAGGTTGATTTTTCATTTTGTTCATGGTTTCCTTTTCTGTGCAGAAGCTTTTTAGTTTGATGCAGCCCACTTGTTTATTTTGCCTCTGTTGCCTTTGCTTTTGGTGTCAAATCTCCAAAAAAATCACTGCTATGAATGATGTTAAAGAACTTTTCTCCTAGGGTTTCTTCCTCATGTTTTATGATTTTAGGTCTTGCGTTTAAGTCTTTGTTCCATTTTGAGTTAATTTTTGTGTATGGTGTAAGAAGGTGGTCTAGTTCTATTCTTTTGCATGTTGCTGTCCAATTTTCCCAGCACCATTTGTTGTGCCCTTAAACTGCACATTGCTTATTGTTTTACTCCTTTGTCATATATTAGCTGACCATATGTAAGTGGGTTGATTTCCGGACTCTCTATTCTGTTTCATTGATCTATGTGTCTGTTTTGGTGCTAATATCATATTGTTTTAATGACTAAGTTTTATAATATAGTTGGAAATCAGGAGCACGATGACCCCAGTTTTGTTCTTCATTCTCAAGATTGCTTTGTCTATTCAGGTTCCATACAAATTTTAGAATTATTTGTTTTATTTCTGTGAAAAATGCCATTGGAATTTTAATAGGGATTGCATTAAATTTATAGATTTCTTTGGGTAGTTTGAACATTTTAACAATATTAATTCTTCCAATCAATGAATACAGAATATCTTTCAATTTATTTGTGTCTTCTTCAATTTTCTCCATCAGTATCTTATAGTTACAGTTCATTTAATCATTACCCTTTAAACTATACATGTATATAAAAGTTCTTAATATGTATGTTATATTTATTCATTAAAAATATATGTTTAGAAAATTGTCCTACCTCTAATGAAAGAAAAATAACAGAAATGGGGTCAAGTGGGTATTGAACAATGGTTATAATTCATTGTATGTCTATATGGTGTCAGACACATTCCACATATATTTTGTAATTCTTGCAGCATCCTGAAAATATATGTTGTTATCAAAATAGGTGTTAATTATCAAAGAAAATTGGTACTCATAAAGTTGATTTACTTCCCTAAAAGCACACAGTGTGAGATTCAAAACTAAGCGTATCCGGTTGCAAGGCCAGCCCACTTTCCACACCTTAAAGCTTAGAGACTTTACTCAGGGGAAACCAGTTAAACAACTAATTTTCTCCTTCGGGTACGATTTTCACAGTCCTCTTTCTCCCTTATGTTCTCTTTCTTACTCTCTTCTTCTGAAGCCCAGATATTGATTTACTACCCAGAAATCAGAATCCAAGTTAACTCCTTGGACTTGATTAAGTGTAAATAGTCGGTGTACTTAGAAGTGCGCAGCTTAAGGGCACTGAGGGTGGAGCTCGGTTGAGTGGAACTCCAGGCTTCCTCACTTAAATTGCTTGGTAACTGTAGGTGAACTGATCTAACTTCTCTGAGCTTCAGTGTCTCCATGTAAAACAGGAATAACCTGTCTCATAGGATTGAGATGATTAAATGAGTAAAATATGTATGACACTATCTGGCACCTGGTAAGCCTTCAATAAATATCAGTTACTCTTATTATACTTTGTAGAGTCTAAAATGTGACTTAAAACAAAGGGTGCAGAGAAGGAGCCGTTGTACCCTTAGTATAAGAGACAGCTTGGATCACACATATACAAACAGTATATATTTAAGAAAGGGAAATTTATACATAGATGTTTGTTAAAGTTTCTATTTATTTAATTGTATTATTATTATTTTTTTTTGTTAATCTTCACTCAAGGATATTTTTTCCATTGATCTTTAGAGTGTGGAAGGGAGGGGGCGGAGAGAGAGAAACATTGCTGTGAGAGAGACACATCTACTGGTTACTTCCCACATTCACCCCATCCGGGACTGGGGATGGAGCCTGAAATCCAGATACATGCCCTTGACCAAGAACCAAACTAGCTACCCTTCAGTGTGTAGGCCAATGCTCTAACCACTAAGCCACACTGGCCAGGGCAATTTTATTTTTGATGTAATGGTGCCTTCATTTTCTCTTATTTTTCTTAGATTCTTTGGAGGCAGTGTGGAGAACCTGGGACTTCTGGTCCACAGTAGCCCTGATTGTAATTTACTGGTCTGGGGTAGAGTCCAGTCAGGCATTTTTATTATCCTTTAAATCAGCCAAGTTTGAGAACCATTGATTGCATGAGCTGTTCGTTCACATTATTACTAGCAAAGCAAAGCTCTCTACTTCAGTCTTTTCATGTGTAACATGAGAACACTGGATCAAACACTTTTAAATTAATTTTTCAGTTGAAACACCCTAAGTTTGGCTAGCAACTGTTTTTCTTCTATGCATGAACATTTCTACAAACTTAACTGAAAAATTATACACGTGGTGGAGGAGGCAAGATGGCTGCAGTCTAAGGACGTTCTGCCTGCTCGCTCCTAGCAGCAGACCCTACTTGTGGCTAACCTGTGGAACATTCCACTCGAAAAAATAGCTGATTGGAAATACTGGGAGCAGGGAGCATGGAGAGGGCACAGCAGAAGACATGAGTGGGTGAGCCAACTTGCGCAGCTGTGCAGCATGGTTGGGAAACGGAAAGGTGCAGCAGCCCAGCTCCTGCCCCTGGGAGCGTGGGGTCCCAGCCCAGGCAGGGATCCCCAAACCAGAGCAACAGAGAAGGGAAGGGGAGTGACGTAGCATTGGGTAGTAGGAAACAGTGGTCCCCTTGGGAGAATCAGATCACATAATCCCAGGCAAAACGCGAGTGCTTGGTTACAGCACCGGCAGGGGAAGCTCACCTTGCTTGGTGACTGCGGCAGGGGCCATGCAGCAGAACTCCAGACCAACGGAGGAGTCAGAGGGGATCACCCAGCAGTGAGTCTGAGGGGCTGATTATTCTCTGAAACAACTTTCAGAAGAGAGCAGGACACGGGCCGAGCGAGTGAGTGTGCCGGGAAAGAGGCACAATCCCCACCCTGAGTGTAGAGGAGGAACCCCTCCCCCCACCTGTGCAATGCCTCTGGGCTGGAAATCTGTGCCTGCACAGTGGGGCCTGGCAATCTGGGGGACTCGGACATCGAGTCTGGTGGGAACCTAGGCAAAAGTCCCACCTAGTGAGAGCTGGCCATACTGAAAGATTAGAGAGCCAAGTGGGACTATTTTCTTAAACCCCCTCCTGCTTGGGGTGGTGACAAGGAGGTGTCAGTGACCCAGGCAGAGCTGAGGTATTGGAAAGAGAGGAAGTGCCTGCCCACCCCTCTTATAAGATACAGGCACCACCCCCAATATAAATCTGTTTAAACCATCCTAACTGGGACTAGATACCCCATGAGCCCAGTTCTGTTGGGGAAGGGAAAACAGCCCAGAACAAGTACATTCAAGGGGCAAGCCCTGAAGCGAAGCAGACTCAGCCTCTGAGCTAGGGAGGCCCCACCCACCAGACTATTTGGGGATCCACCCTGCAGGAATTCAGCCAGGTTGCCAGGGCCAGACAGGGACAATGACTTATATTGGCCTGCACTGGAAGACTGACCAGGAGGACTGGGACCCACACACCAAGAGGCCAGATTCAACAACATGGGAGCAAAATCCAGTGAGCTCCAAAAATAGCAGATCCAAAGATTTGTTTTTTTGTTTTGTTTATTTTTTTGGCTTGAATTTTCTTTTGTTCTCTTCTCTCTTTTTCTCCATATTTGCTTATTGCTATCTAAGTTAGTCTAATTCTTTTTCTCATTTCGTATACATTAAAAAAAATTTTATTTTTAATTTAATTTTTTTCTTCTTTTATTTTCTCCATTCTTTCCCCATTTTTTTCCCTAGTCTATATTTTATTTTATTTAGTATTACTTTTCAAAATTATTTTATTTCATTAATAATTTTCTATCTTTCTTTTTATTTTATTTTTTTATTAATTTACTTATGTTACAGATGATTCTCCTTTTTTCCCCCATTGACACCCCCCTCCCCTTCCCTCCCTGTCCCGTCCCCGTTTTGTTGTCCATGTCCATTGGTTATGAGTACATACGTACAAGTTCTGTGTTCATCTCTCCCCTCCCCCGCCCCCTCTTCTGGCAGATGTCAGCCTGTACCCCACTTCCACGTCCCCCGGACTACCCTGCTCCTCCCACTGTTATGTTCATTATATTCCAGAAATAAGTGAGATCATATGATGTTTGTCTTTCTCTGCTTGGCTTGTTTCACTTAGGATAATAGTTTCCAGGTCCTCCCATGTCGACGTAAAGGATAAGAGATCGTCCTTTCTTAACGCTGCATAGTACTCCATTGTGTATATGTACCACAGCTTTTTTATCCATTCGTCTACTGATGGAAATTTGGGCTGTTTCCAGATCTTCGCTATTGTAAATAGCGCTGCTATGAACATGGGGGTACATGTATTCTTTCTGATTGGTGTTTCAGGTTTCTTCGGGTATATTCCTAGGAGTGGGATCACTGGGTCAAATGGTAATTCAATTTTTAATTTTTTGAGGAAACGCCATAGTGTTTTCCATAGTGGCTGCACCAGTCTGCACTCCCACCAGCAGTGTACTAGAGTCCCCTTTTCTCCACATCCTCGCCAACACTTGTTGTTTGATGCTTTGTTGATGGCGGCTATTCTGACAGGTGTGAGGTGATACCTCATTGTTGTTTTAATTTGCATCTCTCTGATGATTAGTGAAGTTGAGCATTTCTTCATATGTCTCTTGGCCGTTTGTATGTCCTGTTTGGAGAGGTATCTATTTAGTTCCTCTGCCCATTTTTTAATTGGGTTCTTTGTCTTCCTTTTGTTGAGATGTATGAGCACTCTATATATTTTGGAAATTAGTCCCTTATCTGATATATCATAGGCAATTATGCTCTCCCATACAGTAGGTTGCCTTTCCACTTTGATGGTTGTTTCTTTTGCTGTGCAGAAGCTTTTGAGTTTGATGTAGTCCCATGTGTTTATTTTTTCCTTTATTTCTGTTGCCTTAGGTGATATATCAGTGAAAATTTTGCTGCGTATGATGTCTGAAATTTTGTTGCCTACATTTTCTTCTAGGATTCTTATGGAGTCATGAGTCACATTTAAGTCTTTTATCCATTTTGAGTTTATTCTTGTGTATGGTGTAAGTTGATGATCTAGTTTCATTTTTTTTGCATGTAGCTGTCCAATTTTCCCAACACCATTTATTGAAGAGGCTGTCTTTGCTCCATTGTATGCTCTTACCACCTTTGTCAAATATTAATTGAGCATACTGTCTTGGGTCAATTTCCGGATTCTCTGATCTGTTCCACTGGTCTATGTGCCTGTTCTTGTGCCAGTACCAGGCTGTTTTGATTACAGTAGCTTTGTAGTATAACCTGATGTCCGGTATTGTGATCCCTCCTACTTTGTCCTTCTTTTTCAAGATTGCTGTAGCTATTCGGGGTCTTTTTTGGTTCCATATGAACTTCTGAAGTATTTGTTCTAGTTCTGTGAAATATGTCGTTGGTATTTTGATGGGGATTGCATTAAATCTGTAGATTGCTTTGGGTAGTATGGACATTTTAATGATGTTAATTCTTCCAATCCATGAACAAGGTATGTGCTTCCACTTTTTTATATCTTCCTCTATTTCTTTTTTCAATGTCCTGTAGTTTTCTGTAAATAGGTCCTTTACTTCTTTGGTTAAGTTTATTCCTAGGTATCTTAATTTCTTTGCCGCGATGGTAAATGGGATTGTTTTTTTAGTTTCTCTTTCTGTGAGTTCATCATTGGTGTATAAGAATGCCGTCGATTTCTTGACGTTAATTTTGTATCCTGCTACTTTGCCAAATTCATTTATTAAGGCTAGTAGATTTTTGATGGAGTCTTTAGGGTTTTCTATGTATAATATCATGTCATCTGCGAATAATGACAGTTTCACTTCCTCCTTTCCAATTTGGATCCCTTTTATTTTTTCTTCACGTCTGATTGCTGTGGCTAAGACTTCCAGTACTATGTTAAATAAGAGTGGTGAAAGTGGGCATCCTTGTCTTGTTCCTGTTCTTAAGGGAAATGCTTTTAGTTTTTGTCCATTGAGTATGATGTTGGCTGTAGGTCTTTCATATATGGCCTTTATAATGTTGAGATATGATCCCTCTATTCCTAAATTGCTGAGCGTTTTTAACAGAAATGGGTGCTGGATTTTGTCGAATGCTTTTTCAGCATCTATTGATATGATCATGTGGTTTTTATCTTTCATTTTGTTTATGTGATGTATCACATTTATTGATTTGCGTATGTTGTACCAGCCTTGCATCCCTGGGATGAATCCCACTTGGTCATGGTGAATAATTTTCTTGATGTATTGCTGGATCCGATTTGCTAGTATTTTGTTCAGGATTTTGGCATCTATGTTCATCAGGGATATTGGCCTGTAGTTTTCTTTCTTTGTAGTGTCTTTTTCTGGTTTTGGGATGAGAATTATGCTGGCCTCATAAAACGAGTTTGGAAGTCTTCCTTCTTCTTGAATTTTTTGGAATAGTTTGAGGAGAATGGGTGTTAGTTCTTCTTTGAATGTTCGGTAAAACTCCCCCGTGAAGCCGTCAGGGCCTGGGCTTTTGTTTGCTGGGAGAGTCTTGATTACATCTTCAATTTCCTTCGTTGTTATTGGCCTGTTCAAGTTTTCTATCTCTTTCCGATTCAGTTTTGGGAGACTATGTGTTTCTAGAAATGTGTCCATTTCGCTTAGATTGTCGAATTTGTTGCCATACAAATGTTCATAGTATTTGCTAACGATCCTTTGTATTTCTGTGGTGTCAGTTGTTACTTCTCCTCTTTCATTTCTGATTTTGTGTATTTGGGTTCTCTCTCTTTGTTTCTTGGTGAGTCTAGCTAAGGGTCCATCAATCTTGTTTATCTTTTCAAAGAACCAGCTTTTTGTTTTATTGATCCTTTGAATTGCTTTTTTGGTCTCCATGTCATTTATTTCTGCTCTGATCTTTATTATTTCCTTCCTTCTACTTGCTCTAGGGTTTTCTTTTTGTTTGCTTTCCAGTTCTTTAAGTTGTGAGGTTAGGTAGTCAATTAGAAATTTTTCTTCTTTCTTAAGGTGGGCCTGTAGTGCTATGAACTTCCCTCTCAGAACTGCTTTCGCAGTATCCCATAGGTTTTGCGTTGTTGTGTGTTCATTTTCATTGGTTTCCAGAAATTTTTTAAATTCTTCCTTGATCTCCATGGTAACCCATTCGTTGTTCAGTAACATGCTATTTAGCCTCCATGTGTTCATATGTTTTTGCATGTTCTTGTTGCAGTTGATTTCTAGTTTCATGCCATTGTGGTCTGAGAAGATGCTTGATATGATTTCAATCTTCTTGAACTTGTAGAGACTTAGTTTGTGCCCTAACATATGGTCTATCTTTGAGAATGTCCCATGTGCATTTGAGAAGAATGTGAATTCTGCAGTTTTGGGGTGTAGTTCTCTGTATATATCTGTTAAATCCATTTGATCTAGTGCTTCATTTAGAGTCTCTGTTTCCTTGTTGATTTTTTGTCTAGATGATCTATCCAGTGATGTCAGTGGGGTGTTGAAGTCTCCTGCTATGATTGTATTGTGGTCGATTTCTCCTTTGAAGTCTTCCAGAAGATTTTTAATATATTTTGGTGCTCCTATATTGGGTGCATATATGTTTACCAAGGTTATATCTTCCTGTTGGATAGACCCTTTCAATATTATGTAGTGGCCTTCTTTGTCTCTAGTTATGGTCTTCAATTTGAAATCTAATTTATCAGATATGAGTATTGCTACCCCAGCTTTTTTTTCCTTTCTGTTTGCTTGGAAGATTTTTTTCCATCCCTTTACTTTCAACCTATGTGCGTCTTTTGTTGTGAGGTGGGTCTCTTGTAAGCAACATATGTGTGAATCATGCTTTCTTATCCAATCAGCTACTCTGTGTCTTTTTATTGGAGCATTCAGTCCATTTACATTTAAGGTGATTATTGATATGTACTTATTTATTGCCATTTTTGTACAGTGTGGTTCTAATTATCTTTCTATTTCTTCTAATAATTATAGCAGTCCTTTTAACATGTCTTGCAGTGCTGGTTTGGTGCTAATATATTCCCTTAGCCTTTTTTTGTCTGGGAAGCTCTTTATTTGACCTTCTATTTTGAATGATAATCTTGCTGGATAGAGTAGTCTTGGATTCAGATCCTTGTTTTTCATGACCTTGATTACTTCATGCCATTCCCTTCTGGCCTGTAGTGTTTCTGTTGAGAAGTCTGATGATAGCCTAATGGGGTTTCCTTTGTAGGTAACCTGTTGTTTATCTCTTGCTGCCTTTAGGATTCTCTCTTTGTCTTTGATTTTTGGCATTTTAATTATTATGTGTCTTGGTGTGGGCCTGTTTGGATTCTTCTTACTTGGGGCTCTCTGTGCTTCTTGAACTTGAATGCTTTCTTCCTTCACCAGGTTAGGAAAGTTTTCTGTCACTATTTCTTCAAATATATTCTCTAACCCTTTCTCATTTTCTTCTTCTTCAGGGACTCCAATAATGCGAATGTTATTACGTTTCCAGTTGTCCCACAGTTCTCTTAAGCTATCTTCCTGTTTTTTAATTGTTTTTTCCTTTTGGTTTTCTGATTGATTGATTTTTTCTACTCTGTCTTCTAATTCACTGATCCGGTCCTCTGCTTCCTCTACTCTGCTGGTCAATCCTTCCAATGTGTTCTTTATTTCTGCTATGTCATTCTTTATTTCCACTTGGTTGGTTTTCAGTGTTTCTATATCTTTACTCATGGTGTTGATGTCCTTACTCATGCTGTTTAGTTTCCTCAAGATCATGGCTCAGAACTCTCCCTCTGATAATTTGCTTAGCTGCACTTCATTTATCTCATCTTCGGTGGAGTTCTCTTTTTCTTTCATTTGGGATCTGTTTCTTTGTTTCACCATTTTTGCTATCCCAGTGGGTTTTGGGGCCTGCCAAATTTTCCCTGTGGATGTTGGTGTTCTGGTATTTGTGGCTCCCTCTACTGGGTTTGAATGAGCGTGGAGGGCCCTCCTTCAACACCTCTTTCAAGTCTCACTTTCCTGGGTAGATATGCAAGCTCAGGAAAGGTTTAGTTATGCTCTGGCTTTTTGCCTGGAGGCTATTAGCCTCAGTTACTTGAAAAGCCTTAGGATCTCAGTTGAATGAGGACCTCCCTCAGATGTTTGCAGTGTAAGAGGATTTCCGAGGGTGGGGCCAATGCTGGTTGTTAATGAGCCTCAATTTGCATTTCTTTACCTCTTTACCTCACCTGGGAATCTCTGAGGGAGGGGCTTCCACAGCTCCAGGAAGGAGCGAACTTCGCTGCAGGTCTGTGCAATTGGGAAGGAGGGGCTGGCCACCACTGTCCTTTGTGGCCACAGCTCAGCACAAACTCTGAGCGCCCTCCAAATCCCAGGTGTCCCCTCAGAGTTCCAGTCCAGTCCGCCCTCCCTCTGTCGGAGCCCCAGGTGAGAGGCTGTGGCTATTTAGCGGTCTGTCCCGGCTCTCTGCGCTTTGGAGTAGCTGGGGCTCTTAACCCCGAGGGCGGGCACCGCCACCGCCGCTCCCGGCTAAGGTCGCCGCGCTGGGGCCGCTGCTCCTAGCCGGGGCTGTCGCTCCTAGCCGGGGCTGCCGCTCCCAACCGGGGCCGCGGCTCCCAGCCGGGGCCGTAGCTCCCCACCGAGGGCGTCTCTCACAGCTGGGGCCGCAGTTCCCCGCCGCGGGCGCGAGTTCCCAGCCGGGCTGCAGTTCCCCGCCGCGGGCGCGAGTTCCCAGCCGGGCCGCAGTTCCCCGCCGCGGGCGCGAGTTCCCCGCCGAGGGTGTGCCGCGGCTCCCAGTCGAGGACACAGCCCAGAGCCGGTGGCGACGCCCACAGCCGCGGGCAGAGCTCCCAGCCGGGGCCGGAGCTCACAGCCAAGGTCGCTGCTGTCCGTGGGCTCCTAGCCGCCACCCTCACGCGTCTCCGCAGATCCTACCAGGCTCAGTCAGTGTCCCTGGTTGTGTGGTCCTCACCCACTGCTTTTCTGTTGCTTTTTCCGACGATTTGTTTTTATTTTAGTTGTAATTCCCGTTTGATCCTGGGAGATCGTCTGTGTAGCTTCCATTCACTCCACCGCCATTTTCTCCGAACCTCTATCTTTCTTTTTAATACTTTATTTCTGGTCTCTTCCTTCTTTGCTTTCATATCTTCTCTCTCTCTCTCTCTTTTTTTTTTTTTTTTCTTTTTTTCCCCTAATTCTTTTGGTATCATGTCTTCTAGTATTCTTTCTTTGTGTGTGAGGGTTTTTTTGTTTGATTCTTTGTTTGCTTTTTAGTCTTTTTTTTTGAGGCTGTTGTTTTTATTATTGTTCTTTTACTTCTTTTGTTGTTTTTGGTCTGGTCTGCTTTTGCTTTGTTTTGTTCTGTCAGCACCTGTATGACACTTGGCACAATGTGGTCAGGGTTGAGACTCACAGTCAACAACCCAGAGAACTGTGCCCACCTACAAACAGGACAACAGCAATCAAGACCATATTCAACAAGTGAGTCCACATTACTTACACAAGGGTCATTCATAGAGTACCTAGCTCAGAAGATCAAGGAGACTACTCCTTTGAATTCCACAAGAAGGCCACTCCACTTAGACTGGGAGGCATAGCAGTCTTATCCAAAACACAGAAACAAACACAAAGAAACAGCAAAAATGAGGAAACAAAGAAACAGGCCCCAAATGAAAGAATAGGCAAAATTTCCAGAAACAGAGCTAAATAAAATGGAGGCAAGCAAGTTATCAGATATAGTGTTCAAAGTAATGGTTACCAGGATGTTCAAACAACTTAGTGAGAACTATAAGCAACCTAATGAGAACTAAAATGAACTTAGTAGAAACTACATCAGCATGAAACCAACTACAGAAACCATAAATAAGAACCAACTGGAAATAAAGAATGATATAGCTGAAATAAAAGATACCCTGGAAGGACTCAACAGTAGATTAAAAGAAGCTGAGGATCAAATTAACAAATTAGAAGGCAAGGTAAAAAAAAAATCACTCGATTAGAACAGTAATAAGGAAAAATATTTTAAAAGCATGAGGTCAGTATAAGGGAACTGTGGGACAATCTGAAACAGAGTAAAATCTGTATCATATCTGGTGAAGGAAAAAGTCACACAAGTTCAGGAAGCACAGAGAGTTCTAATAAAAATGGACACAAAGAGAAAAACAACAAAGCACAGCATAATTAAAATGGCAAACGTTAAAGACAAAGAATTTTTAAGGTAGCAAGAGAGAGAAAGTCAATTAGCTTCAAGGGCGCTCCCATAAAGTTGTCTGTGAATAGATTTCTCAACAGAAACACTACAGGCCAGAAGGGAGTGGCATGAAGTATTTAAAGTAATGAAAAGCAAGGATCTGAAACCAAGGCTACTCTATCCATCAAGGCTATCATTCAAAATGGAAGGTAAAATAAAGAGCTTCCCAGACTGAAAAAAAGCAAAAGGAGTTTATTACTACCAAACCAGCACTCAAGAAAAGCTAAAGGGACTGTTGTGAGAAGAAGAAGAATTAGAGAGAAAGAGAGGAACATAGGCATAAAGAATGAAAAAGGCAATAAGTAAGTACCTAGCAATACTAACCTTAAATGTAAATGGATTAAGAACTCCAGTCAAAAGACACACAGTAGCTAAATGGATAAGAAAACATGACCCATATATATACGGTCTACAAGAGACCCACATCAGAACAAAAAACTCACACAGGATGAAAGTGAATGGATGGAGAAATATTTTCCAAGAAAATAGAAGTTTAAAAAAAGCTGGGGTAGCAATACTCATATCTGACAAAATAGATTTCAAAATAAAGATCATAAGAGGCAATGAATGTCACTGAAGGCATCGATACAACAAGAGGATATAAAACTGGTAAACATATAAGCACCCAATATAGGAGCACCTAAATTATTTTAAAAAAACTTCTGGGGGACTTTAAGGGATAGATAGATAGCAATAGAATCTAGGGGACTAGTAGAATAGTAGGAGACTTTAACACCTCATTGACAGCACTAGATAGATTTTCTAGAAAAAAAATAATCGACAAGGAAACAGCAACCCTAAATGACACACTATATCAGATGGATTCAATGGACATTTACAGAACATTTCACCCCAAAGCTGCAGAATATTCATTCTTCTCAAGTGCAGATGGGACATTCTCAAAGATAAATCACATGTTGTCAGAAAAAAATAAGTCTTTACAAGTTCAAGAAGATTGAAATCATATCAAGCATCTTTTTGGATCACAATGCAATAAAACTAGAAATCAACTTTAATAAAAATATTCAAAAACATTCAAACACATGGAGGCTAAATAGCATGTTATTAAACAACAAATGGGTTACCAACGAGATCAAGGAAGAAATAAAAAACTTCCTGGAAACAAACAAAAATGAACATAGAACAACCAAAAATCTATGGGACACAGTGAAAGTAGTCCTGAGAGGGATGTTCATAGCACTAC
This sequence comes from Tadarida brasiliensis, assembly GCA_030848825.1. Classification (NCBI taxonomy): domain Eukaryota; kingdom Metazoa; phylum Chordata; class Mammalia; order Chiroptera; family Molossidae; genus Tadarida; species Tadarida brasiliensis. The sequence goes on from CM061266.1 coordinate 96,528,389, forward strand.
AGGCTTACCTCAAGAAACAAGACAAATCTCTAATAAACTATCTAACCCTACAACTAAAAGAATTAGAAAGAGAACAACAAGAAAAGACCAGAATAAGTAGAAGGAAGGAAATAATAAAGATCAGAGTGGAAATAAATGACATAAAGACTAAAAAAAAATACAAAAGTTCAATGAAACCAAGAGCTAGTTCTTTGAAAAGATAAACAAGATTGATGAACCTTTAGCCAGAGTCATTAAAAGTACCCAGATAAATAAAATCAGAAAAAAAAGAGATGAAGTTACAACTGACACCACAGGAAAACAAAGGATTGTACAAAAAACACTATAAACTATATGTCAACAAATTGGACAACTGGGGAGAAATGGACAAATTCCTAGAAACATGCAGTCTTCCAAAACTCTACCAGGAAAATTCAGAAAACCTGAATAGACCAATAACAACTAATGAAATTGAAGCCATAATCAGTAAACTGCAGCAAACAAAAGCTGTGGTTCAGACAGCTTCACAGGGATGTTTAACCAAACATCCAAAGAAGAATTAACACCTATCCTTCTAAAACTAGTTCAAGAGGAAGGAAGACTTCCATGCTCTTTTTATGAGGCAAGAATTATTCTAATTTCCAAACCAGATAAAGACATTATAAAGGTAATTACAGGCCAATAACTCTGATGAACATTGATGCTAAAATGCTCAACAAAAATATTACCAAATGGATCCAGCAATATATTAAAAAGATCATACATCATGACCAAGTGGAATTTATTCCAGGGAAGCAAGTCTGGTACAATGTTTACAAATTAATACATTACATAAACAAATTGAAAGATAAAAATCACATGATCTATCAATAGATGCAGAAAAAGCATTCAATAAAATACAGCACCCATTTTTGATAAAATATCTCAGTTAAGTGGGAAGACAAAGATCATACCCCAAATAATAAAGGCCATATATGACAAACCTACAGCCAACATCACCAATGGCCAAAAACTAAAAGCATCTCCCCTAAGAACAGAAATAAGACAGGGATGTCCGTTTTCACTACTCTTATTCAAGGTACTACTGATAGTTCCAGCCACAGTGATCAGACAAGAAGAAAAAATAAAAGATACCCAAATTGGAAAGGAGGAAGTGAAACTGTCATTATTCACAGATGAAATGATATTGTACATAGAAAACCCTAAAGACTCCACAAAAACTACTAGATTTAATAAATGACTAATTTCACAGATTTAGAACAAATACTCCAAAATTTATATGGAATCCCAAGAGACCCCCGAATAGCCACAGCAATCTTGAGAAAGAAGAACAAAGTTGGAAGGATCACAATACTGGATATCCAATTATACTACAAATCCATTTTAATCAAAACAGTCTGGTACTGGCACAAGAATAGGCATATAGATCAATGGAACTGAACAAAAAACCCAGAAACTGACCCAAGCCATTATGCTTAATTAATATTTGACAAAGAAGGCAAGAGCATATAATGGAGTAAAGGCAGTCTCATCAACAATTGGTCTTGGGAAAATTGAATAAGTATATGCAAAAAAAGGAAAGTAGACTATCAACTTACACCATACACAGGAATAAACTCAAAATAGAAATAAGACTTAAATGTAAGTCGTTAAATCATAAAAACCCTAGAAGAAAACATAGGCAGCAAAATATCAGACATCTCATGTGGCAGAATTTTCACTGGTATATTGCCTAGAGCAAGAGAAAAAATAAACAAAAAGGACTACATCAAACTGAAAAGCTTCTGCACAGCAAAAGAAACAATCATCAAAATGAAAAAGGAACCTACTGTATGGGAGAATATATTTGCCAACGATACATCTGATAAGAGGTTAATTTCCAAAATATATAAAGAACTCATACAACTCAGCAAGAGGAAGACAAAAATCCAATTAAAAAAATAGGCAAAAGACCTGAACAGACACTTCTCCAAAGAGAACATACAGAAGTCAAGAGATATGAAAAAATGTTCAACATCACTAATCATCTGAGAAATTAAAATTAAAACCACAATTAGGTATCACTTTACACCTGCTAGAATGGTTACCATCCATAAATCAACAAACAAGTGCTGGTGAGGATGTGGAGAAAAGGGAACCCTAATACACTGCTGGTGGGAATGCAGACTGGTGTAGCTACTATGGAAAACAGTATGGAGTTTCCTCAAAAAATTGAAAATGGAACTGCTATTTGACCCAGCAATCCTACTTCTGGGACTATATCCTAAGAATCCTGAAACACAAATCAGAATATATATAAACACTCTTAGGTTCATAGCAGCATTATTAACAATAGCTGAGATCTAGAAACAGTCCAAGTGCCCATCAGTAGATGAGTGAATAAAAATGCCGGAGTACATTTACACAATAGAATGGTATGCAGCTGTAAAAATGAAGGATCTTTTACCCTTTGAGACAGCATGGAGGGACCTGGAGAGTATTATGCTAAGTGAAATAAGCCAGTCAGAGAAAGACAAGTACCACATGATCTCACTTATATGTGGAATCTAATGAACAAAATAAACTGATGAATAAAATAGAACCACAGGCGTGGAACATGTAACAGACTGACGAATCTCAGAGGGAAGGGGGGAGAAGGGGAGGGAAGAAATTAACCAAAGAACTTATATGCATGTATGCATTGCCCATGGACACAGACAATAGGGTGGTGAAGACCTGGGGTAGGGCGTGAACTGGGTGGAAGGGGACAGTGGGGATAAAAATGGGGGGGACATCTGTAACACTCTCAACAATAAAGATAAAAAATTATACAAGTAATTCATCTTCATTAGAAAAATATTATAAATAAAGATAAATAGAAAGAAAAAGAACAAAAGCCATTACTGATTTTTCATTAGCTTTCCATACTTGCATAGTGAGTAGATGTGTGTGTTAAACTTACCATTATTATTATTAGTTGTTTGAGAGACATTTTTTTAAACAATACCTGTCTGACATATTAGGTGAAAACTGAGTAGAATAACATACCAATAGTTTACTTTGCATTGTTGGTAGGAATGTACATTGGCACAGCCACTGTGGAAAACAGTGAAGTTTCCTCAGAAAACTAAAAGTAGAACTACCATATGATCCAACAATTCCATCTCTGGGTATTTATCCAAAGGAAACAGAACACTGACTCAAAAAGATATCTGCACCCCATGTCCATTTTAGTGTTATTTATGATGCCAAGACATGGAAACCTTAGTGTCCATCAATGGATGAATTAATTTAAAAAGTGTGGTATACATACAATGATATATTATTCAGCCATAAAGAGAAGGAAATCCTGCTATTTGCAACAACATGGATGGAACTTGAGGGCATTATGCTAAGTGAAATAAGTCAGACAGAGAATGACAATTAAGGTATAATCTCATTTATATGTGAAATATTTTTTCCCTTTTATTGATTTTTAGAGAGAGAGAAAGGGAGAGGGAGAGAGAGAGAGAAACATCGATGAGAGAGAACATCGATTGGCCACCTCCTGCATGCCCCCCACTGGGGATTGATTGGGCCCACAACCTGGGCATGTGCTCTGACCAGGAATCGGGAATCGAACCTGTGACCTTTTGGTGCATGGGTCGACACTCAGTCACTGAGCCAGACCAGCCAGGCATATATATGAAATATTTTTTTAAAACTCCTAGATACACAGAACAGATTGGTAGTTGTTGGAGGTGGGGGGTGAAGTATGGGTAAAGTGGGTGAAGATGGTCAAAAGGTATAAACTTCCAGTTATAAAATAAATAAGTCCTGGGGATGTAATGTACAGCATGATGACTACAGTTAATAAATACTCTATAGTGTATTTGAAAGTTGCTAAAAGAGTAGATCTTAAAAGTTCTCATCACAAGAAAAAATATTGTATTAATAACTGTGTGTCATGATGGATGTTAATTAGACTAATTGTGGTGATCATTTTTCAATATATACATATATAAAATCAGTATGTTGTACACTTGAACTAACATCATGTTACTATGTTACATACTTATGTTATATTTTAATATAATATATTTTATTAATAAGATGTTATATGTTAATATCTCAATTTTTAAAATCTCCCCCAAATAAAAGAATGATCTGGAACTAATCTTAATGATTATTCATTCCAATCACTTTGTTTTATAGTAGAAACAATTGTGGTTCAGGAGCTCACCAGGGTAGCACAGCTATTAGGGTGTGGGGGTGGCACAGAGCGAGAACCAGAATCCAAGATTCTACCATACCACCTGCTGCCTCCTCTGAAACTTGTTTCCATCTGATGAGAAAAATGCCTGCTGCTCATTTGGACCTCGGTCCTGAACATTTTCCAGGAATGGAGGCCAAAGCATTCATTTGCCGGACACAGTCCATGCCAGGCACAATCAGCTTCTGAAGTTTAGAAAGAATGTGGTCCAGGCCCCATTTGGAATTTCTCTGTTGAGAGGACAAGGTTCATAATGCAGAGAGTACTGGGCTCATGTAACAACCAGTCTATAATCCATGAACAACTGAACTAAACTTCTGAAGACCCCCAAGGGAGTCTTCACTGTGGCTAAAACAAAGGATAGGGAAGCTGAGACGGAGCTGGACCCGGAGCTCCTGGCTCGTTAGAGGTTCACTGTTAGTCTATTAGCTGTGTGTCACTCATGAGCTGGGTGTTTTGTTTTGTTTTTCCCCTTGGCTGACATAAGCAAAGTGAATATTCTCTTAAGACAGCCCTGCTATGAATTACCTAATACTGCAAAATCTAATAATTTGTGACTGAGAATCCTAGGACAATGGTTTTCTAATGTGGTTTTATAGTAGCTGCTTTGTTAGTAATATTTTAATACATTATATAAATAACAAAATGTTGTTTACTCAGATTTTCATCATGAAATCCTTGTGTTGATATAGAATCCTCACAAGAAACAAAATATCTCCTTACTCTACATTCTTGTCTCCTTTCTAAAAAATTAAAGTAGCATAATTTATTAAAAATGCTAACCTAGCATTATTTATGTAAACTGGATGTTTGAAAATAATATTAACACCTTTCCACAGCACATTTTGAATATATAAAATAGCAGGGCCCTGACCAGTGATGGCTCAGTTGATTGGAGCGTCATCCTGTATACCAAAAGATTATGGGTTTGATTTCCAGTCAGGGCACACACCCAGATTGCAGGTTCAATCCCTGGATGGGAGGCAACTGATCAATGTTTCTCTCTCACATCAATGTTTCTCTCTCTCTCTCTACCTCTCCTTTCCTCTCTTTCTAAAATCAAGAAAAACATATCCTTGGGTGAGGATTTAAAATAAGTAAATAATAAAAAAATAATGTAACAGGAAATAATTGATGTTCACAAAACCCAAGTGAGCAAGAGCACTGCATTTATCTGTTGTCCTTAAAGTACGCCTATTTCCTCTCCTCTGGTAGAAAATTCAAAACCATCATCCTTGGGTCTGCTGCTCCTGGGATGGAAGGCATAGGGTGCCAAGAAATTATATGACTCAAGCACTGGGGAAGTTCCTCTAGCAAAGGCATTAGTCCACACGGGCCACCCACCGCCCTGGGCCACTTGGATTCTTCCTGTCTGTAGCCACTCTGGTTTCTGTTCTGTGCTCGGGTCTTCAAGATTCTCTAGCAACGCTGGAACCGCAAGTGAATCACAGTACCATGACTTTTTTAGTTTTGCCACTTTCCCAGAGGGGACATTTCCAAAGGGTAGGAAAGTCTTCTTCTTAGGGGACCCACAGAAGTTTGTGTCTTTTCCAGACCTGAAGAAGACCCTTTCCTCCTAGCCTGTTTGTCCAAGGCACACCCTCTTTTGGCTTCCCTTTGGGGAGCCACAGTTTCTGAGGTAAGTGAAATGAACAAGAAGGGAGCCCTAGAGGCAGGAAGAGCACAGTTTAAAGTGCAATAAATCATCCCGCCATAATAATATCATGTCTGTAAATTGGGTTTTTCCCTCTTAGAAAATTTTTGAAAATTCCACAGAACAAAATCAATGGTAAAATTGTTTTATAGTCTACATGGAAAACAGAACTGTGTGTGTATCATACATATATACAGATTATATATATGTACGCATATATATGTATGCATATATATACTCACACACATATAGATACACAAGTTTATATACAAGAGATATATACATGATATACATATATATGTATATATGTATACACAAGATAGATACATATGTATGTGTGTGTATTTGTGTGTATCCACTATAGCATCATAAGTCCCTACTAAATTATCAGAAATTTATTTTGTTTTTGTCTTCTCAATACAATCCCGAGTTCTACCATTAGTAAAATAAAGAATGAATAATATTTGAGAACATCATTCTCCTTGCCACCTCAGCTTTCCTTCACTCATTTCATCTTTCTTTTAAATTTGACCATTTATAAATTTTGTTCTTATATATTTATGCATATAGTTATTTATTTGAAAATTCTTGTCAACATTTGCCTTTGACAGAGACGTTGGCCAGCAACATTTGATGCCTCCCTCCATGGAGACACTGCACTAGGCTCGACGGAGGCCTGTGATATGGCAGCATCTTTCTAACCTCAGTGGGATGCCCGTCAGTTGGGTTGGATGGGGCAGACTCTCGAGAAGAAATGAGATGGAAAAACAAGTACAAGTAACTAATGAGAGAAAAAAGGTGAAAGACTGGGTGGACAGTGAAGAAATAGAAAAAGTTTGAAAAACAAACTGGGTTGAGTCAGGCAAATTTGATGGAGAAACTGGGAGTAGAATTACAATGTGTCTACCTTAGATCTTGAAGATTTCAGAAGATCCCAGAGAATAAGTCCTTGGAAGCCCAGGGGTCTGTCTCAAAGCCTCTGACAGAGTAACAATTGAGAATGTTTTACTAAAGCCAACCTATCTCAGAGAAACCAAAGAACTGCTGGAGTCTGGCGATCTGAGAAGTAAATGTCCCCTTGGAAATAGCAAGAAACACATACACAGAAGGAAAACATAACTTTATATCCAGTGACTGGAATAAGCCAGTGCTTTCGGAAGAAGAGGTCAACAAAGTTAAGGCAAAATAGATAAAGAGCCCTAGAGTCATAGCTGGAAGGAACCTCAGATTATCTGGTCTGGCCCTCTGACTTCATAGATGAGGACATTGGGGCTCCAGGAGGGGCAGAGGTGTATTCAAGGCCACAGGGTTCCCTAACATTGAGCCAGGACCAGAACTCATATGAGAGTACCTCTTTCGACCCCTTTGCAAAATCTTTTCAACAAGGATTCCCTGGCTTTTGTTTTAAGGGTGATGAAGTCATTTCTTGGATTGAGGGGAAAAAAACAATCAATCATTGCTTAGATTATCTAAGTAACTCTCAGGGGAAAAGAAAATGTGAAAAAAGCAAGCAAGATTGTGCTTAATTTATGTCACACACTTAAAACATTTCTCTGTTTTCTGGAATTTCTTAATGTTGTCGCATACATTTCTCTTGCTTTGGAGGAATGCCAAGGCTTTTTCCTCAAGATTGATTTTATGGCCCTGGCCAGGTGGCTCAGTTGGTTGGAGTATCAACTCATGCACCAAAAGGTTATGGGTTCAATTCCTGGTCAGGGCACATGCCTAGGTTGTAGGATCGATCATGTATAGAAGGCAACCACTTGATGGTTCTTTCTCACATTGATCTCTCTCTCTCTCTAAAAATCAATAAATATATCTTCAGGTAAGGATTAATTAAAAAAAAAGATTGATTCTCTGTAAGAGATATGTTATTAAACCATATATTGAATTGCGTTCCTGAATACTCTAAGTTCTACTTTAAGTAGATTCCTATTGTAAAACCCATTCTGGTATTTGTTTGTTTTTCTACTAACCCCTTGAGCCCCTACATTGCCTGGTATAAACTTTTATTTTCCACTGTGGATGTATACTTGACAATTAAATTATTGGAGAATTGTCATCAAAAAGGGCAAGTAGTTAGAAATAATAAAATAGCAGGATTTCAACATGAAAATATGCACCCTATGATATGATATGCATTAAAATTCCCTGGTACATCATTTGTCAGTGTGGTAGATTTATCATTCACAAACTTTGTCTGTGCTTCATAGTTAATAAAGGCCAATAAAAAGCCAATGGCCCTTACCACTAGCATCGCAGTTATAATTTTCTGCATCTTAAGAACCTTTTCTGGCTCTGCAGGAACAAGAAAGAATTAACCCGGAACCAACTGAAGCAAAGCAATACTAATAAATCCAGTTATTTTGATATAAATTCTAAAACAGAAATCCTGAGAACATACATCATTGGATTCCTCAAATCAATACAGAGTTCTTTAGGTATCTTATCACATTTTCCCAGCTGTTCATAGCATGTAGCTTTGAAGAAATAAAGGTTCTGAGGAGAATGAAATTGGAAATTGGGAAGAGCCTGCTAGTTTAAATCACATGTAAAAGAGCTGTTCACCAACATTCCAGGGTACCTGAACAACGCTTTGGCTTGGAGACCGTTAATGTCCCCACTGACCATGTCACCATGGACAAGCCAGTGCTTCCTCTTCCTGTGCTTTGGTTTCTTCACCTGTGAGATAGGAACAATGAAAGAACTTCCTTCACGGATTCTTGGGGTTAGATGAGGTAGGACTGGTAAGACACCTAGAACAAGACCAGACATGGGGGTAAAGATCAATTAATGCTGGTCTGTGCCAGGACGGACCACTGCCTTACCTTGTCACCTGCAGAACACCTCGATACCTCACAGGTGATCTTTAGCCAGCCCTTTCCTTCCTTAGAAGGCTCAGTTCATTCTCTCTAACTGGTTGAGAAAATTACTGGTTTCTCAAATGTCTAGTGGTGGTGAAATTAATTTAGTGTTTGTTACCAGCATTTTTTATTTTAATGAAATTAAACAGAATAAAATAGAAAATATCAGAAATTATCAAGTAGACTAAGCATTGTTTTGTGATGCTTTTGTTTACATGTATTTTTGGTGGAGACTAGAATGAAATGAAAAATTAACTTTTTACTGGTCATGCTCAAAATGTGGAAGTCACTGGATTATATGGTACCCCAATTTTCCTTTTCTCTTGAGTGGTTTTATATTCTGTTAAGAAGCCAAAGTAATGAATAGGAGAGGGCTCTGGAGATGGGAGCAGGAGACGCTGTGGGTCTGCCCCTTTTTTGCTGAATTCATTTCTCCGAGCCCCAGTCTTCTGTGTAAAATGTGGATAAAGGTATTCATTGTTCACGGGACTGTCACAGGAATAGGTGAGGTATATAAACTATGTATTATTACAAAATATACATCGTATCATTATTATGATTATTCTGCAGTTCTGAGGACAAAAGGATTTTGCCTTATGATCCTTCTTCCTGCATAACCTGTTTCCCTCACTCCATGCCCTTTCCTATGTCAGCCGCTTCACCTGAAACTGTCCCATTTTCACTCTTATTCATCCTATAAGACTCAGTCCCGGCACGGTGTCCACAGAAGCACCTTCTCTAAACTACTGGATTGTATTTCTATGCCCCACACTATCCCAAATGTATATCTCTTTTTCTTACCACATTTAAACATCTGTAACGTGTCTGAGACCCCCACTACACCATCCACTTTCCAATTCTTTTCTACTTTTTAATTCCAAAACTTAGCTGAGTGTCTGCATGTCCTGAACGCTGTAAAATATTTGTTAAGCTGAACTGAACTAACCTCCTGCTTTTATATCTATTTCTTCCTATTATTTCACACTTGCTCTCCTACACGACTTTTCAACATAGTCACTTATTTTTACCTGCCTCTAATCCCATTTCTAGCTCGTACATGGCATACATAATAACTAATTCTGTGGCAGCAATGACCTCTTGGCCTTCTTTATTGCAGCATCTCCAAGGGAGGCTGTTACAAAAGTGTATTCAGAAAGGAGGAGCAGGGATTGTAGAGGAAACATAATGGCCAGATGAGAAAGGTGATGGTGTCAAGTTATTCACACTCGGTGACATTTAACTGGGAGATTGTACATGAAGATAGGGGGGTAGGAGAGTCAGGGGAAAAACTCAGGGCACAGAGGTGATTAGCAGTAGGACAGTCTGTTCTTTCCCTCTGTTTTTTTTCCTTGTCCGCCCATAACCCATGGAGGAGCAGGGTGCTAGGCTCACATGGCACCCTGGTTATGCTGCACCTCTGCACACAGAGAAAGGGAGTCCCTGCAGCCTGCCGACGCTCAGTCATTACCCAACCATCTTGACCTGAAAACCTTTGATTCCCCATTCCACATAAAAATAATTCACAAAGCAATTTCCGGGGGGGGGGGGGCATGTGAGTGCAACATCGAAATCAATAAAGCCTGGGCACAAGGACAGACGCTTTTGCAAACTCAGTCTGATCAGATGGTTACATCACTCTCTGGCTGTTGACCATTCTATCTTGTCACTGCCAAGTTGCTGGGTCGATTTATCAGGAAAAAGAGGAAACAATCACCTTCTCACCTCTGTCAGCTGATTCCTGTGAGAGAACTGGTCACAGAAACATCTGGTTTGTTTCCCTGGCATTTATTTATTTATTCATGCATGGAGTTGTGTTCTGGGGTAACTCAAGCATGTAATATTCAGAGTTCTAATAAATTGAAAATTGCTCCTGCTGAGATTTTGACAAGTTATTTTCCTGCTGGGGTTCAGTCAAGACTTTTCTGTCTTTCACAGAACATTTAAAGTGGCTTCCACTGTGTTAGATACATTGTAAACAATTTTCAATGCTATACCTTGAATATAGGCTCAGTATGTTTTTAGAAGCTCCAGGGCATTCAATTTTCTATTTAGTATACATTACCAATTACAATACTCTGCCTCCCAATGCTCTAAAGGCTATAATAATAATAATGATATCATGTAGTGCCTTTCCTCTTGAATGAACCTTCACTTGATTTAAGAATGACATGAGCCAGAAACAAATACCCTGTCATTCAATTAAAGTCATATCTGGACCCTTTCATGTTCCAGGTTGCAAAGAATTTTCACCTACATTATCTCAATTAATCCTCATGACATCATAATACATCCTTGTATTATTATCTCCAATTTACAGAAGAATGGACATTGTCTTAAAGATAATCAACATACCCCAGCAGTGGATTTACAAAGGCAGAGCCAATACCCAGGTCATCTGACCTAAATCCAGAACGCTTTGTGTTATCTTCTCACCTGTGACACACTTCTGGGAGTCTCTCCAACAGCCAGAATCAGCTTTTTTCATGGTAAGAGAACTCTAACTTTGTTTCCTTTTCAATGTACCTGGTTCCAGGGGAGGAATCATGATTGGTCTAAGACAGGAGTGGGGAACCATTTTTTCTGCCAAGGACTATTTGGATATTTATAACATCATTTGAAGGCCATACAAAATTATCAACTTAAAAATTAGCCTGCTGTATTTGGTCAAACATTTAATGTACTCACCCCTAATGTGATGGCTGGAACTGCTTTGGTGAGGCTGTGATGTCAGCTGGTGTTGATGATGTTGCTACTCACAACTGATTTTCCAGGTTTGCGTCAGTCAGTCTGGAGCGCAGTCGACTCTTTGCAATGGTAAGTTTTGAAAAGAACTTCTCTCAGCAGTAAGTTGTTCTGAACACAGATGAATTTTTCAGTGCATATCTCTTCAAAGTGGGAAATTCATCATTGCTTATGGAACATTTACAGAACTCAAGCAGTGGGAGATGGTTGTACCTAGCTTTCAGCTCATCATTGCTTTGCAGCTGAATGATTTCGTGTTGTAGGTTATCAGGCACATCAGCTGGTTCCACACTGAAGGTGTAGCAAAGATGTTCAATTCCATTTGTTTACTTTTCACGTCCTTGAATCTTTCATTAAATGCCTCAATTAGTTTCGCACATTCACCAGTATATTCAAGTGTCATTGAAGGCTTTTGTCCTTCCAGAGTGGGGAAATGCACCATGTTACTCCTTTCAAGTTGCACTTTCGACAGCTTTAATTTAGCTTCAAATGATTTCACATTTGAAAGCAGAGCACTGAGAAGCTGGGTGGGACCCTGTAGCTTGACGTTCAGCCCTGAGAGGTACTTGGTCATGCCCACCATGAATGCTAAATCACACAGCCACTTGCTATCATTGAGTTCCCTGACAGGTTTTCCCTTCATCTCCATGAACTGCTTGACTTCATCCTGCTGTTCATAAAACCTCATGAGCATGTTCTCAGGCTCCGCACTTCACAGTGATAAACAAGATCACTGTGCTCAGAGTCAAGGTCATTCAGTAATTCCTTAAACTGGTGGCTGTTAAACCCTCTGTTTTGGACAAAATTTATGCATGACACTACTGTTGACATCACATTGTTGAGCTGCAATGACTGTGCACAGAGACTTTATTGGTGTCTGATGCAGTGGTATATAATTAAATCACTTGGATCAAGACTGAGACAATTCACTTCTTTCTTGACAAATGCAATGAAAGCTTTTTGCAAACCAACCATGACTGGAGTTCAATCTGTAGCAAGGCCACTTAACTTTTCAAATGTCAGCTCAAATTTTTAATTGGTAAAACAAGTCTCTCAAACAAGTCCTCACCTCTTGTAGTGCCATGCATGACTTCAGTGACAGCAGTTCCTCTCGCGTGTCAAACTGCAGTTATCCCACGAACAAAAACGGCCAGTTAGGCAGTGTTTGTTATGTCCGTTGTCTTGTCACAAGCCAGAGAGAAAAATTGGAAATCTGCAGAATCCTTCAGTGTGTTTTCAATATCTTGTGCTAAGCTAGTAATCCAATCTGAGACGGTTCTCCGAGACAAACTAACACTTAAACAATTTTACTTTGTCTGGTGCTAACAACTCCGCAGCAGCCACCATGCACTCTTTCACAGACTCTCCCTCTAATGAGGCTCAGCTTCTTTGGGGTTAGCTCGCTCACTATATCACTCGTCTGAATAACGTCTCTGTCACAACGAGGCCTAGTGAAAGTGGCTTGTTGTGATTCCAAATTCCGCCGAAGAGCATTGATTTTATCCAGATTCCCCATTGGACTCCCAATTCATTGAGGGTAGCATGTTTTGAGCCGTAATGACATTCCACATTGACTTTTTTTTTCTTACTGCTAACGCATTGCCACAAATTAGGCACAGAGGTTTACCTTTGACCTCAACAAAAAATAATCATTTGTCCATTTCTCTTGGAAATATTGACATTCTGCATCAACTTTTCTTTTTTTTTTTAGTTGCCGTTTGTAGGATGTCACACCACTTAAGTTTTAATAACTATCCAGTGTGTGTCACCAGTGACATGATTATTTTGCTTTGATCGCTGTTCTAATCCTGCATCTTGGATTTGGAACATATCCAACGTTTGTATTATCAACTCTTGATGTCTTTTCTGTGTACTCTAATGTCCTTAATCCTCATCTGAGATTCAGTTTTTGTGAGTGGACATGTGGATAAAGGTTGGATTGGAGTTATTGTCTGTGTCGACAAAGAAGTTGACATCATTGTCAATCATCAGAAGCAAGGTCATAAAAGTCACAAGGAATCATCTCATTGCATGTTGTCTCATCATCACCGGATCACTGTAGTTTCGCCACAGTGTGTTAACACTTTCACAACATGTATACTCCCAGCCTGCCTGGCACTGACTGTCCTCTGAGTCACGGCCATACAGGCAGATGGGCTGCGGGCAGCAGACAAGAAGCATGCATGTCTGTCCCATCATGTATTCATGTGTCCTGTCTATACCGTAATGGACGTGCCTTGCTTGTCCCTCAAGATTTACGTTATTATTATGATTCATTTAATATAAATTTATGTTGCTGTGAAAAAAGCTCCTAGATTTATTGAGTTTTGAGTTCTTCCTGCAGGGCCAGACCAAATGATTTTGTGGTCCTTATACACCCCGCAGTCAGACATTCCCTACCCCTAGTCTAAGAGGAGAACAGCCTCCATGCTCTTCATGGCTAGTGATCACCTAGGTGTGGACGTGGGAGCTTCACTCAAGCCAGTGCAATGTAATTGGAGATCTTAGGGGCCCTCTCAGAGTGTTCTGTCCTGGTTCCTGTTTTGGACATTGTCATGTGACATTGTAGTGTTGACCAGCCATTTGTGACCATGTGGGCAGACACTGTTTGTATAAAGAGGATGACTTTCTGAAAGAATGAAAAGCCCGTGGGTCCATGATGACATTGGTGAGTTTCCAAAGCAGTCACATCTTCCTCTGGACTTCTCGTTAAGTAAACAAACATATGTTGGTATTTTAATCATCTTGATCAGATTTTCTGTTTCACCTAATAGCATCCAAACTGATGCAAAGCTATAGTTCACATGCACTGTTCCTGAGACACCATGAATAAAATAGCTGACATGCTTGAGGATTGTTCCATTACTCCCAACTCCAGCAGGTGCTTTGACTTACCTTCAAGACTTACACAAGTCCTGTTTTGAAATAGGAGCTACCCTCAAAGAAAATATGTAACTCTCTATGCCAAGGGTTGTCTCAGTCACTAGGGGACTTTCCTTGTTGAGTTCTCCCAGCCTGGCCCTATCCTTTCCTATACTGTCAGCTTTCTTAGATTAGTGTCTGTTACACCTTAGTTTTTTTTTTTCAGCCCCCTTCCATCACCCTTTTAGCTTTTGCTTCCTTTCTGGTCCTCAAATGTTTGTTTACACCTTAAAACTTGACCTTACTCTGTGCTCTGACATTTGTATCCATTTGATTATAGGTTGGGGCTTTTGGTTGTGATCACTTGGTTATCAGCGTGTGATTCATCACCTTAATTTGGATCCTTATAGGAGAAGAGAACTATTATTTATTGAGCATCTAGTATATGCTAAGTATACTGATTGGGAGTTTGTCATGTTTAATCCTTAAAGGAAATCTGCAAAATAGGGCTTATCCCCATTTTTCATTCGTGAAAATCTCAAAGTATAAGTGAACTACCCAAGATCAAACCTCTAGATGTAATGTACCCAGGAGTCTAATCAGTCAAGATGAACTCCAAAGTCCATGTCTTCCAATGATACCAATACAAAGTAAATGACAAATCCTTCAAACCTTATTGTATTTTCCTTGGTTGGTTTAACCTAGACTGCTCAGTTCTGACTACCAAATTGTCCTTCTGAGTCTAATATTACAAAAGCATAAAAATGTCACAAATGTTCATCCTCTCTATGAAATATCTTGGGTCCCATCTGTTACAAATCCAGGACAGAAGACTCTAATGTTGTTTAATTAATATGCACTAATAAAGATAAATAGTATGTCTATTGGCAAAGTCACTTGACTGGGAGTCACCAATTAATTTTTTTGTATTAACTATTTGCTTAAAAAGTATCAATGTAGATTTATCTTAACAAAAGTGTTAGCTATGTGGATACATCTGATAAAGGGTTAATATCCAACATTTATAAAGAACTCATACAACTCAACACCTCCCCCCCAAAGATCAAACAATGCCACTAAAAATGGGCAAAGGACCTAAATAGACACTTTTCCACAGACAGAATACAGATAGCCAATAGACATATGAAAAGATGCTCAATGTCACTAACCATCAGAGAGATGGAAATTAAACTACAGTGAGATATCACCTCACATCTGTCAGAATGGGTATCATCAATAAATCAACAAACAAGTGTTGACCAGGATGTGAAGAAAAGTGAACGCTTGTGCACTGTTGGATGGAATGCCGACTGGTGCAGCCATTGTGGAAAGCAGTATGGAGTTACCTCAAGAAATTAAAAATGGAACTGCCTTATGACCAGGCAATTCAATTCTGGGAATATATCCAAAGAAACCTGAAACACTAATTCAAAAGAACATATGCACCCCTACGTTCATTGCACCATTATTTACAATAGCCAAGATAGGGAAGCAACTGAAGTGCCCATCAATAGATGAGTGGATAAGAAAGCTGTGGTACATTTACACAATGGAATATTATTTGTCAATAAAAGAGAATGAATCTTACCATTTGTGACAGCATGGATCGACCTAGAGGGTATTATGCTAAGTGAAATAAGCCAATCAGAGAAAGACAAATACCGTATGATTTCACTTATATGTGGAATTTGAAGAACAAAATGAACAAACAGAATTGTAACAGACTCATAGATACAGAGAGAAAACTAATGGTTGCTAGAGGGAGAAGTGTTGGGGCACTGGGTGAAAGGGGTGAAGGGACTAAGAAACACAAATTGGTAGTTACAAAATAGTCACAGGTAAGTGAGTAAAGCATAGGGAACATGGTCAATAATATTGTGATAATTATGCATGGTGCCAGATGGGGTGCTGGAAATATCAAGGGGAACACAATGTACAATACATGCTTGTCTAAGCACTATGCTGTATACCTGAAACTAATACAAAATAATATTAAATGTAAATTGTAATTTAAAAAAAATTTAAAGTGTCAGCTGTCTTTTTCTTGAATATACAGGTTCATCCAGTGAAACAGTCTAAACTTGATATAATTTGGAGTATATATTTGTATAATAATATTCATCACACTTTTATTTAATAATTAAAATTTGTCAATAACTTAAATGTTCAATAATAAAAGCATGGCTAAATGAGTTATAATATAATTAAAGAAAAAATACGTTCTACCTTTTATTATTTTTTTTTAATTTTAGGAAATACATTATGACATAGGATAATATGATGACACAGTAAATAAATGTTCAGATTCTGAATTGTATACATTGTAGGGCTTCACATTTTTAATGAATATAAATATTTATGTGTATAGAAGAAAAGACCAAATAGAAATATTTCCAGCTGATCTGTGATAAGCTGCTGTTTATTTTAATTACTTTCTTTAAACTCTTATGTATTTTATGCAATAAATAGGTTTTATTTGTTTAATCATAAAAGAAAATAATGATTAAGTAAAAAGTGATTTGTAAGTGGATTTGCATTATTGTTCCTTAAATAGTAAGAGAGGTTCTTATCTAATAAAGTTAAAAAATAATTTGATTTCTAAATAAAAAACACCTTTTCAATAGCATATCTATTGTTTATAACATAGTGTAATTATTTCTTCAAAAATTAATATATATTCATACTATAGTGGATAGAGGGGACAATTCTCTCATTGGGAAGCCACTGAAGATTCTGAAGGGAATAATCTTACCTGTGGACTTTCTCTAGATCATTCTGTAACAGGCAGTAAGACAGACATGAGCAGAACAAGGACGATGGGCCCGGTACAGAAGGTCACCAGGGCAGAAACCTTGGGTGCCTAGAAAGGAGCAACGCAAGAACCTTGCCCCCAGGGTAACCTTTCCTCTCCTAGCATATTACTGGTCATGTGGCTTGGAATCCCTGACCTTTCATACCACTGGCCATGCAGTTGAGACCCCTGACCTTTCCTCCCGAGGGATAATGTCTAGGTTCCAGTTGTATTTCAGCTCCAGGCCCAGAAACCCAGCAAAAACAGAGAAGTGATGCTGCCTCAGGACCAGTTGTATTGACTGATGACACTCTCTTCTGACTCTAATGAATCAGTGGAGACCACGACCCTGAAAGGACACACCTGGAAAACTGATGAGTAGTTTACCGAGACCCTTCCCTGAGAACTCCCCTAAGATTCCCCCCTGCAAGAGAGAGATAAATACCCTGAACACAAAGGACCCAGACTGCATTCTCCCTCCGAGAAGTATGCCCATGTTATTCCTTTCATCCCCGCTTCTTCACTCTAGGGACCCCACAAGCCTTACAGCCAGGGGAGCAATGGGCAGCAGCAGAGGCTCATTCTAGGCTAACTCCCTGGACCTGTCTCCAAGGCCCCCTTTTCTCTGACTTCCCAGGGAGCCAAACAGCCCAGCCTAGGCTCTCCTGTTGCTTCTTCTATGCTAAGCCATCCCTTGATTCACTGTCCAAAGTGTGTTTTTGCTTTGCTGCACTTTGTCTCTGGACTGAATTTTTCTGTCAAGAAGATAAGAACCAAGGTCTCATCATCTTGCCGGTAACAATTCCATATCAGCCACAGAACTGGGGCTCAGCCTTCTTCAAACTGCAGTGACATACAGTTGGGCTATATCTAGAACAGGTAAACAAATGAGTGAGCAATATCATTTTAGATGTGGTAAATCAAGAGAGGAAAGTGAAACTGGGTGATGTGACAAACATTTGCTTGAGGAACTGGACATGGTGGGTTGGCTGTGCTTGGTTGAATTATTGAGGGACATTCTTTGGGGAGGAGACAATCTCAACACAGTTGTTGAGAATGAATTACAAGAAGGTCTTAGCTAGGTAAGGATCTGGGGACAGAGTGTTGTGCATGGGGAATAGCAAATACAAAGTCAATATATAAAAAGTAGGCCATGGGCATGTGGGTGGAGCTTAGAAAGGAAGGGGAGCATAAAACAAGATGAGGCTAGAGGAGAGGGCAGCTCTCACATCATATGCAGCCTGACAGGCGATTCTGTTTTATTCGCAATGTTTTCATATTGAGATAAAGGTCAATATACACAATAGAACAATGAACCTGAGCAGTCAAGTTAACAGAGGCTGTGAAACCCAGAGTATAAAGACATTGAGTTGTGCCAAAAGTTAGACTTGACAGAAATGACAGTTCTAATAAAATAGGAAACTATAAATAGGAAATGATGTCTCTCAGTCCTACTGGTGGGTTCCTGAAAACCTCTGATCACATTATTTTTGTCAGCTGATCAATATATAACCTTGTTTTATGTTTGTTTCTGTTCAAAGACACTTTATTTCATATATACATGTGTTTGTGTTTATGTTAGATGTTATATGCATGTGTTATACAAGCATCCTTCTGGCATAAGTTATAATGCTACTGGCCATAAATTCAATAATAATAAATAATGTCTATATTATATATCATATTATAATAAATAATGATTATAATATATTATAGAATATAATATATAATAGCATATATTATAGTATATAATATATAATACTATATTATATTTCCATTTTATATTTTTATATAAAATATATGTTTACAAATTTGTAAATATATGTTTATATATAAGTAAATATATAAATGTATATATATAAAGCTGTATATATATATTTATATATATAAAATTTATTAACATTGAACTCATGACCAATAGCTCCATACCTTATGATTGAAAGAAGCTCATCTAATCATGTATTTTCTCCACAGCTGTATCCCAGCCTCGCATTTAGGCACACCGAACAACACTTTAGCCCTGCGCTCAGAGGCCGTTTCAAGCACTAAACACACCAACAGAAATGTGAAAATGGGCACTAAATAGACTGAAAAGTTATACTGGTCTGTATCGGGAGAGGTGAGCCCTCTCGATGGGAGCTGAAACCTCTCCTTGGATACTAGTGGAGAACTTGAGCCCGGGGCACGCCGAGTTCACTGCTCCGAGCGCCTGCCTGTCCACAACGGCCAGGGAAGAGCTGCGAATATTGATTGGAGGGTTATAAATACATTTTAGTTAGTAGGTACATTCACAAATATGGAGTCTGCCAATGTAATGAGATCAACTGTACTAGTTCCTTCTGCCTATATAAATGGATTTTTGTACTGACTCCTGAAAATATAAGTGTACCAGATCTGAGAGTAAAAGTATAAAGTAACGAAATTAGATTTTATGTGTCTTGTGAAACCAGGGCCCACCCATGTTTCTCTTCTCATCTCAGTCTCTTTCCACATATGTTCGGCTTTGGACACTGCCTGTTTGAGATTCCTGAACACAGCAGGGTCTCCATACCTTTGGGTTCTTCTCCACAGAGTTAGAGGATGTTGTGAAAATTAATGACATCATGTTTATAAAACACTCCACACAGTGCCTGGCACATCATGGAATCCTCGATTTCCCTGCCAGGTAGGGTTCTTCAGTCTACCTCTATGTCACCTCTGTGAACACGTGCAGGTTTCCCAGGCACAGCTAGTCATTTTTCCTGTGCTCCCAAGTTAGTTGTCCCTAATAGCACAGCATTTGAGGAAATTCACTGCTGACAAGCTCTCCTCGCTGTGCGACCCGTGAGGGCAGACAGGTCTTTTCAGTCTTTGTTCCCTAGTGCCTGCCCAGGAGCGAGACTTAGAGGCACTCAGCAATGCTTGCTGAGCGTGAGTTAATAAGTAAATACATGCATTTATAATTACAGTTCATAAAATTAGTGGCGTGAATAATCAGAAGGCAAATGTTGGACAGATATAAAATATCTCCTTTTTAAAATTTCAAACCACAGACATTGTTCAATATACTAACTTAAGCCTAAACTCATACAAAAAGTATGTTTCTATACTTCAACCCTTTAGAATAGGGTTTCTCACAATGTGATTGTAATCACCTGGAAAGTTTGTTAATTATGTAGATTCCTAAAATCTACCTCAAGTCTGCTGTATATGCGTGATGTTTAACAAGCTTCTTTGGTGGTGTTTGCTAACCACTGCTGTGGTGGCTGCCCGGCCACGTGAGGGTGACCTGGTGGGACAGCAGGCACTAGTGCCTCGGGGAGGGCAGGGCCGCGTGTGTTTCGCTCAACACCATACCTTGTATTCTAGAACCAGGTATGATACATAGAAAGGGCACAGTAAATAATTGCTGTTTAAACAAACAGATTATTTAATTATACAGGTGGAAAGCAAGTTCAGAGTCCCAGTAAGCACTGTGGATTGTATTATTAAAACGGGAGTCCCAACACCCACTGCTTCTCAAACTTCAGCGCAGTTAACAATAATCTGGAAAGCCTATTGAAAAGGAATCTCCAAGATTTATCATCTGGAGATGGAGCCAACAAATATAGAAGGTGGGCTGGATCACTTTTGACATAATTTTTAGCAGGATAAATTTATAATGTGATCATAGGTGATTCCAATGAAAGTGATCATTGCTACACACTTTGAAAACTAGCACAGCATATCTTCCAAGCAGGGGTTCAATGGCTGAAATAAAGCATAAACAAAACATTGGTATACGGTTGGGCTGTGGAATGTGCAGATATCAATGCACAGAAGAGTTTATGGATAATATCTAATCAAAACTATAAACAACGTTGACCACAAGATACTGAGACCTCTGCGGTGCTGTTCCAGTAAACATACAGAAACAGCGTGTGTTACATTATGTTTAGAGTATAAAGTGTCATTTAAATTATCTTCTATTCTAGACCCTAATTTTCTTCCTGATAGAGGAAGAACGTGGCAGGATAAATGTGAATACTACTCACTCTCTTCGGTACACACATTGTTGAATGAGTGAAAAACAATATTGTAACTATGGTTTCTCAAAATGTTTTCCCCACCATTAGATGTTGTGATTGTTGTGATACTTTCAATTTCTGATGGCTCTTCTCTTTTGTGAAAACTTGTTTTTAGGTCCTTTATAAGAGTATGATTCTGAATTTTTTACTATGTCTTCATTACTGAGAGCTACAGCCATGGGTCGCTCCGCTAGCTGCTTGAAGGAGGTAAGTCCTGGGGATGCTTGCAAGTGGTATGTAGGAGCTAGAGGGGTTCCTATGTGGTAACAGTGGGGAGGAGGAAGCAGAGAAGCCAAACTGAAGTTTCCTGTTTCTGGCTGCACTTACCCCAGAGTAATTCATATTCACGTCTGCCTTTATCCACAGCTTGAATGTAAGCATGTTTAAAAAAATCTCAAAGGAGCTCTTGTGTTTGATGGATTACCAAATGTTTAATTACATTTAAAGCATTTCCATGTGTAGATGAGGTAGGCCATTCCATTTGGTTTACTGATCAGTGGTTTAGTAAATTGCTCCATTAGCATAATGCTGTAAATAATAACAATCATATTTTATTGCATGATGTTCTATCCTCTTCTTGGGCTGTCGTGACCATTGCCCATTTGAGAGTCAAATGACCTAGTAAGATTGGTAGCAGATTGTGGAAAGAGCTGAAGTGGGTTTCAGAACATCTGGATTCCAGCTCTTGCTTCATTATTGATCAGTGGGATCAGTTTGATCAATACTTAATTTCAATGACACTAATTAAAACAACAAGGTTAACAACAGCTACCTTGTTTACCTCAGCACTGCTGGGGACCAAATGAGATGTGTAAGAGCTCATTTTAAAGAGAAAAGTCATTAATAATAAGCTACAATTAGGGCAAATTTTATTATTTCCTTTTCTTGTTGTGCAGATGAGGAAATTGAGTTCAAAAAGACTTGGTAACAAAAGTCCCAGCTTGTTAGTGAAAAAGCCTGAGTTGACTCGTGGTCTAGTTTTTTTCAACCACATATTTGCTGGGAAAGTTAATACTTTTTTTTTTTCAGATATGTATCCGTAGGCGAGTATCTGATGTTCTGATTCAAGGAGAAATTATCAATGAACATTGATAGTTTTATCATTTTTTCTTTTTGAACATCAATATTTAAAAATGCATATAAAAGACCAAAGGAAGAATCATCCATATTTTTAAAATATAGAAGTATTTTTTTACAAATGAAAACTACAGACATTTATTTTTCTTAGATATTTCTTATTAAAGGAAAAGAAGAATTATTTCATTTTTGTCCCTATACCTGGACAAATGTGGTTTTCTCAGCTGGTTAGTGAGAGTGTAAAGTGGTGGGTGGGTGGGGTGGGGGTACTATGAGTGCAAAGGAAATTATCTGTTAGGAAGGACTAAGGATCTCTTGCTACTTTATTTACAGATATTCTTTTTTTGTTTGTTTTTGAGAGGTCATTTTATTTGCTTGCTTGTTTGAAAAAGTCACACATGTTTATAGCAAAACATCTCAAATACTCAAACAAGAACTGAGTAAAAAATCAAGTCTTGCCTGGGCTCAGTGGTTGAGCATCGACCCATGCACCAAGAGGTCACTGGTTCATTTACTGGTCAGGGCACATGCCCAGGTTGTGGGCCCGATACCCAGTGGGGGGCGTGCAGGAGGAGGCCAATCAATGTTCTCTCTTATCGATATTTCTATTTCTCTCTCCCTCCCCCTTCCTCTCTCTCTAAAATAAATAAAGAAAAAATATATATATATATATATATATATTTTTTTTTTTTTGTTCAGACAGAGTAGGAGGGACAGAGAGGAAGAGAGAGAGAGAGAAACATCGACGTGAAAGGGCCACATCGAGTGGCTGCCACCCGCACGACCAACCAGGGCCGGGGACAAATTGCAACCGAGGTACATGCCCTTAGCGGGAACTGAACCTGGGTCTCTCCGGACCACAGGCCGACGCTCTAACCGCTGAGCCAAACCGGCCAGGGCGAAAAAAATATTTTTTAAAAAATTGTCTCATTCCCACTCAATTTATTCCCTTAGTTGATCTCTCAAAAGACAACTGTTCCTATTTTCCCAGACATATTCCATGTATCTATAAATGTGTCTGTGTTTGTAAAACCTTTTTAGACAATCACAAATGGTGGCATAATATACACATTGTAAAATGTAGTTTGCTTTATTCCACTAAATAATCTTTTTTTCATGATTACCTTTCCTTTCCAGTCCGACCTTTTGTTTTATCTAAAATTAATAACTGTGTTGATTTCATGTTTGCTTAGTTTTCTATGAACTTATTACTAATTCAACACCAAGCACCTGTCAGTTTTTTAAGTGTGCTATCAATTCAGTCAATCTGTGGATGTTTAAACTTCTCTATGCATGTGCCTTTGACATTCTGTTCTCATGTCACTGCAAAAGAACTTACTGCTTCACCGGAAACGAACTGGCGAGCCTGCAGGAGGGAAGCAGCCGTGTGCAGGAAGATCGTGCAGTGAGATCTGGGACCTAGGTCCTCATGGAGCTGGAGGCCCATCCGTATCCATGTCTCTGCCTCCATCTCCCCTCTGCCTCTGTCTTCTTTCCCCCGCTTTTATCCCAGGTCTTTTCAAGCTGCAAATAAATGGTGGGCACAGGTCAGGCATTTAAACGCCCTCCGGGCGCCTGCCATGGAATAAAGTCTCTCCATGGGAGGATAACCTGGTAAAGAGGCAAGCCAGCTGCACTAGGCTGCCCGCCAGGATCAGGGCAAACTCATTCACTGACAAACACTAGTTCCCAAGCAAAACACAGAGCCCAAACCCCTCGGCCGTTCCCTGGCAGGGTTAGTTGAAGACACTGGGAAGTTCTTACCAATTTCTTTTAATGGCATCTACTCTCCTCGCTTACCTCAGCTGCCCTGTCCAGCCAATATTTTAGTTCCATTTTGTCCCTTATGTGGGGGACTGACAAACTGGCCTTTTTTTCAGGTGGTCACAGCAGGGTTGTAATTTATATCCTTCTTGTTGTATATGCCCCCCCCCACCCCCCGCCAGCAGGTCCCTCCAGTGTCTGGAGAAGCAGAGATGCTCCTTTGCTTAGTCTTCCTGCTCTAGCTTCATCCCTCTTCCTCATGGCTTCATCCCTGCACAGGCCACCTTGAGCCCTGCTGAGGACCTGGGCCAGCTGTTGCTGCCCCGTCCTGGAGCTTAGGCTGGCCATACCTCCCCGGAGCCTGGGCATCAGCCAGAGCTGCGCCCTTCCCGGGGTTCAGGGTCTGGCAGATTTGGTAGGGCCCTTGTTGACCATGTGCTGTCCTTGTTTCCATTCTCTCCTAGCACGATCTGGAAACCTGGCACAATCACTTTAGTTTAAGACATTTCTTTGCCCTACCTAGCAAACCTCCCAGCCAGACTCTGCTCTTACCGCATGCTTAATAAAACACTCAGATCGTGCTGTGGGGTCTCAGTCTCTGAGCACCTTGGGGCGGGGAACGAACAAGGGACATCTCATACATATGGGACGTGAAGATGTTTGTCTCGATTCGGGAGGGAGCCCTCACGCCCCTCCAGAAACCCTCAACACTTGTGGCCCTCGCTAGTCTCTCCCTGCTGAGGGCAATCTTAGAACAAGAACAGTGGGATCTTTGGAGATCTGGGAATCTTGAGGACGCCCAGTCCCAAGGTCTGCACCCAGGTACTTCTGGCATTATTGTGGGGCACGAAGCTTACCACGCTCTTCAAGAAGGCCTCGACCCTGTGTGTGGGAGGCGTGAGACTTGAGTCCCAGGACACTGAGAGTGGCAGTGGGGGCTCATATGTCATCTTAGGCCCTGATGACATGACTGTGGAGCTAGGAAAATTGGGGACAAGCATACTTTCCCTCAGCTACCCAAATACCTCCCTCTTTCGCAGGGAAGGACATTCTCTTTACTTGAAGACAGTGGGTAAAGTTGCCTCCACAGTAGCCTATGTGCTTGAAGGTCCAGCCTCACAGATTCCAATACATCCTCTCGACTCACTCATTCACCCCCTCGCCCCTCCGATTGTCCAGATGCCTCTAAGGAACACTGGACTCAGACCTCCTTTGCCCCCTACAGGAGGTGGCTGGAGGGCCAGAGGGGATCACCCGAGTTTATATACCCTTCTCTGCATCCGATCTAAGAGATTGCAAGGCACAGCTAGATAGATTCTCAGATGACCCTATGAGATTCATAGGGGAATTTCATGCTATAACTCAAACCTATGAATTAACCTGGAAAGACTTAACTGTCCTTCTCTCCCAGTGCTGCCAACCCAAGGAAAGACTCCAAATTTGGGGGTCACCCAGAAATATGTAGATTCTTTACATTTAGCCCAGCCAGAATTCCTGTAGGAATGACTGCCATACCCCAGATTGACCTTAATTGCTCTTATCAATTGGGGCAGCTAGGACTGGCTTGTAGAGACCATGTGACTTTCTGCTTTCAGAGGCATGAAAATAGCATCAAGGCTGTCAAGTTTGGCAAAGTAAGAGCAGTTACTCGGCTCCCAGACAAGCACCCCTCTCATTCACTGTCACCTAACAGAGGCCATTTGCAAGTAGGCCAGATAGATCTGGACCCTACCGGAGAGCAATAGTACTAGCCACGTACTTTGTTAATCAGTCTACCTCCAATATCCACAGGAAACTATAAAGACTGCCACTAGGCCCCCGAACCCCGGCAAAGGAATTACTAGGTGTGGCTTTCTCTGTCTTCCACAGTCGTGAAAGGTTGAGGAAGAAAAAGAAAAGAAATGTGCCAATATTTTGGCAACTGCTTTATGAGTGGCAGAGTCACCTCAGGGACGACCCACAGGGCGCTCTCCCCAGAAGTTGCTAGGAGACAGAGTACATTATTCCTAAAGGAGCCTGGACCATTGGAGGCAAAAATGTCCCAAAATGAGCCACCAGAGCAAAAGCTCCAAAGCGCCTAAGACACCTTGGCCCCTGTGCAAGAAATGGGGCGCTGGAAGAGGAACTGTCCCTTGTCCTGAAGGGGAGGGAGAGAGCCCCTCTCCACACATGGTGCTGGAGGGCTGAAGAGACCCACGGACCTCAGGGCCCCCGGCAGAAGCATCACGTCAAAGGGGGGGAAACTGTGGTCGTCCTTGAACAGGTAAGCCTATTTAATTTTTAGTTGACACGGGAGCTGCTTATTCTGTTTAAACTCTTATTTTGGTCCTTTGTCTTCAAAAATGTGCTCTATTGTGGGGGTGGAGGTAAAGGTCACATCTAAATGCTTTACTAACCCTCTCCCCTGAATTTGGGGAGACATAATAATGCATCATAGATTTTTAGTTATTCCTAAGTGTTCATGTATGTTATTAGAAAGATATTTTGGCCATACTGGGAGCTATTTAAGCCTACCAGAGGTCCATGGTTTATTTCTGACTAGTCTGTGTCCCCTTGAAGAACCCAGCCTCACACAATTCCCCCTAAGATATGAGACTAAGTGAACCCCCAGGTTTGGGACAGGGGAGTCCCAGGCTGAGCTAAATTTGCTCAACTAGTAAAAATCTCTCTCAAGGACCAGACTAAATTCCCATGTAAACACTAGTATCCTCTTAAACTGGAGGCTGAGTGAAGCCTCCAGCCCTCGTAGATCAGTTTTTAAAATGTGGTCTTATAGTCCTATGCCAATCTTCCTGCTATACCCCAATTTCACCTGTACTGAAATCAAGCGGGGAATTTACAATGGTACAGACCCGAGTCATAAAGGAGGCAGTCATTCCCTTGCATCCTGTAGTACCTAACCCACACACTATTTTAGTTCAGATACCAGATGGCACCGTCTGATTTGCTGCCTTAGATCTTAAAGATGCTTTCTTTTGCATCCCTTTATACACCCAGAGTCTCATCTTTTATTTGCCTTTGAGTGGACTGACCCAACCACTAATGTAACTCAGCAGTTCACATGAGCAGTCCTTCCAGGGGGCTTCAGGGGCAGCCCACATTTATCTGGCAATATTGTTGCCAGAGATCGCAGGGAACTCACTTTAAATTCTGAGGTTCTCTTACAATATGTAGATGACATACTAATCTGTAGCCCTACCTTGGAGGAATCAAACAAAAATACCAGGTCTTCAATTTCTTGGGAGAACGAGAATACATAATCTCCTCTGCAAAGGCCCAAATTTCTAAAGAGAGGGTAACATGTCTTGCCATGTCCTTAGCCCTGGTCAGCAAAAATTGCTGGCCCAACGTAAAGAGGCTATCTTATGTACAGGACTGTCCCAAACAAGAAAGCAGCTCAGAGCGTTCCTAGGCATGGCGAGTTTCTGTCGAATCTGGATACCAGGATTTAGACTCTGCTAAGCCACGGTGTAAGGCCCTAAATGGCTCTGACTCTGACCCACCTAAATGGACAGGCACACAGCAGCAGGCCTTCAGAAAAATTAAGGATTTGCTCACAATAGCCCCAGTGCTGGGAATCCCAAATCTCAAAAAGCCATTTTACTTATATGTGACTTAAAAACAGGGAGTGGCTTTAGGAGTCCTTACCCAAAGATTAGGGCCAGACACAAGCCCAGTGACCTATTTTTCTAAACAATTAGCCTCAGTGGCAACAGGATGGTCAGCGTGTGTAGGGCTGTTGTAGCCACAGTGCTCCTGGTAGAAGAGGCCACAAGGCTAAAGTTGGGGCAGCCACTAGAGGTCCTGACGCCACCTCAGGTTAAAGGTCATCAATGGCTGACCAGGGGGCACCTCACTAAATACTAGGCCCTACTCCTAGACTCCCCTGAGGTGACTCTTAAAGTCTGTCAAACTCTTAACCCAGCCTGTGGAGGAGAAAGAGGAGAGTTGACCCTCCTGCACAGAGGTAATAGAACACACTTATTAAAGCAGGCCTGCTCTGAAGGACCAGCCACTGGGCAATCCAGATGACGTATGGTTCATGATGGCAGTCATTTTATAACGGAAGGCATTTTATTTTATTTTTTTAATTAATTAATTAATTAATTAATTTTTTTAAAAATAATTTTTCTTTATTGATTTTAGAGAGAGAGGAAGGTAGAGGGAGAGAGATAGAGACACCGATGAGAGAGAACATCAGTTGGCTGCCTTCTGCATGCTGCCCACTGGGGATTGGGCCCACAACCTGGGCATGTGTCCTGACCTGGAATCGAACTGGTGACCTCTTGGTGCATGGGTCGATGCTCAAACACTGAGCCACACCAGCTGGGCTAAAGGAAGACATTTTAAATACTAGATATATAGTAGTAGACCTTAATCGGGTCATCGAAGCCCAGGCATTACCTTCTAACACCTCTGCCCAGAAGGCTGAGCTCATTGCCCTGACTGGAGCCCTACAGCTGGGAAAGGGACAGAGTGAATATTCACACAGACTCATAAGTATGTCTTCCTCATCCTGCATGCCCAGGCAGTGGTATGGAAGGAACGGGGACTCTTAACAGCAAAGAACTCCCCTGCCCAACATTGCCAGGAAATATTCGCTCTCCTACAAGCAGTATTAGAACCTGCAGAGGTAGCTGTAATCCATTGTAAAGGGCATCAAAGGGGAACACAGATATTATTGCAGGAAATCACCTAGCTAATACTGCAGCAAAAAGGGCTGCCTTACAGTCAGCCCCACTCCAGGCTGGCCTATTCACGCAGAACTCTGGCCCCTAACAGAGACCACAACACACAAAAGAGGAAAATGACTGGGCTCAGAAATGAAGATATAAGTTAACCCCTGAGGGATGGTGGGAATTAATTCACTGATTATTCCTCCCTCAAAACTCTCAGTGGAAAATCATTAAGGGGCTTTATAATGCCACTCATTAAAGCAGAGATGCAATGAACTCACTAGTTAATAGAATTTTTACAGGATTTGGGCTCCATAAGACTATCAAGAAAGTTACAAAGGCCTGTGATTTACGCTATGCTAACACCCCAGGAGGAGGGATTAGACCCCCTCTCCTCTTCACTCCCATCCAAAGACTGGGAACCTACGCAGGAGAGGACTGGCAAATAGATTTTACTAAAATGCTACTCTCCAATGGAACTAAATACTTACTAGTGTTTATTGATGCCTTCATGGGTGGGTGGGAGCATACCCAACTAGACTGAAAAGGCCCAGGAGGCTGCTAAGTTCTTATTAAAAGAAATCATTCCTGCCCTGGCCGGTTTGGCTCAGCGGTTAGAGCATCGGCCTGCGGTCCGGAGAGCCTCGGGTTCGGTTCCCGCTAAGGGCATGTACCTCGGTTGCAGTTTGTTCCCGGCCCCTGGTTGGGTTGTGCGGGAGGCAGCCACTCGATGTGTTCCTTTCACATCGATGTTTCTCTCTCTCTCTTCCTCTCTCTCCCTCCACTCTATCTGAACGAAAAATGGAAAAATGTCCTCGGGTGAGGATAAAAAAAAAAAAAAGAAAGAAATCATTCCTGTTTTGGACTTTCTAGGTCTTTACAAAGTGATAATTGTCCTTCTTTTGTTTCTAAAATTATTCAATAAGTGTCCTCTGCTTTGTGCACACAATATCTTCTCCACACTAATTGGAGATCCCAATCCTCAGGAAAAGTTGAAAAAGCAAATTGGACTCAAAATAATTCTAGCCAGACTGTGTCAAGACTTCAGAGACCTGGGTGAAACTCTTACCTGTAGCCCTTCTCAGACTAAGGGCAACCCCTAAAGCAAAGCTTCATCTCAGTCCCTTTGAAATGCTGTATGGAAGGCCCTTCCTAGCTTCTGACTTTCTCTTAGACACTGAGACTCAGGAACTTCTCAAATATTAGGGGGACCGGAAAGTAATGTCGTTTTTTTACATTAAATTCAAACATAAATTTTTAACAAGTTTTTATTTTTAATCAATGATGTAATCACCTTCATTATCAACAACCTTTTGCCATCTAGTGTGCAAATTTTCAATGCCGGATCGATTAAAATCAATTGGTTTTTGAGCAAAATATCTGGAGATGGCATTTTGGACATCATCTAAATTTTCAAATTTTTTGCCACTTAGAAAATGTTGTAGCGATCGAAATAAATGGAAATCCGATGGCGCAATATCGGGCAAGTATGGTGAGTGAGGCAATACCTCCCACCCCAATTCATTAATTTTTTCCAGGGTTCGTCTTGCGCAGTGCAGTCTTGCATTATCGTGTTGCAGAATAATGCCTTTTCTGGTGACAATCGCTGGACACTTTTCAATTAAAGATTGATTTACTCGATCCAATTGTTCACAGTAAAGGTCTGCATTCAGTTTGTCCAGGTTTCAGCACTTCAAAATGAACGACCCCACGAATACTCCACCAAACACACAAAAGTGCCTTTTTTGGGTGTAAACCTGGCTTAGCTGTACTTCGTGGCGATTCCTTTGGAGACAGCCACTGCCTTTTGCATTTTGGATGATCATAGAGGACCTATTTTTCATCTCCAGTGATCAAGCGATCAGAAAACGCTTCTGTATTGTGCCGCTGAAGCAATAAGTTGCACGTGGTGGACCGGTTAGCTTTGTTTTCTTCGGACAGATTATGCGGGACCCAAACACCTGCTCTGCTTACTTTACCAATCTGCTGCAAATGTTCTTGGATGGTCGACCAAGGTTGGTTAAGAGTGTTTGACAGTTCCTCGATTGTCTGACACGTATTTGCTTCCACTTCCGCCCTTAACATGTCATTACTTTAACGACATTACTTTCCGGTCCCTCTAATACTTAACTAGTTTAGGACAAGTACAAAAAGTCCTAACTAAATATGATAATACAATTCTGCCTGTGCCTAACTGGAGTTCCATTCCTGCCCGGGCAACCTAGTCTTTCTCAGAGCGTGGATGGAAGGCTCTCCCACCACCCAACAACAGCCTAAGTGGAAAGGCCCCTTCCAGGCTCTCCCAGCTGCTCCCACAGCTGTGAAACTCCAAGGGAGTAACAGCTGGGTCCACTTATCCAGAATTAAACCTTTTTCTTCTGGTCATTCCCAGGAGAGTCCTGAAAAGGGAGCTTGTGACCACGCCGATGCCTGCCAACCCTTTGAGGACTTGAAGTTTGTTTTTAAGAAGAAAAGGCCTAGCCCTGGCCAGTCTGGCTCAGCGGTTAGAGCGTCAGCCCGTGGACCAGAGAGTCCCAGGTTTGGTTCCCACTAAGGGCATGTACCTCGGTTGCAGTTTGTCCCCAGCCCTGATTGGGGTCGTGTGGGTGGCAGCCAGTCGATATGTCTCTCTCACATTGATGTTTCTCTTTCTCTCTTCCTCCCTCCCTCCCACTCTATCTGAAGATGAATGCAAAAATGTCCTCAGGCGAGGATAAAAAAATGAAGAAGAAGAAGAAGAAGAAAAGGCCTTCCATCTAAAAGCTGCCGCACGACAGACGGCGCCACCACAAAAATGCCAGCTTGTTCAGCCAGCCTCTGGATAATCACATCCTAGGGACCCCGTGAATGCTGTCTTCCAGTGACAGCTAGCTGACCTGGACTTTTACAAAATCCTTCCTCCCTGCATGAAGATTTCACTTCCCTTTCTGTTTCTTTCTTCCTTTACCAGCTAGGAGAGAACCTCTGAGCCCTGGGTAGGTAGGCCTGTACCCCTAAGCAGCATGCAGCAGTTATGGAAGATGGACCTCTTCATCCATGTACCCTTTATAAGATTATAAAAGCTCATGTTCCTCTGGGTGGGGAGATGTCAGCATGGGTAGCTACTTATCAATAAGAGGAAGGTAGCTACTTATTAATATAAGAAAGAAAGTAAAAGGGAACTAAATAATCTTAATAAACTGGGAAGCAGAAGCAGGTAACAGCAGAATTCCATCTAGTTTACTGGTAAACAGACTCATTCACACCCTCCAGGAAACTGCCACTGAGGAGACTTAATCCTTGGAACTAGACAGAGGTGCTAAAGGCCCATTCCAGAGGGAGGGGAGGGAATTCCTCTGCTGGCCGCATGTACAATAGGAACTGGATGATGTAATGAAACTTTAGACATAGGCAGTAAGAGTCGGGGTGATGAAACGGGGGCAGGGCCTAGCCTGGGAACAACTGGAAAGGTAATCAGATTGGATAGGGGGCATAAAACCCCAATAGAATTTACGGGAGGAGGGACCAATCCAGGCTCCGGAAAAGTTAGGAATTTGGATTGGATAGTTTGAATGGTGCTTTATTATTCCCCTGAACCAAGAACATACGTGGAGTAATAACAGGAGCCTGTGCAGAGCTGCCCCCTCCTCTGTCTCCTGGGGGTGTATTAACTCCCTTAATTCACAATAAAATCTTGCCCTCGCTGTTTTTTAAAACATTATTTCTTTATTGATTTTAGAGAGAGAGGGAGGGAGAGGGAGAGAGGGATGGAAACATCGATGAGAGAGAACATCAGTTGGCCACCTCCTGCATGCCCCCCGCTGGGGATCGGGCCCACAACCTGGGCACGTGCCCTGACCGGGAATCAAACCAGCAACCTCTTAGTGCATGGGTTGACGCTCAACAACTGAGCCACACCAGCTGGGCATGCCCTCACATTTAAAATTCTCCACGCATGTGCCTTTGAAATTAGTTTCTCACGTCACCACGAAAGAACTTATTACTTTCACTGGCAATAAATTCATCAAATATCCTAATGCTGTCTCCCAAGGGAACTTCTGGAGCCTGCTGACTTCTTTCTCTCTGAGCTAACCGGTCAAAAAACGCTGTCATTCTGGCATCTTCCTTTACCATCATTCTGGGGATTTTAATGTGTGTCTTCTCTGTGAGATTGCCTGTTTTCTGCTTTCTCATGCTTCCTAGTTCTCAGTGAATACATCATTTTGATGAAGTATATTCTTCAGTACTCTCCTGAAAAAGGTGTAGGACAATTTTTTTTGAGGTCCTAGATAATTGAAAATATCTTTATTCTCTGTTTGCATTTGATTGATAGTTTGGCTGACTGAGAATTATTAGTTGGTATGCAAAAAATAGTTGAAATACTAGTCTGATAATGTTCTTAGAAAGGCCTGCTTGCAAGGTTGGCACTTGGCTGGTATCTGGGAACTTGAATTGTAAACAGTTCCCTCCACTGATATGAACGTTCTCTGAATGATAAGAGTGGTTTACTATGCTTTAGCTGTTTGTACAAACCATATGCCTTATGTTGAACACCTGCTTTCCTGTTGTGAGTCTGAAATTTTGGTACATGATAGGCAGAGGTGCCTACATGGCCAGCCCCCAGCAAAAACAAACAAACATAAACACGTTGGCATGAGCATTGACTCCAATGAATGCTTCTCCGGTAAATTGCGAGTCACAGGAAGTCAGCCCTGAGTAAGAGTTATCCATTGCTGGAAGAGTTAAGCATGTCACTTCAGACTCCACTGGGAGAAGACTCTTGGAATTTGAGCCCAGTATCCTCTGGACTTCACCACATGTGCCTTTTTCCGTTGCTGATTTTGTTTTCTATGCTTTCGCTTTTTTAAACAGTGGCAGTGACTACAACAATGCCTGAGTCCTGTGAGTTCTCCAATCGATCGCTAAACTTGGGAGCCTCTGATATAGTCAGAAACTGTTTTCTTGCAGAATTTGTTTGGCACGGTACACTGCCCTTTAGCGTCTGTGTTGTTGAAAAGTCAAGAGTCAATCCCATTTCTTCATATGTAACATTTCACCCCACCTAGCCTCTAGCCCCGCCCCAGCCTCTAGCCCCGCCCCCTCCTGTTCTCTCCTGTCAAATCTTTTAGAATCTTCACTTTGTCCTCAGTGTTCTGAAATGCTGAAATATCACAGTGATGTGCCTTGGTGAATGTTTATTTTCATCTACTCTGCTGGTCTCAAGAAATCCTTTTAATCTAGAAAACTTTGTCATATATGCATGGAAAATTTTCATAAATTAGTTTAGATGATTTCCTCTAGTCTAATTTCTCAATTCTCTATTTCTGGATTCCCA
This sequence comes from Tadarida brasiliensis, assembly GCA_030848825.1. Lineage (NCBI taxonomy): Eukaryota > Metazoa > Chordata > Mammalia > Chiroptera > Molossidae > Tadarida > Tadarida brasiliensis. The sequence continues at coordinate 96,562,389 of CM061266.1, forward strand.
TTGTTTGGATATTGGACCTCTTGATCTAATCATAATATTCTTGCTCTTATTTTTCTCTCCTCTTTTCCATGTCTTTGGATAATTTCATGTAACTTTCTTTACTTTTTATCTTCTATATATACTATGGTTTTTTTATTTATCTAATACTTTTCATTTATACAAGCTCTTTTTTGTTCTCTGAATGTTCTTTTTAATTGGCATGTTATTATTTTTCTGTTTTTTGTATATTAGTGGTAGTTATTTTGAAATTATTGTCCCCCAGAAGAGTCTGTGGTTCTGCTGGGCACACTACAGCTACATGATTCTTTTGGTTCCTTTCATGTCATGGACTTTAGATGTTTGTTAATCCTTGACTCTCCATTCATAGATGAGACTTGGAAAAATGATTTGAAATCTAAAGTGGGTTTCACTTTAGAGCTATATGGCCAGGCAAATTCCTTAGAATGTCTAAGAGCAACAGTTTCTCCAGTCTTTCAGGCTGCTTAGAATCCTTGCAGAAAGAGCTGAGTAGCAGCAGGTGTGAAACTCCTTGTTCTGAATGTAAATATTAACTGTTTCCCTGTAGTCAGTATGATATTTTCATCCTGAACTCTGCTTGGTGACATTTCCCAATCTTTGCCAGCCCAAAGGCCATCTCTTTCGCCTTTTCCACAGGCACTAGGTAACTCCTATATTGAGAAGGGGAAACAGTTGGGAATCTGACTTATCTTTAAGCAGACTGTGATCGCTCCTCCTTTTTCTTTTTAGGCCACTATTATTCCCACTGGCAGAGGTAATTGGTGTCGTCAGTTTCTGAAACTTCTGGGATTTCTGTTTGGAGATATAAAGTAAGTTAATTCTTCGCTTTTGTTACTATTTGTCACAACTGAATAACTTTGTTTTTCCTCTCTTTGATTACAAAAAAAAAAAAAGAGCTTTCTCAAACATCTGCTTATTGGGTACTAACATTTCTTGCTATATTTTCTACTATTCTCAGTGTCCTTATAAATCTATGCCTTAAAAAAAAAAAATACACAACCTTACTGTAGCTTTAGAGGGATTTTTTGAGAGAATGAAAGTAAATGTATGAGTTTAAAATGCCATCTTAACCCAGAATTTTATATTCTTAAATATGTCCTCCATCTTTGAATCTCTAGTGCTTAGAACATTATCTGGTGAATGTGAGGTCCTCAATATATGTTTACTGAATGTGTGTGTGCATGTATGTGTATACATGTATCCATACACATATGTACATACATACAGATCTTGCTATATTTATCTATATCTATCTATCATCTATCTATCTGTCATCTATCTCTATAATCTATAAGTTCTTTTGGTTACCAGTGAAAGAAACCAAACTGAACAACTTGAAACCTAAAAGGAATTTTATTAGCGCATATAACTAAGAAATGTAAGTGTATATCTTGCTTCAAGCACAAATGGATCTAGGGACGCCAATGCGATAATCAGCTTTCCTGAGCTTTCACTCCCTTTCATTCCCTGTATTTGTTTTCTTCCTGTTTTGGCCACATTCTCTCCATTAGCAGACATAGGTCAGGCAGGATGATTTATATCTTTTAGCTTTATGAATAAAAACATAACTTCCCTATTCTTCCAATACTAAATTTAAAAATCCCAGAGATAAAGTTTTTTTCTTTTTTTGCTCTGGTTTGAGTTATATATCTACTCCTGAACCAATCAGTGCATCCAGAGGAATTGGCTAGACCAGGGCTTGACAAACTATATATAACCAGGGGCCAAATCTGACCTATCACCTGTCTTTTTTTCTTTATGATTATTTATTTTTTTAAAATTTATTTTTAAATTATAGTTTACATTCTATGTTATTTTGAATTAGTTTCAGGTATATGGTATAGTGGTTAGACAATCATTTACTTTACAAAGTGCCCTGCCCCCAATATTTCAAGTACCCACCTGGCACCATCCATAGTTATAACCAAGTTACTGACTATATTGCCTCTGCTGTACTTTAAATCTCTAGGACTGTTTTGTGACTACCAATTTGTAGTCCTTAATTAATTCACTATTTTACCCAGTGCCCCAACCCCACTCCCATCTGGTAACCATCAGTCTGTGTTTGTATCATTGAGTCTCTTTCTAAATTGTTTGTTCGTTTATTTTGCTCTTTAGATTCCACATTTAAGTGAAGTCATATGGTACCTGTCTGTCTCTAGCTGGCTTATTTCACTTAGCATAATACTCTCCAGGCCCATCCAGGCTGTTGAAAAAGATCTCCTTCTTTTTGTAGCCCAGCAGTATTCCGTTGTGTACATGTACCACAGCTTGTTTATCCACTCATCTACTGATGGACACTGGGGCCGCTTCCAAATCCTGGATATTGTAAGTAACACTACAATGAACGCAGGGTGCATATATTCTTTCGAATTCATGTTTCAGGGTCTTCAGATATATTTCCAAAGTGGAATTGCTGGGTCATGAGGCGGTTCCACTTTTAATTTTTTCAGGCAACTCCATACTGCTTTCCACAGTGGCTGCACTAATCTGCACTCCCACCAACAGTGCATGAGGGTTCCCTTTTTTCCACATCCTCGCCAATACTTGTTTGTTGATTTATTGATGACACCCATTCTGACAGGTGTGATGTGATATCTCATTGTGGTTTTAATTTGCATTTTTATCATGATTAGTGATGTTGAGCAGGTTTTCATATGTCGATAGGCTATTTCTATATCCTGTTTAAAGAAGTGTTTATTTAAGGCTTCTGTCCATTTTTAATTGGATAGTTCGCGTTGGTGTTAAGTTCTTTATAGATTTTAGACATTAACCTCTTATTAGATGTATCATTGGTAAATATATTCTCCCATTCAGTAGGCTGTCTCTTTTGTTTTATTGATGGTTTCATTTTCTGTGCAAAAATGTTTTAGTTTGATGAAGTACCATCTGTTTATTTTTTCTTTTGCATCCCTTGCTCAAAGAGAAATGTCAGAGTTTTTACTGACTATGTTTTCCTGTAGGCTTTTATGGTTTTGAATCTTACATTTAAGTTTTTAATCCTCTTGGACTTTATTCTTGTATATGGTGTAAGAAGGTAGTCTAGTTTCCTTTTTTTCATGTACCTGTCCAGTTTTCTCAACACCATTTATTGAATAGACTGACTTTACCCTATTGTATATTCTTGCCTTCTTTGTCATAAATTAATTGACCACATAGGCATGGGTTTATTTATGGGCTCTCTATTCTGTTCCATTGATCTATGTGTCTGTTTTCATGCCAGCACCATGCTGTTTTGATTACTATGGCCTCATAATATAGTTTGATATCAGGTAGCATGATACCAACAACTTTGTTCTTTTTCTAAAGATTGTTGTGGCTATTCATGGTCTTTTGTGGTTCCATATTATAAATTATTGGATTATTTGTTCTAGTTATGTGAAAAATGCCATCAACATCTTTATAGAAATTGTGTTGAATTTATAGATTGCTTTGGGTAATATAAATATTTTAATGATGTTAATTCTTCCTATCCAGGAGCATGGCATAAGCTTCCATTGATTTGTATCTCTTAAATTTCTGTTTTTAGTGCCTTATAATTCTCCAAGCACAGGTCTGTATACTCTTGGTTAAATGTATTCCTAGGTATTTCATTTGTATATTTTATATAACGTTTTAAATGGGATTGTTTCCTTAGCTGTTCTTTCTTTTAGTTTATTACTGATGTATAAATATGCCACTAATTTCTGAATATTTGTTTTGTATTCTGCTACATTACTAAATTTATTTATCAGTTCTAATAGTTTTTTGGTGGACTGTTTAAGGTCCCTATATTCAGTATTATATCATCTGCAAATAATGACAATTTTACTTCTTCCTTTTTAATTTGGATGCCTTTTATTTCTTCTTTATGTCTGGATAATCTTTTCATTGATGTCAATGGGATGATAAGCATGCTACTATGACTACGTTACTGTTGATCTCTCCCTTTATGTCCATCAGTATTTGCTTTATATATTTAGATGCTCCATTGTTGGGTGTATAAATATTTACAAGGGCTATACTCTCTTGTTGGATTGCTCTCTTTATTATTATGTCATGTCCTTCTTTGTGTCTCATTATAGCTTCTGTTTTAAAGTCAATTCTGTGAGATATAAGTATTATTACCCCAGCTTTTCACTCTTTTCTTTTTCTTTTTTTTTTTGGTATGTGCCCCTAGTAGGAACCGAACCCGGGACTCTCTGGTCCGCAGGCCGATGCTCCAACCGTGAGCCAAACCGGCCAGAGCTACTCTTTTCTTTTTGCATGAAATATCTTTTTCTATCCCTTTACTTTTAGTCTGTGTGTATCTTTTAGACACACAGTACATCTTGTAGACACCATATATATGGGTTTTGTTTTCTTGTTCATTCAGCTACACTATGTCCTTGGATTGAAGTATTTAAACTATTTACATTTAAAGTTATTATTGATATATATGTGTTTATTGGCATTTTATTATATGTATTTATGTTCCTCTTTTTTTCCTTCTTTTTTTTTTTTATTAATTTGTATTTGTTACAAATGTTTCTCCTTTTTCCCCCATTGATACCCTCCTCCCCATCCCCCCTGCCCCATCCCCAACCCTGTTGTCCATGTCCACTGGTCATGCATACATGCATGTAAGTTCTGTGGTTTATCTCTTTCTCCCCAACCCCCCTCCTCTGAGGCTTGTCAGTCTGTACCCCACCTCTATGTCTCTGGGTCAATTTTGTTCATCAATTTTTTATTTCATTATATTCCACAAATAAGTGAGATCATGTGATATTTGTCTTTCTCTGCTTGGCTTGTTTCACTTAGGAAAATACTTTCCAGGTCCATCCATGCCATCACAAAGGATAAGAGATCTTTCTTTCTTACAGCTGCATAGTATTCCATTGTGTATATGTACCACAGCTTTTTTATCCACTCATCTACTGATGGACACTTGGGTTGTTTCCTGATCTTAGCTATTGTAGTAAATAGTGCTGCTACGAACATAGGGGTACATATATTCTTTCTGATTGGTGTTTCAGGTTTCTTAGGGTATATTCCTAGAATTGGGATCACTGGGTCAAATGGTAATTCAAATTTTAATTTTTTGAGGTAACATCATAGTATTTTCCACAGTGGCTGTACCAGTCTGCATTCCCACCAGCAGTGTCCCCTTTTCTCCACACCCTCACCAACACCTGTTGTTTGATGATTTGTTGATGGCGACCATTCTGGCAGGTGTAAGGTGATAACTCATAGTTGTTTTAATTTGCATCTCTCATATGTCTCTTGGCCATTTGTATGTCCTGTTTAGAGAGGTGTCTATTTAGGTCCTCTGCCCATTTTTTAATTGGGTTCTTTATCTTCCTTTTGTTGAGTTGTATGAGCACTCTGTATATTTTGGAAATTAACTCCTTATCTGATGCATCATTGGCGATCATGGTCTCCCATATAGCAGGATCCCTTTCCGTTTTGATGGTTGTTTCTTTTGCTGTGAAGAAGCTTTTTAGTTTGATGTAGTCCCATGTATTTATTTTTTTCCTTTGTTTCTTTTGCCTTAGGTGTTATATCAGTGAAAATTCTGCTGCATATGATGTCTGAAATTTTGTTGCCTGGATTTTCTTCTAGAATTTTTATAGATTCATGAGTTACATTTAAGTCTTTTATTCATTTTGAGTTTATTCTCATGTATGGGGTAAGTTGGTTGGTGGTCTAGCTTCATTTTTTTGCAAGTAGCTGTCCAATTTTCCCAACACCATTTATTAAAGAGACTATCTTCACTCCACTGTATGCTCTTGCCACCTTTGTTGAAAATTACTTGAGCATATTGTCTTGGGTCAATTTCTGGGTTCTCTATTCTGTTCCATTGATCTATGTGCCTGTTCTTGTGCCAGTACCAGGCTGTTTAGATTACAGTGGCTTTGTAGTATAACCTGATATCTGGTAATGTGATCCCTCCTACTTTGTTCTTCTTTTTCAAGATTGCTGTGGCTATTTGGGGTCTTTTTTGGTTCCATATGAACTTTTGAAGTATTTGTTCCAGTTCTGTGAAATATGTCCTTGGTGTTTTGATGGGGATTGCATTGAATCTATAGATTGCTTTGGGTAGTATGGACATTTTAATGATGTTAATTCTTCCAATCCATGAACAAGGTATATGCTTCAACTTTTGTATATCTTCCTCTATTTCTTTTTTCAATGACCTGTAGTTTTCTGTGAAGAGGTCCTTTAGTTCTTTGGTTAAGTTTATTCCTAGATATCTTAATTTTTTTGCTGTGATGGTAAATGGAATTGTTTTTTTAGTTTCTCTTTCTGTGATTTCATCATTAGTGTATAAGAATGCCATCGATTTCTTGACATTAATTTTGTATCCTGCTACTTTGCCAAATTCATTTATTAAGTCTATGGATTTATTAATTCATTTATTAATTCATTTATGGAGTCTTTAGGGTTTTCTATGTACAATATCATGTCATCTGCAAATAATGACAGTTTCACTTCCTTTTTTCCGCTTTGGATCCCCTTTATTTTTCTTCATATCTAATTGCTGTGGCTAAGACTTCCAGTACTATGTTAAATAAGAATGGCGAAATTGGGCATCCCTGTCTTGTTCCTGTTCTTAAGGGGAATGCTTTTAGTTTTTGCCCATTGAATGTGATGTTGGCTGTAGGTCTTTTATATATGGCCTTTATGATGTTGAGATATGATCCCTCTATTCCCACATTGCTGAGCATTTTTATCAGAAATGGGTGCTGGATTTTGTCAAATGCTTTTTCAGCATCTATTGATATGATCATATGGTTTTTATCTTTCATTTTGTTTATGTGGTGTATCACATTTATTGATTTGCAAATATTGTACCATCCTTGCATGCCTCGGATGAAACTCACTTGGTCATGATGAATAATTTTTTTGATGTATTGCTGGAACTGATCTGCTAATATTTTGTTAAGGATTTTGGCATCTGTGTTCATCAGGGATATTGACCTGTAGTTTTCCTTCTTTGTAGTGTCTTTAGCCAGTTTTGGAATTAGGATTATGCTGGCCTCATAAAATGAAATTGGAAGTGTTCCGTCTTCTTGGATTTTTTGGAATAGTTTGAGGAGAATGGGTATTATATCTTCTTTGAGTGTTCAGTAAAACTCCCCTGTGAAGCCATCTGGGCCTGGGCTTTTGTTTGCTGGGAGTTTCTTAAATATGTCTTCAATTTCCTTTGTTGTTATTGGTCTGTTCAAGTTTTCTATCTCTTCCTGGTTCAGTTTTGGGAGGCTGTGTGTTTCTAGAAATTTGTCCATTTCTCCTAGCTTGTCCAATTTTTTGGCGTATAATTGTTCTTAGTATGTTTCGATGATCCCTTGTATTTCTGTGGTGTCAGTTGTTACTTCTCCTCTTTCATTTCTGATTTTGTTTATTTGGTTTCTCTCTTTTTGTTTCTCAGTGAATCTGGCTAAAGGTCCATCAATCTTGTTTATCTTTTCAAAGAACCAGCTTTTTGTTTCATTTATCTTTTGAATTGTTTTTTTAGTCTCTATGTCGTTTATTTCTGCTCTGACCTATACTATTTTCTTCCTCCTACTAGCTCTGGGTTTTTCTTTTTGTTTACTTTCCAGTTCTTTAAGTTGTAGGGTTAGAAAGTCAATTAGGAATTTTTCTTGTTTCTTGAGGTAGGCCTGTAGTGCTATGAACTTCTCATTCGTAGTGCTATGAACTTCTCGCTCAGGACTGCTTTTGCTGTGTCCCATAGATATTGTGTTGTTGTGCGTTCGTTTTCATTGGTTTCCAGGAAGTTTTTAATTTTTTCCTTCATCTCGTTAGTAACACATTCGTTGTTTAATAACATGCTATTTAGCCTCCAAGTGTTTGAATGTTTTTGTGTGTTTTTATTGTAATTGAGTTCTAGTTTCATGCCACTGTGATCTGAGAAGATGCTTGATATGATTTCAATTTTCTTGAATTTGTAGAGACTTGCTTTGTGTCCTAACATGTGGTCTATGTTTGAAAATGTCCCATGTGCACTTGAGAAGAATGTATATTCTGCAGCTTTGGGGTGAAATGTTCTGTAAATATCAATGAAATCCAACTGATCTAGTTTGTCTTGTAAGGACTCTATGTCCTTGTTAATATTTTGTCTAGAATATCTATCCAGTGGTGTCAGTGGTGTGTTAAAGTCACCCACTATGTTCGTGTTGCTATTGATCTCTCCCTTGAAGTCTTCCAGAAGTTTTTAAATATATTTTGGTGCTCCCGTATTTGGTATATATATGTTTACCAGGGTTATATCCTCTTGTTGGATTGATCCTTTTAATATTATGTAGTGACCTTCTCTGTCTCTTATTATGGCCCTTGTTTGAAGTCTATCTTGTCAGATATGAGTATTGCTACACCAGCTTTTTTTCCATTTTCATTTGCTTGGAAAATTTTTTTCCATCCCTTCACTTTCATCCTGTGTGAGTCTTTTGTTGTGAGGTGGGTCTCTTGTAGACAGCATATATATGGGTCATGTTTTCTTATCCAGTCAGCTACCCTATATCTTTTGATTAGAGCATTTAAGCCATTTACATTTAAGGTAATTATTAATAGATAGTTATTAGTTGCCATTTTAATTTTATGCCTGTGTTCCTCTCTCTCTCTCTCTCTCTTTCTTCTTCTTCTTCCAACATTTCTTGCAGTGCTGGTTTGGTGGTGGTAAATTTCTTTAGCTTTTTTTTTTTATCCATGAAGCTCTTTATTTCTCCTTCAATTTTGAATGATAGCCTTGCTGAATAGAGTAGTCTTGGATTCAGACCCTTGCCTTGCATTACTTTGTACACTTCATGCCACTCCCTTCTGGCCTGCATCATTTCTGTTGAGAAATCAGCTGACAGTCTAATGAGAGCTCCCTTGTAGTTAACTTTCTGTCTCTCTCTTGCTTCCTTTAAGATTCTTTCTTTGTCTTTAATGTTTACCATTTGTATTATGATGTGTCTAACTGTGGGTCTTCTGGGGTTCATCTTGCTTGGGACTCTCTGTGTTTCCTGGACTTGTGTGATTTTTTCCTTCACCAGTTTAGGGAATTTTTTTGTCATTATTTCTTCAAACAGGTTCTCTATTCCTTTCTCTGATTCTTCTCCTTCCGGTATCCCTATAATGCGAATGTTGTTACGTTTTGTATTGTCCCACAGCTCCTTAAACTTTCCTCCTGCTTTTAAATTTTTTTTTTTCCATTTGCTGCTCTATTTGGTTGTTTTTCTCAACTTTGTCTTCTAAGTTGCTGGTTCGGTCTTCAGTTTCTTCTAATCTACTATTGAACCCTTCTAAGGTACTTTTCATAACAGCTATGTCATTCTTTATTTCCTCTTGGTTTTTATGCATAGCTTCTACCTCTTTATGTGTAGCTTCTACCTCTTTTTTTAAGCTGAAGTAGCTCCCAGAGAACTCTTCATAATTCTTATTAAGTTGCTTGTAGTTCTCACCAAATTGTTTGAGCACCCTTAAAATCATTGCTTTGAATTTTTTATCTGAAAAGTTGCTTTCTTCCATTTTCTGTAGTTCCTTTTTAGTTCCTCTTTTTCTTTCCTTTGGGTGTTGTTTCTTTGTCTCCCCATTTTAGCCATCTAGTAGCTCTGGACCCAGTGAGGGATGTTTGGATGTTTAGGCAGCTCACTGTATATCAAATAAGGCTACTGTGCCTCCCAGACTGTTTTGTTGCATGTTGCCTCTTGCCTGCTGTGGATCCTGGAGGATTGACTACTGGGGGCTGGTATTGGTGTGTCCTGGTAGGTGCTGCTGCTGGATCACGTGGGCCCCTATGGAGCTGTGTTCCCAGTTGGTCACTGGTGCCACCTGTAACTGTATAGCTTAGGCCCTGTTGGAGCCATGCTCCCTGCCTATACTTTGGGCAGTTATGTTGCACAGGCCTCACTGGAGCCCTGGCTCCCCACCAATTTTGTGGGCAGCTGGGTTGTATAGGATCCGTTGGAGCCCCCGCTTCCTACTGATCCTATGGGGAGTTGGATTGCACAGTCCCTTTGGAGACCTAACTCCATGCCTATCTTGTGGGCAGCTAGGTGGCACAAGCCTCTCTGGTGCCCCAGCACCCAGCAGGTCCTGTGGGCAGCTGGATCACACAGTCTCTTTGGAGACCCAGCTCCACGTGTATCTTGTGGGCCGCTGGGTCTCACAGGTTTCTCTGGAGCCCCAGGTCCCACCGCTGGTGGCTGGGGAGTGCTGCGGCCTCATGGGGCTCAGCTCCTGCTCAGACTTTGCTGTAGTTTTTGGGGATGGGTCTCAGCTGCTGATCTGTGCTTCTGTTGCCTGGGGATGGATGTCTGCTCCCCAGCCTCTGTTGCTGTGGGTATATCTTGACTCTGATCGGGCTGCTACTGTGGGGGATGGTGCTGGGCTCCCGGCCATTTGTGGCTTCTGCAACTGGCACCTAGGCAGCTCCACTACTGTGCACTGGTCTGTGTTGACACAGGGTGTCCACTGGTCCGAGTGTGCCAGGTGCACTGGTGGGCTCAGGTTGCTGGGCCCTAGCCACTCCCATTGCCTCCTCCCAGGGAAGACCCAGGGTCTTCCAAAATGATGGGACCTCCCCACTGCGCAGGGAGAAGCGCCCTGAAGAGCTGCTTACCATGGTAGCCAGCTACTCCCCATCCACAGCACAGGAACCTTCTACTCTGTGTCTCTGCACTGCACGAGTTTGGTCGTCCACCTTCACGTCCACTCACACTCTCTCACACACTAGCTCGCTCTCTCATGCACTCACCCTCCCTCTTGTCCTGCCTGCCACCATCTTCCTTCTTCTTCTTTTTAAAGAAGTTCCCTTCAAATTTCTTGCAGTACTGGTTGGGTGGTGATAAACTCCTCTAGCTTTTCTTGTCTGGGAAGCTCTTTATTTCTTTAAATGATAGTCTTGCTGAGTAGAGTAGTCTTTGTTGTAGGTTCTTGCTTTTTATTATTTTTAGTATTTTGTGCCACTCCTTTCTGGCCTGCAATGTTTTTGTTTAGAAATCAGCTGACAGTCTTATGGAAGCTTCCTTGTATGTAACTGTCTTTCTCTTGCTGATTTTAAGATTCTGTCATTGTCTTTAAACTTTGGCATTTTAATTATGATATGTCTTGGTGTGGGCCTCTTTGTGTTCATCTCGTTTGGGACTCTTGTACTTCTCAGACTTTTGTAACTTTTTATCACCAGATTAGGAACATTTTCAGTCATTATTTCTTCAAATAGATTCTTAATCCCTTGCTCTCTTTCTTCTCCTTCTGGTACCTTTATGATGCAGATGTCGTTACACTTGATATTGTCCCAACCATCCCTTAAACTATTTTTTTTTAATTCTTTTTTATTTTTGATGTTCTGAGTGGCTGTTTTCTAATTCCTTGTCATCAAGATTGCTGATTCAATCCTCTACTCTGTCTAATGTGCTTTGATTTCTTCTAGTGTATTCTTCATTTCTGACTTTTTATAGTTTCTATATCCTTTGTTATGCTTATTACTCTGTTTAAATTCTCACCATTCTTTTAAATTTATCCTTTCTTCTCCTAAGTTCTTTGAGCATTCTTAAAACCATTTTTTTAAAACTCTGCATTTGGTGTATTGCTTGCCTCCATTTATTTAGTTCATTTTGGGGGGATTTCTCCTATTATTTCATTTGGGTCATGTTTCTTTGTCTCCCCATTTTGGCTGCCTCTCTGTATTTATTTCTGTGTATTAGGTAGATCTCTTATGTCTCCTAGTCTTGGTAGAGTGGCCTTATGTGCTAAGTGTGTTGTGGGGCTCAGTGGCACAGTCTCCCTGATCACCTGAGCTTTAGGAATATTCCTTGTGTGGGTTATGTGAGCCTTCATATTATAGCTGATTTTTTATTGCTGTTGGTCTGTCTGTGGGTGGGGTTGATCCTCAGCCTGGCAGGTAGAGGATTGAGCTCTACTACAATGTATGAGCTGCTGTTTTGGGGGATGACCCCACCCAGCAGAATTTTCCCCAGTAGGGTCTAGTCCCTGCCGAGATCTCTCTTTGGGTGGGCCACTTCTGGAGCTAATCAGGCCAGGGTCTGATGTGGTCTTAAGCCAGCCATTGGGTATGTTGTTTCTGGTGCCTTCTAGGTGGGACTCAGGGGCAGGTCAATATCAGATGTTGCCTGTAACTGGCCTATTATGAAATAAAAATTTATCCACCTTTGGTGGCTGCATCTGTTGAGCCTGGGTGTGCATGAGAGGGGCCCAGCTAGGTACTGAGCCTGGGGCAGTTCAGCAAATGGTTGAAGATACTCCCAAGATTTACCTTCGCATACTGGTTGCCTGTTAGACTCAGCCATTGGAAGAGCCTCTGTTGATACATGAGTTGTATAAGCCAGGTTCTCATTCAATCACTAGGTAGGGCCAAGTAGCATTCAAAATGTTTGCATAGATTCAAACTCAACTCCAGTGCTGGGTCTAAGGTCACTCAGGAAAATTCTCAGGGTACACCAAGGCCAGCTGCCACCTTGCTGGGGCCTTTCACACACTTATTGTTGGGCAGGGTCTCAGGAAGTACACAGGGAAAGCCACTAGTGTTCACCAGGCTAAAACAGATTAAGATTTGACCATGTGTACAGTGGCCTCTGCACAGGAATGCTGGTGCCAGTGAGGCTCAAGGGGTAAAATGGCCCTTTGCCACAAAGCCACACAACTAAGTTGCTACTTGTGTGTCTTTCACACCTTATAAGTCTGTCTAGATTTCCTCAAAAGTCCCTCAAGAAAGACTGCAACACAAGCCCAGGATGGCCATAGCCAGGGAACTCCTCCGCAGGATGCAAGCTTCGTAGGGTGGGGCCTCAAGGAGTCAAGTGGGTGGGGCTAGTACATATCCCCAGGGTGATATCATGGGGAGATGGCCAAGGTTGGGCATGTGAGAATAAATGGCCCTCGTCCCAAAGCCTCACAACTCAGTCTCTCCTTGTGTGTCTCTAACACCCACTGAGTCTGCTCAAATCTCCATGAGAACCTTCCAAGAGACTGCAAAACAGGCCCTGGCTGGCCACAGCCAGCAGAGTCCTCTGCAGGGTGCAACCTTGGCAGGGCAGGGCCATCAGTGGTTAGGAGGATAGGGCTAGTGCATTTCCCCAGGCTGATGCCATAGGAAAAGGAGTGCTCAACCTAGGAAAGACGGCATCAATGGATGGTGTGGGGGAAGGATTCAGAACAGAGACGTTGGCAGCGGAACCTCCAGCCCACTCCTTGAAGCCACACAACCCGATCTCTCCCTGTGTGTCTCCAGTCCACTCTGAGCTGCCATCCCTCTGCTGGGTGAGTGCCCACAAATGAGATTTTGTGTACTGGCTCTTTAAGATGGGGATGAGTTTCTAGCAGACTGCTGTTTCACCTTGGCAAATGGAACCTCCCCTGATATTCACAGCCAGATATTGTGTGTGCCCCTTTTCCTGGCACTGGTGCTCTGGGGTTGAGTTCCCTCACTTCTCAGGAGGGACCTCTGCAGGTGAGATATCTGTTCAGGTTCTCAAACACTGTACATTGGTTTGGGGCCAGCCCTTTTCACATCTCTGCCTTTCCTACCAGTCTCAACATGGCTTCTTCTGTATATCTTTAGTTTTAGACTCTGTTCAGCTAGTCTTTAGTTGGTTGTTTAGTGTGATTGTTCTATAATTTAGTTGTAATTTTGATTTGGTCCTGGGAGGAGGTATGTGTAACTTCCACATAATTTGTTACCATCTTGAATCTCTATGTGTATTTTTTATACTATTAGCTAAAAATGTTTTTTTTTTTTTTCCCCACTTTTAAATGGCTGTATTTAAAATTCCTTTCTAAACATATTTGTCTAATAGCTTCCATTTTTCCTTTGGTCCTTAAAACCTAAAATGTTTACTATGCAATTTTATTGGCTGTGTCTGGGTATGAATCATGTGTATACCCTAGGCCAGGGGAGTGAAAGACAATGATTGTCAGCCTCATTAAAGTAAAATGTTCGTAGTGGAGGAGCAACAGCTTCCCAAATAAAGTATATAGCTCAAACAGGCAAAAGGCCACAGACACCTATATGCAGGGGTAATAATTTTTTCCCAAGTACAAGAAATTATTCCTATTAATATTACAAACCCAAACACATATTTATGTAGATCTTATATTATTAAAACTGTTCCTTTCCATTTTTCCAACAGCTTAAGAGCTATTATAGCTGTAGCACTATTGGGAGAAACTTAATTTACTCATATAATTAAGACCAAAAACTTTGTACTGGCCTAGGGGGTAGTGTTTAGATTTGGTTGAAGTGATATTCATTTGCATCAATTTTCAAGCTTCCTATTGAAAGAGATATCTAGACATTTGATCTAGATAAATTCATTGTTAATTTGTTATTAATTTAATAAATTTCTTAGTGCCTACCAGACACTGAGCTGGGTACTGAGCATACAATGGTAAACAAAATGCAGTTCCTGTCTACGAAGTGTTTATGGTCTAATAAAGTATGTGAACCTCACATAACTTTCTTAATATAGCTCTCAAGGCCCCTCCTCAACTGGCTTCACCTAACTGTCTTATAATAGACCTCCCTAGTTTACCTTACCCAAAACATGAATTTCAATGGACACTGATCTTCTCTTAGAAACTCCTGTTTCTGGACCTGTCTCTCTTTCCAGAATTGCCTCCTCATACCCAAATCTAGATTTCATTTCATTCTCATCCCAAGGCCATTTGCTCCCTCATACCTTGGGTATAATTTGCAAATTTTTATAGCATCTATAATATGTACCATGCAAACCAACACTAGATGCTATGTTTTTATATAATTATGTCTTAGATTTTTGTTCCAACATCTTAAGGACTAAGCTTATACAGTCTCTGTCATTCAACTGTCCCATAAAACTTAATGTTTTACCTTTATTTTTTATATAATATTATTTTAATGACTTTTTTGGGATATTTATACCCTATACAATTTGCCCATTTAAACTATATAACTCAATTTTTTAAAGTATATTTAGAGAGTTGTACAGTCATCACGATCAATTTTAGAATACATGAACCTTTCACCTCCCCAAAGTATGAAGCAACTCTGTCAGCAATCAATTTAGACTGTTCTGGTACCCCTGAACCAGCCCAAGCAGCCACTGACTACTTTGTATCTCCAGAATTTACTTTTGGACATTTCAAATATATGGTAATAAGTGACTTTTGTATCTGGCTTCTTTCACTTAGGTTAACATTCCAAGGTTTATCCATGTTGTAGCATGGATCAGTACTTCACTCCTTTTTCACTGTGAGTAATATCCCATTTTATGGCTATATTAGAGCTTGTTTATCCATTAAGCAGTTGATAGATATTTAAGTTGTTCCAATTTTTGGCTATTAAAAATAATGCAGATATGAACACTAATGTACAAGTCTTTGCATGGATACATGTTTTCATTTTTCCTGGCTATATACCTAGGAGAGAAATCAAAAATCAAGATCTTTATACATTGCTGCTGGGAATTTGAAACAGTATAGCCACTTTAAAAAGTAGTTTGGCAGTTCCTCAAAAAGTTGATAAATCTTTCAACAGATAAAATACTATTAATATATTAAAATATTACCTTATACTAAATGTCATTTATATAACAAATGCCATTTTAATGATATAGAAAATAATTTTCTCTATATTTGTGAAGCTGAATAAAAAAATTACATTTTATTTCTTTATTTAGTTATTTTTTTAACTTTTTATTAATTTATTTTTGTTACAGATGTTTCTTCTTTTTCTCCCATTGACACCCTCCTCCCAATCCTGCCCCCACCCCCTTCATCATATAGTGTTACCTTCAAATAAATTTGTTAACTTAGTCTCATCTTTGGAAATCAAGATGACAAGAAGATTCACATTCAATTACATAACTCAGTAACAGTTAAATTTACAGTGTTATTCTTTAGAGATATCCAATTAGAAATAATATATACATATTTATTTACTCTTTTACCCACTTGAAATCTATCCAATTGCCCAAATAACCTTTGAATAAGGTTATATATAGCAGCATTATTTTACTATCAATTGAAATATCTATTAATAGACAATTGGTTTAATAAATTATGGTTTAATAAATTATGGTTCATTAACCCAATAAAGCAATGGATAAGATGTGAATATATTAATATGGTGTGATTTAAAAAAATATATGAAGTGTAAAATGACAATATGTTTAACAGTGTGCATAGAATGTTATCTTTGTGTAAGAAAGAGGAGGGTGATTTCAGTATATATAGGGTGTCCCGAAAATGTATACACAATTTGAATGATTATAACGCCAGTGTTTATTAGCATACAGTTCATTTTCAGAATTTAAAAGAATCTACAGAAATGCATATATATTTTTTGTCAATGCCTGTTTTCAAACTGATGACCGTTCTGGTCCGGGCAGTGCTAGTAACACGAAGCAATGGAATAGCAAACACTAAGAATTATTCTGTTCGGTATTTGTGCACATTCTCTTTCAATAGCTTCCCTCAATTATCAACTGTTGCCGGATTTGTACTGTAAACTTTATCTTGTGTATATCCCCATAAAAAAGTCTAGTCTGGATAAATTTTCTTTGTTCAAAACTTAGTCTGGCTTCACCCATTATTTCAAATCAGTTAAACCTGAAAAAGAATGAGAATTAAGTAAGTTATCAGCTGTTAAAATGTGTATACATTTTTGGGGGACACCCTGTATATATATGTGTGTATTTTCTTATATTTTATAAAAGAAGCAATGGAAAAATAACTCCAGAATTAAGTATGGTTAGCTGCAGGAGGAAGGAGTTAAACAGGTGGAGGAAACAAAGAGGCTAGTAAAACTTCTATGAATGTACTTCATTATATAGTATATTTTGTAACCCATTGATAAGTTTTACATCATGAAAAAATAAAATTGAACTCAGAAGATAAAGAAAAGCACTCTTTAACAATTAGGAAAAAATAAAATAAGGAAACAACCTAACTATCAAATTGGTGACATAAAGTCAGAGAAAATAATTTTCAAGTGAGTTTAAAGCATAGTATTTTGGTTGAATATTCTTAGTGGGATTTATTTCATGAACAAAAGAATCACATTGGCTTCAATAATATTTCAATTGTTATTTTGAAACTATTATAAAAATAATATAATATAATATAATATAATATAATACAAACCAAATAAGTAATTATGTTAAGACCTTTAAGAACCAAGATTTTTCAGCAAAAGAAAAAAATGATAAAAGTGTAAAATCAAAGAAGTCAAGCAGAAATCTATATTATTAAATTTGAAATGTAAATAACAGTATAAATTAACAATTTTTTCTAATATACACATTTCCTAACTTTGTCCATTAAAAAGCTTAGAAGCAATGAGGATTCAATAGCAATGGGTATTCTATCACCTAGATTGTAGTTTCTAATATAATTTCCCACTAAAAAGGAGCAGAACTCCTTAAAAAGTTGACTCAGTTTTAGGCATGAGGTTGGAAATGTGCAAAATTGGTATAAGTTTTTTTTATGCCAGGAAAGAAAAAAGTTATAAAAGATTAATGGTCTTATTTCAATAGAACATTGAAACAACCTGAAAGGGACTCTTATTACTGGCTTAGGGTGGGACAATTTGAGCATTAAAAACAAAATAACTGCAACTGATTAAAGCACATTAAACAAAAATCCGTGAATTCTTAATACTGAAATATTAAAAAACAGCTCACAGCACAGCACTGAAGGTTGCTGGGGCACAAACTCATTACTTTGAAGTCATCAATAAAGTAGAATAATTGAGATTTTATTGTCTTTTCTGTATAAAATATAATTCTTTTGGTATAATGCATACCTGTACTGCATGAATCTATTCATGCAAAGTAGATAAATAACAGGGAAATATGCAATTATTTACAAAGTGAATGTCTTACACTACCCAGTTACACCCACTGGAATGCAACCATTGCATCATTAGAAGAACATAGTGCATTGTGAAGAATACATAAGATATATACTTGTGTCCTTTCCTAGTATTTCCATTGCTCATGTGCATTGCCCTGTAAGTGTGAATCATGTTCTCCTGAGTTTGGAAACTTCAGTACAGAATCTAAAACATGAGTAAGTATTCTGCTAATAAAAATCCAGGCAATCTATGAAAAAAAGAAAACCTCATGTATTGAAGAGAAACTTGAAGAATAGAGTGTTTTAAATAAAATAAACAAGAGAATATGGATTGAGAGAGTCAATAGATGTAAAGAAGTATACTAATTGTCACCTTAACAGAGAATGCTGTGAAATTAAGAAAAAATTAATCTTAACACATCACAGCTATCTGCTTTCGTTGGGACTGAAAAGCACTTACAGTGACTGTAAAATAAAGATGAGAATGCTGAGTACAGCAGGGGATCACTTAGAGGCAGCTGGCCTTGTGTTTCCAAGCTGCTTCTTTGTGAAAGGGAGAACTGGTAAAAAAATAAAATCCAGATTTCTATTTTAAGCCAATGTAGAAAAATAAAACAAAACAGAACAATGAGATATAGCTTCTGGTTTCATTATATTTTTTTCTAAGAATAATAATATATTTTCCTCTACCTATTCTTTATAAATTAAAACAGTTTAACACATCTACTTCATATAACAAACACACTTCATATCTACTATTAAGGTAAAGTTTATTATTTATTATAGTATTCCCTTTTTAAGAATTTAATATTTTAAACTGCATTACATATTTAATGTTTTACTTATTTATATTGCATTACCTCTAAGATTATTCATGTATATGTTCAGCCTTAAGCCCTGTTATACCTAATAGACAAAATCATATAATGCAGGGATTGAAGGAACACATATACTATTTTATAGAAGAAATGACTGTGGTTCATAAAAGATATTTTTATAGAACAATTCCAGCTAATAAATGAAGAGAAAACCATGGAATTAGAAAGTCACTCTTTTGTGACCACTAATAAAATATTGGACTTAGACAACTATTATCAATAGCCACTAAAATCACTTGGTGAGGGGTCAATGGAACACATATAATGAAATATTTGAAGAGTCAGACTGGCACTATTTGAACACAATAATCAACTTGGGAATCACAGAAGGAGGATAATTAGGTGTTATGAGCCTCCAAATGAGATGCAGACATCAGATATTAGTACCATAAATAAATAAATAAATAAATAAATAAATAAATAAATAAATCTGGATACAATCCTGGTCTTTAAATCTAACAGTTTATGATAACTATGGGAGATCATGCAAAACATTAACCACAAGCACAAGAGAGCCATTATCAGAATCCAAAATGTAAGCCATTATACAAGACAAATAACCTGGTTTCTCCAACAAATGAATGCTATGTAAAAATAAAATAAAATAGCAAAAGTGAGTGACTTATAGAATAAGAGAGTCTCAAGAGACATAACAAACACATGTAATCTATGGACCCTTTTTGGATAAACCAATAGGAATAGGACATTTTTAGACTAATGGGGATATTTAAATATGGAATGATGTTTTTAGGTGTTATACTTGCTTAGAAGTTATGTTAAACAAACATTCTAATCAGAGATGCATATTAAAGTATTTAGAGGTAAAATGACATTCCTGGAACTAAAATACTATTCCAAATATATGGTGGGGGCTGGACTGCTTCCATGTGTTGGATGGGCCCTACCTCTTGGGACCTCTAGGCTCTTGACTCACACAGGAAACAATTCAAGAATGACGTCTAGTGAGAGCGAAAGCAGGTTTTATTCAAGTAGAGAAAAAGAGGCTAGGACACTGGTTCCTGGAGACAGGATCAGGAGTTGAGCCATTTGCTGCCCCCTGGTTGCAAGTGTCACGGCACTGCTGTGAAAAAGTGAAAGTGCGTGTCGGAGTAGAGTGCTGGGTCAGTCAGTTCTTGGGATTTTATGTGTTTCCAAGAGTGGGTTATTTATTTACTTTGTGGTGCTAAATTCTGACTCTGCCTTCTGGTTGGGAGGCAGTCTTGTTTTTAATATGATCTGTTTGGGAATTGTCATCCCCCTCCATCCCCCTTCTACTGGTGCTGTCAATTTTCATTATAATGATGGTACAATGAATTGGGGGCTGTTCTCTGGTCAGTTTTTCTTCCATCTTGGATTGATCTGTTTTAGACAGTCCTTGCTGTTGACTTCTGTGACCACCATACGAGATTCCTGCCGTAAACTTTTTTCTCTGGTGAGGCATGGAGGCGGAGGTTCTGCTGAGAGCACCGAGTGGCTCGTCAGCCTGTGACGCCTGTGCCTACCTCCTCATTCCACTTGTTGGAAGTTTTCCCTAATTTATTTCTATCCTGTCTCAGAAAGACAGAGATTATCTTTTCCTGTCAGAAGCACCAAAAATAAATCTATACAATATGAAAATTGTGTATTTCTATAAAACTATCTAAGTTTTACCAGAAAGTTAGAGTGATTGACAGTGGTGGTGGTAAGTCTGTGGTGTTAAAAGTACAGGCAGCAATAGAAGCTGGAGGTTGGCTAATTAAACTTCAATTCAAACATTTAGAGCAGAATCTCAGTCACAGATCATATCAACACTCAGTAAAATCCAGCTTATCATCTCATTTTAGACACCAGACACAGTAAGGAACATCTGTTCTCTGTGGAAAACAGAGCAATGCAATAATATTCCCAATCTTTACTGATTTTCTATATATAATGTCTGGCTCTCAATTAAAAAATCACTAGGCATGAAAAGGAGCAAGAATGTAGAACCCACATTTAATTGGGGGCAGGGGAGAGGAAAGAACTAACACACAGGTATACCAGATAGTGGAACAAGCAGGTGAGGATTTAAAATAGTTATTATACATGTCCACAGGTTTATAGGCAAACATGAAAAGAATGGGTCAATAAAGAAAGAATATCAGCAGAGAAATGGAAACTTTTAAAAATAATGTAGAAATCTTGGATATATAAAACAAATATCTGAAATATTAAATGGTTTTAAGAGCAAAATGAATACTGAAGAAGAAAGTACATGTGAAATTGAAAATAGCCTAATACAAATTGTGTGAAATGAAGCACATGAAGGAAAGGAGATGAAAGAGAATGTCAGATAATAATGAGACATAGCAAGTGGTCTAATATATATTTACTTGGAAATCTCAGAACAATAGAAAATGAAAATAGAATAAAAGATTATTGAAGTAATGTCAACTAAAAAAATATCTAAACTTGGTACCAAAACAAATTCACAACTCCAAGAAGCTAAATAAAACCCAAATAAAACAAACGTGCCCACTTTGGCACATTATAGTATAACTAAATAGAAAATATAAATAAGTCAACATAAAATTTACCAGCTGTAATACTGAGCACAGAAAGTTCTCAGAGTATGTCAGAATAAAAGAAATCAGCCCTGGCCAGTTTGACTCAGCAGTTGGAGCATAGGCTCGCAGACCAAAGAGTTGCAGGTTTGATTCTGGTCAAGGGCATGTACCTTGGTTGCGGTTTGGTCCCTAGCCCTGGTCAGGGTGATGTGGAAGGCAACTAATCGATGTATCTCTCTCACATCGATGTTTCTCTCTCTCTCTCCTTCTCACTCTATGTGAAGATAAATGGAAAAGTATCTTCAGGTGAGGATTTAAAAATAAATAAATATTATGCTAAGTGAAATAAGCCAATCAGAGAAAGACAAATACCACATGATCTCACTTATTTGTGGAATATAATGAACAAGGTGGGCTGATGAACATAATAGACCCAGAGACACAGAAAGGAGTACAGTTCAGACTGACAAACCTCAGAGTGTGGGGGAAGGAGGGATGGATGAGATGAACCAAAGAACTTATATGCATGTATGCATAACCAATGGACATAGACAACAATGTTAGGGGGGTGGGGGGCAGGATGAGGAGGAGGGTGTCTAGGTGGGAAAAAGGAGAAACATCTGTAACAAAAATAAATTACTAAAAATTGGAATAAATAAATAAATAAATAAATAAATGAAATTGTATTTTATTTACTAGTAGAAAAATTAGAAAATAAAAATTTAAAATAATACTTATATAAACATAAAAAACTATAAATATTTAAGGAAAATCTATATCTATCTATATGTATAATAAATATATATAGTTATGGGAGGTAAAAAGACAACAACACATTAATACTCTTTTCTTCACCTTCTAAATTCTCCTGCCTGGACTACTCATCAAATTAACAGACAAATTAACAGGAGAAAATCAAAGTCTTAATACATGTGCATGGGAAATTTACATAAGAATGAATATTTCAAAAACAGTAAGGCAAAATTGGGTATGTAAGACATTTTTGGACAAAGGGAAAAAGGAAGAACAGGGTATCAGATTTCAGAAATGAGAATGGGTGATTAATAGGCAGTTGAAGAAGAACCAAGAAAATACATGGCAAAACAATTTTTGCTAGGCAACTCTGGGACACAGAAGATAGATAAGTAACAGGTTTGAAGGCTTCCTGACTAAGACTGCTATGGTAAAAATTTTTAAGGTTAAGCAAAGGCTCGCTTCTTAAAGCAGGTTTCTCTGTCTGAATTTCTTGGATAGGAAAAGGGGAAGGGTTAAAGGTTCTTTATGAGTCTTTTGTTTCTTAGTAAAGAGCTTAAAATTAATATCCCAGAAAAACAACTTCAAGGTGGAAAAACTTCGGTTTCCTTAAGAGTGAAGAAAGCTAATAGGGGAAAAAATTGAATTATTTTAAACGATGGTGTTGGAGGAGGGCTCTACCCAATAACCTGAACCTCCAGAAAGACAAAAAGGTAGGTCTCAGAGCAAATTAAGCCTGAAACATTACTGGAGGCAAAAATGACAAAACTGAAGCTGTCCTAATTATGAGTCAACAGGAGCTGAGCAGGGCTGTTGAGGATAGGACATTGTGGATATCACTCATTCATAGGGTGCCATGTAGACAAAAAGGAGCCACATACTAAACCTGACAAGCTCAGGGAATATCTGTGTGGCGGCCTCACAAACTCAGAGACCTAAAATAACCACATAGGATGGTCTGAAATGAAAACCTTTTAACTAAAAGCAGTTCATGGAGGGTAGTCATGTCCTAGGGCTGTATTTTTCCCTGATAAAGGCCAGTCTTCACCTTAACTGAGCCTGTCTGTTGTGTTTTTGCATCTAGGATAACATACCTGATAAACATTCCATTGGAATAACAATGTAATTTCCTTTTTCTGGACCCCTAAAAGCACAAGCACCACACCATAGGGGAGACTACAAATCTCCTCCTTGTTATTGTTATCATATTAATCGTTGACTGTTAACCACCCTGTACCCACTTATGTAAAAGAAGTATGCGTCTATTGTTTTACTTTTTATCCAATCCCAGAGGTTTCCCCTGCTTTTCTTTTTCCCACCTCCCTAATCTATCACCAATTGAGTATATGTAACCTACTATGCCTCCTCTTTTAATTGTAATGCATAAAATAGGGTGCCAGGCTGCCATTTTCCAGAGCATTTTCTCAATTTGTTGAAGTTTTACTTCCAGGCAATTGTCAGTTTGGCCCAAATAAACTTATAAAAATTATCTACAGGTTTTGAACGTTTCTTACATTGACATTTACTTGGCATAGTCAGCAGGATTACAAAAGAGCTCATCCAGGGCTACCCTGCATACCCAGACCTGGTGCTATGATCCAGCAGGGGTCCATTGAGCCCCACCAGCTCCCCACCTCACATAGGGTGAACTTGGGTGAGTTATCTCTTGGAATCCAGGACCTTGGTTTGCTTGTGGTAGAGGGTCTGATGTTATTTGAACTTGTCTTAGAAAATCTTTGAGGTGGCACTAAAGGATAAGAGTTGAAATGGACACCTGGTTTTAAGTTTTTCATTTGGAACTACTTAACTGTGGCTCTGAACAAAACCTTTTGCTGAAATGAGAGCCTGAACTCATTCAGCTCTGAAAATAAGGGGCATTTCCTCCCTCCAGTTTGAATCTCAGGTATTCTTAGATGATTAAGGATCTCTGTGGAGGTATCAGAGGGCATCCCTTTTGACATGCAGGTGTCCCATAAGGAATTCCAACTCAAGTGTAACAGTTAAACAGTTGACTCATTTGTGGAAGCATATTTAAGGTTGATCACCTAGTACTTCGAGTCATCTCGGCTGTATTAGACAGCCAGGGATAGAAACCAAGCCATGTAAGAGGGTTGATGTGACTCAGGAGGTGAGAGCCCTGTGGAGCTCAACCCAAAAGCAGCACACTTCAACCCACTATGCAATATCCCTAGAAATTTGCTCAGACTCTGCAGATATCCAAAGAAAGACTAAAATTAAAATGAGAAATCATGCCTCTAAAGTTGATAAACCCCAAGAACTCTAGACCCCTTCAATACTCCCACAAGTTGTATATAATTTGTATAGAATCTCAACTTGCAAGTGTATATAGAAATGGGAAAATTTAACTAGAAATGATATCAGCTTGAAATGGCCAAAATGGAGAACTTTTGACACCTTTAAATTGATTTTTATGTGCACTCAATTAGAAAAAGCTGGCTCTAAAGTTAAATTAAATTAATGGGAAGCTTATCTTGATTGGAAATTAAAAGCTTCTAGAAGAGGCTCAGATAAATTATCTTTGCTACAGAAAGTTAATAAGAAAAAGTTTAGAGACTGTCTCTGAACTAAAGAAGGCTTCTGAAGACAATAAATGCCAAGACTCCATTCCTTCCTCTTCTACAGTTCCCTCACTATACCATTTGTTCTCTGAGCTATCTTGGGCAGACTTGCCCTCCACCTCCCTTCTTCCTTCTCCTTCTATCTGCTCCAATATATTACAGTTGGACCTTGTTTATCACGGTTAATCAGTTCCAGACTCTACCGTGATAAATGAATTTCCACGAAGTAGGATTCTTTATTTATAAATAGAATATTTTGGTAGTTAGAGCATAGAAAACCTGTTTATGACCTTCTAAATATGTTTTTTAACATTATTAGAACCCTCTAGACATGAAATAACATCTTTAATCACCATTACACTCATATTACCCAATATATTAGACAAAATAAGAGAAAATAAGACATATTAGATGTTACAAATATCACATTATTATTATTGTACATTTAATTACACACACACCACTAACCTATGAAAATAGTGCAACTTGTTCGATGATGAAGCGATGAAGATGAAGAGATGTACTGCACAGCAAAGAAGAGCAAGGCTCCTGCTCCTCTGAAGGCACGACCTCAGTAGGAGAGTCTTCATGTGGTGCAGTATCTTCAGCAGGTGTGTCGTCGTCTTCTTCCACTGAAGGAGTACTAGGAGTAGGCAGTGAGTGTCTGGGTGCGCGGCCGAAGAACATCATGATAGGCAGTTGCTGGTGCTGTCTTTTCATATGCATGAGGAGGCTTTTGTAGGGTTCTATTGCTCCATCAAGTGCATTCCAGAACCACAATGCATGCATCATTTGTGGGTCCCATTTGCCAATCATGTCCTGTACTACCTTAATAGTTCTCATGACTTGCGAGAGATGCTCAAGTGTAAGGCCACCTTCTTCCTCCTGACCCCCAGGAACCTTTGGGTGCTCTTCCTCCTCCTCACTTGCAGACTTAGTCATTTCCACCAGATCCTCATCAGTTAAGGGATCCGAATGTGTCTCCAGCAGCTCATTGATGTCATTGTGGGTCATATCCGCGAAACCTTCTCCCAGCATCCAGGCTAGCCTAACTGCCTTATCCACTGCTGAGTTGCTTATATTCTCTGGGGTCAATCCTCTGTAGTTGTGGACAATTTCAGGCCACAACATCTTCCAGCTTGCCTTCACGGTCTCTATCTTTATGTCCTTCAACGCGGCCTGGATGTTCTTCAGACAGGTCGCGATGGTATACTGCCGCCTTCCACGAGGTCTGCAGGGTGTTTCACGTGTAGAGGGCCTTGAACACGCAAATAATGCCTTCATCCATGGGCTGGATGAGCGAAGTGGTGTTGGGAGGAGGAACTCGATCTGCACACCATCGTAGGATAGGTCTTGCACATGACCTCCAGCACTGTCCATGAGGAGAAGGACATTAAACACGAGTCTGTTCTCCATGAGATACAGCTTGACTTGCGGGATGAAGCACATGTGGAATCAGTCCAATGACAGCTGCTTTGTGACCCAGCCCTTGTCATTGTGCATCCAATGCACTGGCAGCAGATTCTTGTTTTTATTCTTCAGAGCCCTAGGGTTCTTGGCTTTGTAGATAAGGGCAGGCTTGAGCAAAAATTCCTCAGCATTTCCACACATAACGATAGTCACGTGATCCTTATATGCCTTGAAGCCACAGACCTTGGCCTCATCCTTGAAAATGAATGTCTGAGAAGGCATTCTTTTCCAGAACAGTCCTGTTTCATCAATATTGAACACCTGTTCTGGATGATACTTGCCCTCCTCAAGGATCTTCTGGAACGTGTTGTTCACGTAGTCCTCTGCTGCAGGCTGGTCAGCAGAGGCAGCTTCTCCATGGAGAATGACACTCTTCAGATGATACCTCTTCTGGAACTTCTCAAACCAACCCTTGCTCACCGTCAAATCCATGAATGTTGCAGAAGAGGGTCCTGGTTGAGGTTCGTCCACTGTAAAGCGCTGATAGAGCTGCCTCGCCTTCTCCCAGATGACCAGCGAATCCAACAGAATATTTTTCTTGCGGCTGTCGCTGATCCAAATGGCTAGGGAAGACTCCGTTTTCACTATAAACTTATTGCTACTTGTCATGACACGCTTTGCTTCCTTGTTGAAAGAGACAGTAGCCATTGCACGGATGTTCCTTTCATCTTTACAGATGGAGCGAACGGTAGACTCATTCAAGTCGTAATGGTGGGCAACCTCCACGATTTTCTTGCCATCTTTGATCATATCCAAGAGTTTCACCTTCTCCTGGATGGTAAGCATCTTCCTCTGGTGCTTAGTTTCATCATCAGAAGGCTCAGAAGAAGAAGCATGTTTAGGAGCCATCGTGGGGCTTAGATAAAAGTTCTCAGAAATCGCAAACATTTACAAGAGCAAAGATGCTTCTGATGTGTAGCAATGTAGAAGTGTGTATGAGAGAAACGAACTTGCATGAGGCTGAGCCAATCAGTGGCCAGGATAGGAAGAGAATAGGATAGCCAGTCAGTGAACAGTATGCTCTGAATGGCTTGGTTTCACCACACCGGATTTTTTGGAAACAAAGTGGTTGCACCTGGCATTGAAGGATTTGTGGGGGTGCTTGAATATAGGCTTACAGTCCATACGTACAGTAATTTTAATTTTAATTGTAGTACACGGGTGTGTAATGGACGCAGACAACCGAGCGCGCACTGTATCATTTTCACTGTCTCGACCAACTTTTTAATGAATATATTTGAAAAAACCGCGATAGAGTGAAGCCATGAAAGTCGTAGTGCGAAGTGGCGAGGGATGATTGTACTCATTCTTGACCTAGGGGAAAACAAGAATAGAAATTCAGACTAGGATAATCCATGAATTCTAGCATCTCCTTTCAAGGAAAAGCCTGTCTCAGGTAGAGGGAAACCAGTGATTGTATACGTTCTTTGGGCTAGAACAGAATTTAGAAATTTAACTAAAGATTCCCCTGAGCATCTCCAGGGCCCCAATAGGTGTGCAAAGAAATTTGTTTTAACTGTTAGAACATATGGTCCTGGCTATTCTGATCTATCCCAATTAATACACCTAATTTCTGAGAGCAAAGCAATAGAATGGCTAAATAGGGTTCACTGGCACACTCCTCCAGAGGATTTTTTAAACAGAGAGAGACAGACCAGGAAAAATGAAGGGAATTAGCTCACCAGCTTTACCAAACCATACCTGAGATTTTGGACTTAACGAAGATCCAGCAATAAAAAGAAAGCCTGACAAGCCAGTACTTGATTTCTTCGAATGTTTTGAAAAAGCTTTCACACAATATTCAGGTCTGTTTCCAGACAGTTTTGAGGATCATCAAAATGATCTCTTACTAAATTCAGCATGATAAGAAGGACTAGATGAAGAGCTGGTAACCGCTTAAAAATTAATTAATTAATTAATTAAACTGGCAGACTACACGTACTGATAAACTGGCTATTCTGGTTGATCAACTACCTAAAACTATTCAAATGAGAGAAGATAAAGCTGCCAAAATTATGAACTTACAGTTCCAACAATTAACCAATCAAGTCAAATCTACCCAGAGATCTCTTAGACAATGAGAGAGATGAGTCTGTTTTTACTATAAAAAACCAGCTATCATAAGAAGGATTGCAGAAAACTAAAATGGGATTTACAAAGAGAAAAGAAACAGAAGTAGGCATAGGGGTTCTCTGAGGACTATGAGAGGGTATTTTTCTTTCTCCTTACTAATACTTTAGGAGAAATTGAAATTACCATAAAAGGGGGAAATACTAAGGCCCTTGGAGATACTGGGCTACTTTATCCATTCCCAACCCTACCCAAGTAAATTGCCATTTTCCTTGGAGTAAAGCTTCTGTACAAATCTAACCAACTCAATGACTGTTTTCAAATCAGAACCTGTCCCCTTTCAACTAGGGAATGTTACGGGGTAACATATTTTTGCTGGTCAAATTGGCCCCAATTCACCTGATAGGGAGAGATTTTCTTGACACCCTTGATGCCCACATATATTTTTCCCAGATGGGTGAAATGTATTTAAAACTAAATGATATTGATACTGAACCAATTGGGAAAATAATACTTTAAAAGAACTTCCACAAGAGGAAAATTACCTTGAAACTGAACATTTGTTGCAAGACATTCCAAAGCAACTTTGGGCCCTTTCCAGTACAGCTATTGGCAAAATCAAGTCAGCCACTAGCTGGAATTAAACCCATTATACAAGATTATATAAAAAGGGAACTTATAATTGCATGTGTAAGTCCCTGTAATTCTTCTATTCTTCTAGTAAAGACATCAAATGGAAAAGGATGAAGTTTTGTACACGGTCTCAGAGCATAAATAAGATAGTTATTCCTAGAAATCCTGTGGTTCCAAATTCACTTACCTTATTATAAGTCATTACAGAGGACTGTCAACATTTTTCAGTAATAGATTTATGTGGTGCCTTTTTCAGCATTCCAGTAGAAAAAGACAGTCATTATCTTTTTGCATTCACCTGGGAAGATCACCAATCTACTTGGACAGTAAAACCTCAGGGATATCAGAAAGTACCACCTATTTCTCCTAGATATTAAAAGTTGTTTTAAATGATGTTAAACATCCTAGAGATTCCACTCTAATCCAATATGTAGATGATTTACATTTATGCTCTAGGAAATTACTGGACTTCGAAAAGGACACAATTTACCTATTACAACAGCTAGCTATAAAATGATGTAAGGTCTCAAAAGATAAGCTTCAATTTTGCTTACCTCAAGTAAAATACCTTGGCCATCTTGTATGCAAAGGTGTGTTACTAATTAACCATGAATGAATCTGAGTAATCTTATCTTTTTTTTTTTTCAAAAAACAAAAAGCAGCTTAGAGGATTCTTGGGTTTGACAGTTAGGTTCCAATTTTTTTATTCATCGCCCAGCTTCTATATGCCCTATTAAAGTAAGATTAACCTGACCCAATTCAATGGAACCCTTCAGGGAAACAAGTTGTAGACTCTCTAAGGGAAGTATTATCTAAAGCTTCTGCTCTGGGACATCCTAATTACAAAAATCTCTTCTTTCTTTTCACACATGAAAATAAAGGAAATGCTTTAGGAGTTCTAAATCAGAAACACGGAGATTATCATAGACCTGTAGGATATGATAGTCATCAACTAGACTCAGTAGCAAAAGGGCACCCTCCCTATATGAGGGCCATCTCTGCTATAGCCATTCTATGTAAACGGACAGAAGAGATAGTTACGGGCTCTCCTTGAACTATTTATGTTCCTCATTCTGTTGAATTTTTTACTGAACTCTCATCACACTCAACACTTCTCTGTCAGTCGATTGGCTTCTTAAGAAGTACTCCTGCTGTCTGAACATTATATTCCTTTAACTTGGTGTAATCATTTTAACCCTGTGTCTTCCTTACCCTCTTTACAGGATGAAGACCCCCACAATTGTGTTTTGCTTACTTACCACCTTCTTGTTCCTGAGAATAATTTATAGGAAACTCCTATTGATAAGGCTGACTTAATTTGGTTTACAAATGGATCTTATCTGGAAGATGAATAGGGATTTTACAAAGCTGCATATGCAATAACTTGTATGATGGACATAATTGAAAGTTTTTATCTACCTGAAATAAAATCTACTCAGGAAACTGAACTAATTGCTCTAACTCAGGCTTATCAATTGGCCAAAGATCAAGTAGCCAATATTTACACTAATAGTCACTACACATTTGGCATAGTTTATAACTTTGGACTGATATGGAAGCAGTAAATCTTTTTAACTTCCTCAGAGCAACCGATAAAAAACAGAAAACTGGTTGTGCACATTTTAAATGCCATATAGCAACCAATACATTTGGAAATTATCAAATTTCCAGGACACTCTAAAGCTACCACCATGGAAGCAAAATATAAAAAATAAATCATTTTGCTAATGCTGCAGCTAGGTAGGCAGCAAGGAACAGTCAAGTTATCCAGACTTGAGAGAATGTCCTTGATTTCTAGTGAATCAATAAAAGACTATATATTTATGATTCCAACAGATATCTATGGGAAAAAAATGGAGATATGGCAACAAAAAGGGGAAAATTTTGACCCAAACAGATATGGCTTGGATCCGATCAGAAACCTATCTTACATATAGGAACCCAACTCCCTGTACTTCAACATATACATGAGCTAACACACTGGCCTTCTAAAAAGATGATTTGTGGAGTAAACAATATTACTGGAAACCTTCTACTACTGTAGCTCATAAAGTAAAAAGGGGACTTATGATGCCATGTATAAGCCCCTGGACTTGTGATTCCGTATATAAGCCCCTATAATTTTCCTATTAGTCTAGTAAAGAAATCAAATGGGAAAAGGATGAAGTTTTATACAAGGTCTCAGAGACGATGTTCTATTTTTCAAAAATATAACCCAGGAAAACCACTCCATGGATCCAAAGGACATTTCCCACTTTCTTTAGGTCCATTTGAAGTATGGCAATTGGATTTTATCTAAATGCCACCATTTCAGGGATACAAATATATGTTAGTTTATTATGATTTGTTTATTTTCTCACTGGGTTAAGGTATTCCCTTGCAGGAGAGCAATAGCCTTAATGGTTGGTAAATAGTTATTAGAAAAAATAATTCTCAGTAGGGATTCCCTCTGACATAGTGTCCAAGGGAGTCATTTCACTAGGTAAATAATAAAGTCCATTTGTAACATTTTGCCTATTCTACAGCCTTTTCATTGTGCCTATCACCCCCATTCCTCTGGATTGGTAGAATGTACCAAAGGTACAATCAAAATTCAACTAGCCAACATTTCAGAAGACTTTAATCTCCCCTGGACAAAAGCTCTCCCTGTTGTACTCCTCAACCTGAGATCTCCTTTTGGTAAACAAACTTTCTCCTAATGGTCACTAGCAACCCTATGCATGATGAAGGAGCATATAAAACAATTTTGTTAGAAGGAGACATGCTACATTATTGTCCAAGGCTTATTAACTGGCTTAAAGAAAGTGATAAATTAGTAACCAATTCATTTTATAGTGTACTCCTGGGAGATAAAGATTTCAAAGATTATGGCTTACAACCAGGAAATTTGGTCTATTTGAAAAAACATCAAATAAAAGACTGTCTTCAACCTAATTGGAGAGGACCTTACTAGCTATTACTAACTAATCTATTTGCAGCCAAAGTCAAAGAAGTTAACTCTAGATTCACATTTCTCATTTTAAAAGGGTGCCTAACTGTGTATGGATATGTATTCCTGTCTCTGACACTCAACTCCATCTACAGCAGAGATCAAAGACTTTTCAGGAATGAGAAACCACCAACATGGAATGCAGACAGCTATCCTAACATATCAACAAGGCCTGTATGCTCACAGATTGATGTTGCTCAAATCTTATTCTTATATTACCTAACTGGTATTGATTGAAAGTACATACAATTATTTTTATATTATTATTATCCTTCTTATAGTTTCTTAATGGAAATCATATCGGTCTCCCCAGACTCCCTCAATTATTAGATATGAAAAATTTAACTTGTGTACTTGCTAATCTTTTCCACCTACTAAACAATGATATTATGATTATCAGTTATGATAATGAAGTTAATGTTTTGTTGGCCAAACATTGGGCTTCTTCTATGATTAATATGAGCTTTGGTACATTTTTTTCTGGATATATCTATTATAAAGAACCCATATTGGGCAAATACCTCTAAGAATACTTCCATGATCATTTTCCTGGTAGAATTATATATGGGTCTAATCTGGATGAGTATTGCAAAGCTATAAGAATGGATGATATGCTCTGGCCAAAGTGGCTCAGTGGTTGCAGTGTCAGCCCATGCACCAAAGGCTCATGGGTCAATTCCTGGTCAAGGGCACATACCTGGGTTGCAGGTTCAATTTCCAGCCCCAGCTGGGGTGCATGTGGGATGCAACCAATTGATGTGTCTCTCTCATATTGATGTTTCTCTCTCTCTCCACCTTCTTTGCATCCTGGATGCTTGTGGGAAACCCTATGGAATACTCAAATTAGCTCATTTGGGGGTTACCTCTAGTCATTTAACTATGGCATGGGACACTCAACATTTCTTTGGTCCACTCAGTATACCTCAATTGCTCTTAAACCATAACTAGCTGATGGCAACAACATTTCTGGTGGATTCAACAACATTGGCTTTCTAAAAGAAATAAAAGGGGACTACTTGGAGGATTAGGGGTTGGCCTTGGTATTCTTGGAGAAGCTGAACTTGTAGTTGATAAAGAATGTCATTTATTAGAAAAAGACTCTTTATCTAAAATAAATTATATAGAAGGAGTGCTGTTTCAAGAAAAAAGAAAAGGGTGGGAAGCAGCATGGAAAGACAATAAAGCCTTAGCTCAGTGGGTAGAATAGACTCAACAGACTATAAAAACTCAGGTACAAATCCCAAAATGGAAATGTAACTGTACTCTAACTGATTAATATGAGCTTTGGTACATTTTTTTCTGGATATATCTATTATATCCAGGGCCTGTTGTCTGTACTAATGCAAATGGAATATGAAGTGCTATGAAATAATGACCAACTATCATGGGTACAGAAGCCCAGGCCAGACATTTATGGGACTCACATAGTTGCCCTGGATTTTGAAAAATTTTGGATGGAAAATGTGATCAGTGATGTTTTATTTTAAAAGCTCAGGCACCTTACCCTGGCCAGGTGGCTCAGTTGGTTGGAGCACCATCCCATACATCAAAAGGTTGTGAATTTGATTCGCAGTCAGGGCACATACCTAGGCTGCAGGTTGTATTCCCATGCTTTCTCTCTCTCCCTTCCTTTCCCTCTCTCTTAAAAAATCAATAAAAACATATCCTCAGGTGAGGATTAAATATATTTTTTAAAGTACCAAGTCACCTTGGTTAGATTCTAAGCTTAAATTCTCAGTAGTTCAACTGGCTGGCATAGGGACCATCCTCAATAAGACTAGGATACTTCCAATGGAAAATAGATGGGCCATATTTTAGAATAATAAATAATGGGAACCTATCTCACTATCTGTGAAAATCAAAGAGATGTGTGGTTATGCCCCCAATCTATATGCAATACCAAAACTTACCCACTTCTGGCATATCCTATCTACCCCAACAAATAACAATATATGGTATATGGGAAAGGAGCATTTTGTTGGGGAGGGTTAGAAAATTCTTGTTATGTTAAGTCATTACAATTTTTATTGAAATAACACCAAGTTTACATTAACTACTATGGGAATATGGTATAATATTGAAATTACAGGCAAAATAACTTTGTATGAGGTTAATAAAACCTATGATAATATTGATACTAAAAATCCAATGTTTTGGAAAATTGAACTTAATCCTCCCCATGAAGTCATTTGTATGGAAACTAACTGAACAGGAGAAAAATGACAGCTTCTAGATTATGAAATAGTAGAGAGTCTTAATTCATCTGGCCAAACATATCATTAAGTACAAGTGACAGTGGACAAAAGAGGAAAACATATTATTAGCTTAACAATAAATTAGGATAATACATGTAAAGGGTTCTTCAGTTGGCTGAGATGCTTGTTCCCTTCAGACTCTTGTCTACTATTAGACATTTTCTGATCCTAAACAGTGTTACTGGTTTAACACTGTTGTTTTTCTTCCTGGTATGTAAATCTTATACTCGGTGCAGAAAAACAAAATTTAAGACATGTAACAAAAAGATTCAGATTATGGTAGCTCAAAGATTATAAATGATCCAAAATATTTTTTAACAAGGATATATAGAACCTGACTGCTTCCCACTCATCTGCCCTTTTCTTTGGAATAATAACAAAAATTTAACCTTGAATTCCATCTAAGGTTACAGTCTTGCCCCATCCCCAATAGTGCATGGTTCAGCAAGACAAACACTGACACACAGACTACCTAGGAATGAGCCTTTCTAGCATCATGGGACCTCATTATCCAATCAAATGGTAGGTCATCAATGCATCCTTTGGGTTGTTTTATGACCAAAAGGGGGATGTGTAAATGAAAAGGGGCCACATACTAAAACTGACAAGCTCAGGGAATGCTTGTGTGGCCACCTTACAAACTCAGAGACCTAAAATAACCACATAGGATGGTCTGAAATTAAACATTTTAACTAAAAGCAGGTCATGGCAGGTAGTCATGTGCTAGGGCAGTATTTTTTCTGAATAAAGATCGATCTTCACCTTATCCGAACCTGTCTATTGTATTTTTGCATCTAGGATAACATACCTGATAAACATGCCTTTGGAATAACAAATAATTTCTTTTTTTTCTGGACCCTTCAAAACACAACCACAAATCTTCTCATTGTTATGGTTATCATGTTAATTGTTGACTGTTAACTATTCTGTACCCACTTATATAAAATAAGTACTTGTCTATCATTTTACTTTTTATCCAATCCCAGAGATCCACCCCAATTGCTTTGCTTTCTCCTGCGTCCTTAATCTACCACCAATAAATTTCATGTAACCCACTTATGCCGCCTCTTTTTATTGTAATGTATAAAGTAGGGTGCCAGGCTGCCATTTTCCAGAGCATTTTCTCAATTGGTTGAGGTTTAGCTACTGGGCAATTTTTGCCAGTTTGGCTCAAATAAACTCATAAAAGTTTTCTACCAGTTTTGAACATTTCTTACATTTACAGCCAGGAGTTGAAGCTTATTGAATGGCATGTCACACACAAATACATACATACATTATATATGTATGTATATAATGTATATATATATAATGTATATAGTATATATAATGTATATATAATGTGTATATAATGTATATATAATGTATATATAATGTATATATATGTGTAATATATATAAGTATGTATGTATACTTATATACATACATACATATGTATACTTATATATAAGTATATATGTATATATATAAGTATACATACATCTATGTATGTATATAATGTATACATACATACATTATATATATGATGTATATATATGTAATATATATAAGATACATCATGGTAATGAGCTGTAAAATTTAATATTTCCCCACATTAATCTACAGATTTAATGAAATATTAATAAAAATGCCAATGCCAAAGAGTTTTTTATAGAATTTGTAGTATCAGTCCAGCTGATACTACAGTCTATATGCAAAAGAAAATGTCCTAGAATAGCAAAGATATTAAGTTGGAAAATACCAACGACATATTTCATAGAACTAGAACAAATGCTTCAGAAGTTCATATAGAACCAAAAAAGACCCCGAATAGCTACAGCAATCTTGAAAAAGAAGGACAAAGTAGGCGGGATCACAATACCAGACATCAGGTTATACTACAAAGCTACTGTAATCAAAACAGCCTGGTACTGGCACAAGAACAGGCACATAGATCAATGGAATAGAACAGAGAACCCAGAAATTGACCCAAAACATTATGCTCAGTTAATATTTGACAAAGGTGGCAAGAGCATACAATGGAGTAAAGACAGCCTCTTTAATAAATGGTGTTGGGAAAACTTGACAGCTACATGCAAAAAAATGAAACTAGAACATCATCTTACACCATACACAAGAATAAACTCAAAATGGATAAAAGACTTAAATGTGACTCATGAATCCATAAAAATCCTAGAAGAAAATGTAGGCAACAAAATTTCAGACATCATACGCAGCAGAATCTTCACTGATATATCACCTAAGGCAACAGAAACAAAGGAAAAAATGAACACATAGGACTACATCAAACTCAAAAGCTTCTGCACAGCAAAAGAAACAACCATCAAAGTGGAAAGGCAACCCACTGTATGGGAGAGCATAATTGCCAATGATATATCAGATAAAGGATTAATTTCCAAAATATATAGAGTGCTCATACATCTCAACAAAAGGAAGACAACAAACCCAATTAAAAAATGGGCAGAGGAACTAAATAGACACCTATCCAAATAGGACATACAAATGGCTAAGAGACATATGAAGAAATGCTCAACATCACTAATCATCAGAGAGATGCAAATTAAAACAACTATGAGGTATCACCTCACACCTGTCAGAATAGCCGCCATCAACAAATCGTCAAACAACAAGTGTTGGCGAGGGTGTGGAGAAAAGGGGACTCTAGTACACTGCTGGTGGGAATGCAGACTGGTGCAGCCACTATGGAAAACAATATGGTGTTACCTCAAAAAATTAAAAATTGAATTACCATTTGACCCAGTGATCCCACTCCTAAGAATATACCCTAAGAAGCCTGAAACACCAAACAGAAAGAATATATGTACCCCCATGTTCATAGCAGCGCTATTTACAATAGCTAAAATCTGGAAACAGCCCAAGTGTCCATCAGTAGACAAATGGATAAAAAAGCAGTGGTACATATACACAATGGAGTACTATGCAGCTGCAAGAAAGAAAGATCTTTTATCCTTTGCAACGACATGGGAGGACCTGGAAACTATTATCCTAAGTGAAACCAGCCAAGCAGAGAAAGACAAATATCGTATGATCTCACTTATTTCTGGAATATAATAAACATAACAGTCTGAGGAACAGGGTAGACCCAGAGACGTGGAAGTAGGGCACAGACTGACAATTGCCAGAAGAGGGGGTGGGGGAGGGGAGCGATGAACCACAGAACTTGTACTCATGTACTCATAACCAATGGACATGGACAACAAAACTGGTACGGGGCAGGGAGGGAGGGGGAGGAGGGTGACAATCGGGGGAAAAGGAGAAACATCTGTAACAAAAATAAATTAATGAAATTTGAAAAAAAAAAAGAAAGCATGAAAAAAAAAAAGATATTAAGTTGGATAACATATATTACCTAATATTCAGATAAGGTCATCAAGACAGTGTGACTCTGAAGTAAGGCTAGACAGATAGATTAATGCAACAGAACAGAGTGAAAACACACACCCACATAAAGTCTAACGTTTGGAAAATGCATCAAAGCAATTTTATGAAGGATGACAGTCTTTTCAACAAATGATGTATAGCAAATAGATATCTGCATTAATAAAACACCTCAATCTTGATACATACCCCACATGACTTTCAAAAACTATTATGGAATTGATTATATTTCTATATGTAAAGGACAGAATTATAAAGCTTTCAGAAGAAAATACAGGAAAAATTTTAGCAAAACTAAAATTAAGTAAAGATTTTCTATATGAAACTCCAAAAGTTCTAACTACACAAGAAAAGATAAACTAGAGTTAACCAACTTTTAAACTTTCTGTTCTCAAAAGACAATTAATTAAAAAGAAAAAAATTAGTTTTTGGTCCAACATGTAGAAAACCTGAAAGTTGTCAAAAAAAATTTTTTTAAGCTGAACAAATTGAAAATCAGCAATTTTTTTATTTATTAGAGAACTGGTCACAAAGCAAACAGATTTCTTGAATAAAGGAGAGAGAGAAAGACAGAGAATAACAATTTGCCAGGAGCAGAAAACGTCCTTGGAGCCAGCAATTGCTAGAAATACTTAAAAGACAATGGTCTAATTGCTGGAGACCAAGAGTGCATGAGTTTAATAGATTAAGATTCCTAAGAATGCAGCCATAGAGAGCTCTCCAAACTGTGAGTTTTATGTTTAGGAGTCCTACTAGGTTGTCACTGTGGTCACAGAAAAACCCCTACATGCTTCTAGTTTGGGAGGGAGAAAGTAACCATTCTGAAATATTGCCAGAGGATTCCACTTTCCTTAAAAAGATATGCCCTTAAACAAAACTATTTACCACAGACAACGAATGTGTGTTTTATCAGAACTCATGTAGATAAATAAAATACCTAACTCTAGGTTCTTCTAGCCTTTGAAATAGGAGAGAAATATCAAAATCCACCTCTATCCACTTCCAGCCTTTGATGTGGGATCAGGAAAACTCCCAACTCTAAGCCCCACTAGTGATCCTGTCTCTCTTAAGGGGTGGAGGAAGCTGAGAAGGATTTTTAAAGGTTGTGAGGATTAAACACATATTAATACTTTTCTCCCATCTTCTAAGTTCTTCTAGGCTGGGCTAATAATCAAATTAACAGAGACCAAATAACAGGAGAAAATAAAGTTTTTAATATGCGTGCATAGGGAATTCACCAAGGCATAAAAATTCCAGAGAATTTCATAAGTGAGAATGGGGGTAGGGGTGGTTTTCAGGTAGTTTCAGAAGAGCAGAACATACACAGCAGGCAAATTCCTGCGAGACAGCTCAGAAATAACGGGACACAGAAGGTATCAAGCTAAGGGGCACCTGCACGAAACCCTCTTGTTTACCATACTTAATTCAAATTAGGCTAGACAAACATCCTAAGATCTCCTTCCTGAAGCAGGTTTCTGTCTTTATTCTTGGACAGAAAAGGTGGGAGGATGAAAGATTCTTTCTGGGTCTTTTGTTTCTTAATAAACATCTTAAAATTAATATCCCAAAGAGCAGCTTCAGAGTGACAAAACTTCAGTTCTTCTCAGTTCCACCTTTGAAACTTTAAATAAGTTCCATATGCTAGAAGCTAAGTTGGTGGATTGCCTCATATTTCATTGATTTAATCATTCAATTCTGAGGGGGAGGGGTAAAATGGCGGCAGAGTGAATGGAAGCTACACAGACCAAACTGAAATTACAACTAAAATAAAGACAAGTCATCTGGAAAAACCAACTGAAGATTAGCTGGAGAGAAAGAACCATAATAAACAGGGATGTAAAGAGGACCACAAATCGAGACAGGCAGGAGGTGCAGAGGCGCAGAGGCACAAGAGGGCTAGCTGAGTTACCACAGGCAGCAGCTGAAGGTTATCTTGGCTATGAGAAGCTCCCTTTGAGAAGTTGGGGTTCATTATTTTTTAAATACATTTTTATTGATTTTTTAGAGAGAGAGGAAAGGAGAGAGATATAGAAACATCGATCGGCTGCCTCCCACATACCCTCACCAAGTATTGAACCCACAACCTGGGCACATGCCCTGACCAGGAATCAAACTGGGACCTCTCAGTCCCTAGTATGATGTTCAATCCACTGAGCCATGCTGGCCAGGCTGAGTTGGGGGGTTTAAACCCCAAGCCAGGTCCCCAGCACAGAGTGGCAGAACAGGGAAAGGCACCCACATAACACCTGGCTGAGAAAATCACCAGAGCAGAGATTCTGTCCAGCAGGGAGAGGAGCTGGGAACACTGGCACTTCCCTGAAGGGCCAGTGCATTAAATTACAGCTACAGCCACTCACCCTGGGCTTTAGTAGAGGAAGGGCAGATTGGACTGGAGCTATGTGAGGACAGTCAGGTGTTCATGGTGCTGGGGAGAGAGCAGAGAAGGAGGCCATCAGGAGCTCTATGCTATATTATTCCCTCATGAGGCAGCAGCCATTTTTCTCAAGAAGCCCACTCCCATCAGAGCAGCTTTAGCCTGGGAGAGAAGCAACAGCACATCCTTTGGGAATTAAACCCCACCTGGCAGGGGGCAGTGTGACCTGAGGCTCATTAACAGCCAGAGACTACCTGCCAGCCAGTAGGCAAAAAAGAGCCTCTGAAGGCTTTGAGCCTTGGACCTGGCTCTCAGTTGTTGGGTTTCCTGGCTCTGGGGACTGAGCTGTGAAGGCTGAAGCCTGGGTCCCTGCACTGAGCCATTAACCCAGTTGAAGGAACCATTCTCCTCAGACAGAATGCTGCCCTTCCCCTGGGAATTTAACCACACCTGGCAAGGAGAAGTACAGCCTGAGGCTAATCAACTTTCAGAGACTACCAGCCAGCCTGCAGGTGAAGATGAGTGTTTGGATGCCATGACCTTTAGGTCTGGCTTGTGGTCATTGGTCATTGGAGTTCAAGGCTCTGGGGTCAGAGCTGAGAAAGCAGCTGCCAGGGTTTAAGTGCTGAGTCATTAATCCATGCTGCAGAAACCATTTTCTTCTCAAAGCAGCTTTAGCCCAGGAGAAAGCAATTTCCCCCCCGCCTGCTGGAAATCCTTTTACCCTGCCCACCAGAGGGATTTTTCATTTAGCTGAGGGCTATAACCTGAGGCTCATTAAGTAACTGAGACTAATAGTCAGCCTGCAGGAAAAGACTCTGGAATTATTGAATCTTTGCCTGGCCTGTGACTCTACCCAGGAAAGTAAGAGTAGACATTGGTGTTCAGTGTGGTCCCTTCCATACTCATCCAAACCAAGCAGAGGGAGCCACAATCTGCAGAACATCAACACTTACTGGGAAATTTTGGCAGGCTCCAAACCCTGCCAAAGAGTTCAGAGTAATGATTATGAGGAGCTCAACAGCATGAATAAAGATATAGAAACAATGAAAATCAACCAACTAGAAATGAAGAACCACAAAGCAGAAATGAATAATAACATAGCAAAAATGAAGAACACATTGGAAGGAATAACTAGCAGATTAGAGGAAGCTGAGGATCACTGAATTAGAAGACAGGGTAGAAAAAAAATCAATCAGGAAACAAAAAAGAAAAAACAATTAAAAAACGGTTTAAGGAGGACGGTTTAAGAGAGCTGTGGGACAATATGAAATGTAACAACATTTGCATCATAGGAATACAGAAGAAGAAAGTGAGCAAGGGTTAGAGAATCTATTTGAAGAAATAGTGGCAAAATACTTCTTAACTTGGTGAAGGAAAAAGTCATACAAGTTCAGGAAGCAGAGAGAGCCCCAAGTGAGAAGAATATGAAGAGGTCCACGCCAAGACACATCATAATTAAAATACCAAAAATTACAGACAAAGAGAAAATCTTAAAGGCAGCAAGAGAAAAGCAACAGGTTACCTACAAAAGAGCCCCATAAGGCTATCAGTTGATTTCAAGGTAATGAAAAACAAGGATCTGAATTCAAGACTACTCTACTTACAACAAACATCTCATACAGGTTGAAAGTGAAGGGATGGAAAAAAATTATCCAAGTAAATGGAAATGAAAAAAACAAACAAACAAACAAAAAACGGGTAACAATACTCATGTCTGATAAAATAGACTTCAAAATGAAGGCCATAGCAAGAGACAAAGAAGGCCACTACATAATATTAAAAGGATCTATCCAAGAAGATGATATAACCTTGGTAAACATATATGCACCCAATATAGGAACACCAAAATATATTAAAGAATGTCTGGAGGACTTCAAAGGAGAAATAGGCAGCAATACATTCATAGCAGGGGATTCAACACCACACTGACACCACTGGATAGATCCTCTAGACAAAAAATTAACAAAGAAAAAGAAATGCTAAATGATGCACTAGATCAGATGGACTTAATAGATATTTAAAGAAAATTACACTCTATAAGTGCAGAATACACAGTCTTATCAAGTGCACATGGGACATTCTCAAAGATAGACCACATGTTGGAACACAAACTAAGTCTCCATAACTTCAAGAAGATTGAAATCATATCAAGCATCTTATCAGATCACAATAGCATGAAATTAGAAATTAATTACAATAAAAACACTCAAAAGCATTCAAACACATGGAGGCTAAATAGCATGTTACTAAACAATGAATGGGTTACCAAGGAGATCAAGTAAGAAATTAAAAACTTCCTGGAAACCAATGAAAATGAACACACAACAACACAAAATCTATGGAACGCAGTGAAAGTAGTCCTGAGAGAATTTCATAGCATTACAGGCCTACCTCAAAAAACAAGAAAAATTTCTAATAGACTATCTAACCCTGCAACTTAAAGAACCAGAAAGTAAACAAAAAGAAAAACTCAGAGCAAGTAGAAGAAAAGAAATAGTAAATGTCAGAGTGGAAATAAGTGATATAGAGACTGAAGAAAGAATCAAAAGATCAATAAAACCAAGAGCTGGTTCTTTGAAAAAATAAACAAGATTGATAAACCTTTAGCCAGATTCACCAATCCATGACAGGCAAGTACCTTCCCTATGTCACCCTAACTTTACTGAACATGTGTCTTTCTTTTGTCCAGTCCCCTTCCTCCAGCATTTTTCAGGAAATAGGCTGGTGGTTCCCAAG
This sequence comes from Tadarida brasiliensis, assembly GCA_030848825.1. Classification (NCBI taxonomy): domain Eukaryota; kingdom Metazoa; phylum Chordata; class Mammalia; order Chiroptera; family Molossidae; genus Tadarida; species Tadarida brasiliensis. The sequence continues at coordinate 96,604,864 of CM061266.1, forward strand.
GGAGTGCAAAGCTGCAGATTCTTGGTAAAGCTGCCCAAATGATATGCCTATAATGCCTGGCTTTCCCCTTTCCTCCTTTCCTAGTATTAATAACTAGCTTATTACAATGGAATTAAAATCATAAACCATTTTATGAGTTTGTAAGGCTATCAGTTTAGATTTTTAGGTGTCTAACTAAAAGCTTTTTTGCTGGAATAAAGGCAGGCAATGATAATTGAATTCTTCTGGTCTGCAGTTTAAATCTCTCTGATAATATCAGGGGCTCAGGTAAATTCTGTATGGCTTGCACAGCATTAGACACTGAGATTGTTTAAATATGAGCTGTTATTATAATTTCTATGAAGTTTATGTCATGTCATCTCAGAAAAAAAAAAAAAAAAGCAGTTTTAGTTCTCAATAATCCTAAGTCAAAGTGTTGTTGGTGAAAATGAGTTCTTTTGCAATGTTGAGAGAAAATAATTTTAAATGGCACATTTGTGGAGAAATTTAAACATGATAGAAAGATTTTATTTGGGGTTCAGGAAATTAATACACCCTCAGAGACTTAGAGGGCAGGCAGGCTCTAGCAGCAACTGTCATGAGGCTCCTGTTAATCCTCCACATATTTCCTTGGTTCTCAGTAAAGAACAATGTGCCATTTAAACCATCCAACCCAGCTTCCTGATTCTTCCTGGGCTTGAGTCAGGTCCTTCTCCCAACCAATCCCTTTCCTGGACCTACTGGGTTTCATGCCCTATATCCAATCCAATTATCTTTCCAATTTTTCCCAGGCTAGGTTCTGCTCCTGTATGTTATTACCCTGGCTCTCACTGCACAGGTTCCAAAGTAGAAACATTTCCCCCTGTGCTATCTTGACTTCTATTGTGCACATCAAGAAGTTCTGTTATGTCTTCTGGTTTCTACTGTGCACATGCCCAACAGAGAAATTTCCCTCCTCCTCCCTCTGGGAATCTGATACTGGGAAAGCAGAACTGCCCACCCCCCTGGGAGATGTTCCTGCCTGCTCCCTCAGAGGTGGTCCCTTGGTGTGTGTGAATGAGTCTGTTTATGCTATAGCTTCCTAGTAAACTTGATGGAATGCTGTTCTAATATCTGCTTCAGCTTCCCAGTTTACTAAGCTTAATGTTTGATTCAGTTCCCTAGTTTATTAAACTTATTATTTAATTCTCTTTTGCTTCCTTCCTTATATTAATAACTAGCTAACTATGCAAACAAAAGGATAGAGGGTGGAATTAAATATTAATTTGAAGGATTGTAGCCAAATATTGAAGAATATTAGAAAAAAATCAGGATCCAGTCCAGTTTATAGCTAAAAAATAAAACGAGAATCTAAAATTCATAACTGTGTATATAGTTTCTATTGAAATACCAATTTCTTTTAAAAATCACCCTACCCTCATTTTTTATCAAAAATTGCCAAATTAAGACTAATTTATTTAATTTACTGCATAAGTCTAGTTTCAATAAGTTTGGCCTGATTATTTCCATAAATATAACAAGAATAGCATTTGATCATATAGACTTTAAAAATTTTTTTGCTCTTCTGGAATTTTGTAAGGGATCTCCAGATGGAACTTAAATTAACCTCTCAAGGCTAAGAAGTCAAGCCACATAGTTACCAACAGACTTCATCTGAAATACCTGTAGGTTTGGGTGAATACCTTAGGTCACCAAAATGTCTTTAGGTTTTTCTTTGCCATCTCTCAAAAAAGAAACTTTAGTTTTTTACCTGGAAAGACTGCTGTAAACCATATAAGCAAAGTCCCAGGTTGTTTTTCCTGGGGGGCTTTTATTGACTTCTAAAGTCAATCTTAATTCCTTAAAACCTTCTGGTTACATGATTTCTCTTTCAAGCATGATATTCCAGTCAAAGTATTGGTTAATAAAACCAATTACCAATTGTGTTCCTTTATAAAATACACACACACACACACACACACACACACACACACACAACCAGGTTCTTACTAAATTTATGCAAACAAAGCCATATTATCATGAAAATAATAATACTTATTAAGAGTTTTCAATTTCTGGAGGTATCAGGCAGAAAGAAAAGTACAAATGCTTCAATATTGCTTATAAAGCTTTTAGTTACCAAATTTCTCTACATCATACATAGTTTAAGATAAACAAATTTTATTATATCTGGAAAACAAAAGATTTTAAAAATCAGCAATATTTCCAACAAAAATTATGAAAGTATTAATTTTCCTTGTTCATTCAGTCCCATAAAATCAATTCTTATTCATCTTGATCATTTTTCAGTATTTTATGAATCCAGTTATTTTTAGAAATGCATAAATCTTCATTCAGTTTAAAGTATAGTCTGAACATTTATTCTCAGAAAGCTGTAGTGTAGAACAAATCAGAGTCCTTTCCATGGGACTCTCTGAAGATGAATTATTTGCAAAAGCATCAGAGTTTAACAGTGACTGTCTCTAAATGAAATTGTAAAGAAATTTAAAATGAAAAGGTTATTGATTGGATTGTAATGCAATTGACAAAGACTTTTTTTTTTAAACAACATTTTAAATTAGAATTGCAATGAAATTATATCAGAACATTGTAGACTCTTGGAGATTTTTTTAAAAATCCTCATTGATTTTTAGACAGAGTGGAAGAGGGAAAAAGAGGAAGGGACAGAAAGAGAGAGAGAGAGAAACATTGACATGAGAGAGACACATTGATTGGTTGCTTCCTGCATGTGCCCCTACTGGGGCTGGGAATTGAACCTACAACCTGGGTACATGCCCTTGTCCAGGAATCAAACCCATGACCCTTTGGTGTGTAGGCCAATACTCTAACCACTGAGCCACACTGGCCAGGGCCCTTGGAGATTTTTCTATAATCTCTAAAACATTCATTTTAGTAATAATATATGTATATTAATGCATTATTATTTCTTTACTTGACATAGCTTCACATTCAATTTTAGCATAGTAAATAAGCCTAATTAGTGTGAAATTTCTCTTTCATAAGGACAAAGAGAGATAAAATCTTATCAAATATTTGAGGTATTGGAAGTATCCATTGGAATAACCCAAAGCCATTTTCAGATTAAGAAAACATTTTTTTTTTTTACAATTTAAACCCTGGGAATGTTGTTAGAAATATTTGACCAAAATGATTATATATCACTATAAAATAATATTAAATTATCTATTTTCCCAAAGTGACATTGAAAAGGTATCAAACAAAAATACAGATTAGCTATTATTATATTACAATATTGTTGACTATATTCCCTACTTTACATCCCACTGACAGTTTTGTAACTACCAATTTGTACTTCTTAATCCCTTCATTTTTTTCTTCCAGCTCCCCAGGCCCCTTCCCCTCTGGCAAAATAATATTGAATGTAAGTTGTAACTGGGAAAAAAAAAAGGTGAAAAAATACAAGTTAGCAAAACTTTTGTTTTTAGAATTCAGAAGATTTTTTTTTAAAAGCTATCAAGGACCTATCAAGTAATAGTTTTGAAGACAAAACTATTTAAATAAAACATCAATATTTGCTTTCTAGGAAGAAAACTTTCTATAATATATCATCTGGAGTAGAATAAATATAGGAGAAAAAATTTTTTAACAGAGTGAAAAAGAACCAAAATCTAATTCTATATCAGCCTACTTTTGATATTTAAATTTATTTACTTAATCTTATTTAGCTTAACTGTTAGTGGCAAGACAGTACCAGAATGTTACTGGCGATTGGACCTCAGTTCAGCAACTTTGGTATTTAAGTTCTGGCTAAGAAAGAATTCAGAGTCAAGACTCAAATACAAGCAAAAGTTTATTTAGAACAGTGGTTGTCATCCTTCCTAATGCCGCAACCCTTTAATATAGTTCCTCATGTTGTAGTGACCCCCAACCATAAAATTATTTTTGTTGCTACTTCATAACTGTAATTTTGCTACTGTTATGAGTCACCATTGGAAATATGTGTTTTCCGATGGTCTTAGGCAACCCCTGTGAAAGGGTCATTCGACCCTCAAAGGGGTCGTGACCCACAGGTTGAGAACTGCTGATTTAGAAAATCACAGAGGTAGAAGAAGTGAGCTGTGAAAGAAGTGAGCCAGCTGGGCTGCATGAGCTCAGGAAAAAAGTTACAGAGGTAAAAGAAGAGCCCTCGGAGCTTAGGGGAATAAAGGCCAAGAGAATATGCCTGGGAAAGGAGAGACGGAAAAGCTCAGGCATTATGGAGAGAGTGAGGGAGAGAGAGAGAAGCTGAGTCCTTTGTCCTAAGGGCTTTTAAGGGTGAGGATTTTATGGGAGGTCCTAGGGGAGGATCTCAATAGAATTTCAGCTTTCCATGTGTGTCATTTCAGGGTGATGGTCTCCACTGATTGGTTTGCACTAGAGTAAGGTATCATTAATCATCAAAGCTGGTCCTGACGTCATCTGTGGCATCACACAACCTGGCCTTGCTGCTTTTCTAGGCCTGGATCTAAAACATAATTGAGGCATCGATGTTATCTTTAGTTTGACCAAAACTTTCTGTGATCAACAAACCTGAGGCTTTGTTTCTAAGATTATTTGATGTCGGTCAGAACTTTATTGTCTTGAGGGATTACTGCATAAGGAGTGGTCATGCAAGGACTTGTATATAGTTTATATAAGATTATCTTCTGGCCCCCTTTTTCCTCCTCTAAGGGGCCCTTCCACATGACTAGTGGAGGAAAGGTCAGGGGAAGGGTCTAAATTTCATGATCAGTGATATGAAAGGTCAAGGATTCTAAACCATCTGACCAGTGATATGCTAGGGGAAGAAAGGTCACCCTGGGGTGAGGTCCCACCCTACAATTATCAGTTACTAGGCACACAAGGCTTTCTTCCCTGGTGACCATCTGTACCTAGCCTATTGTTCCTATTCAGCTCATGCCTGTCTAACTGCCTACTACATAACTATACATAAAATTTTCTCTCCCAATATTTCTTTTAATAAATGTTCTACAGATTTCCTAGTCCCTTTTAGTTTATCTCTTATTCAGAAATAACCAACTACTTTCTTTTAATTTCCTTCAAATATATCTCCAAACCTTATACCTCTCTTTACTAAAAATGTACAGTTTCATCTTAGTTAGAATTCTTTACTGTTAGAAACCTCAATTTCTAGTGACAACTAAAATAGTATTCTTCAGATTGCTAAATCTATGAACACATTTCATAATTTTTAGAAACATAGGCTCTTTCATTGGCAAATACATTAACAATTTTTTAAGAAACATATATTTTTTATCCACTTATCTACTGATGGACACTTGGGCTGTATCCAGATCTTAGCTATTGTAAATAACACTGCTATGAAACATAGGGGTGCATATATTCTTTCTGATTGGTGTTTCAGAATTTTAGGATATATTCCCAGAAATGGGATTCCTGGGTCAAACAGCAGTTCTATTTTTACTTTTTTTGAGAAAACTCCATATTGTTTTCCACAGTGGTTGCACCAGCCTGCATTCTCACCAGTAGTGTGCTAGGATTCCCTTTTATCCACATCCTCAACAGTATTTGTTGTTTGTTGATTTATTGATGTGGTGCATTTACAGAATAGAATACTATGCATCTGTAAAAAAAGATTCTTACACTTTGAGGCAGCATGGATGGACCTGGAAACTATTATGTTAAGTAAAATAAGCCAGTCAGAGAAAGACAAATATCACATGATTTCGCTTATATGTGAAATCTAATGAACAAAATAAACTGACAAACAAAATAGGTCCAGAGACATGGGAGCATGGAACAGATTGACAGATCTCAGAAGGAATGGAGGAGGAGGAGGTGGGGAGAAATTAACCAAAGAACTTATATGCATATATGCATAGCCCATGGACACAGATACTAGTGAAGTGATCAGCTGGGGTGGGGTGGCAGCAAGGTGGAGGGGGAAAAGGAGGTACATTTAAAACTCTCAACAATAAAAATAAATTTTTTAAAAAAATAAATTTTTAATAAAGTACCAATAGTTAATAATTTTAAAAAACATGTTTTTAATAAATTACATCTAAATTTATTTTTTAGTTTCTCTGTAATAAGAAGACAAAAGTAGGTGAACTTAAATTAAACTATCAATGTTTCAGCATTTTATGTAATTTTGAAATATCTAGATAGTCAGTAACTTTTATTTTATTTAACTTATCAAAAATTCTGGAGTTTCAAATTACCAGCAGATTTAGAAAAATTATAAGAGTATATAATCATATAACAATTATTACTGAACATTCAATAACCTTTTATTTTAGTTATATCAGTTTATTAGTTCTTAATATTTCTATAAGGTTTCAAAGTCACTTATTCTCCAAGCTATTTTCTGTACAAAATTTTAACAGAGATAATATGGACTTAAATTTGTAAACTCAGGTAAAGGAGAAATGTATTTAATGTCAATAACTCTAAAATATATGTCTATTTAATCAAACCAAACTTAACCAGCTTTAATATAAAATATTTTTCTAGATCATATAAGCTTGAAAAGCATTTGTGTTAGTTTTTATGTTTCTTAACTTACATAAGCATTTGATTCTTTAAGCCAATCAAGTTTTACAATCTAGTAATACCATCTGGAGGCAGAAAATATAATATATATATATATATATATATATATAAACACAGACACCACAACACAGAGATCATACACATAAACAAAATGACTGCTGGTTGTAGATAAGACACACGATTTCTCATTTGCCCTTCACAGTTGTTCAGAGGCTGTGGAGGGGTGAGTATGTCAGATGTGAGTGACTAACCACTTGTATTTTTTAAAAAGCCAGGTGTTTTTTTTCTTCAGCCTTAGACTATAGTGGCCTGTGTTTATATTTCTGATTAATCCCCTTCAGGAAGACCTGTGGAGACTTTTAATATAGTTATATCAGATTTTGAAAAATCAGCTTCCAATTTTGTCAAATTTCTGATCAATTGCTAAATCCTTTAAAACCTGTTCAAATATATCAATTCTTACAATCTTCCATCTCAAAAAACTTTTAAAATTTACCTCTTGTTGGAAATTCTCTTTTTCTTCTGCCTTTATAAAAATTATCTTGTTATTTAACCAAATTAACATCTATAAGATCCAAATAGCTGAATAGCAAATATAAGACTTAAGACTAGTTGTATTTCTGTGTGTCTATTTTTTCATCTTTAGTGCAGGGCAATAGTACTTCCAATATCCTGATTTTTATATCACCAAACATCTGAAGGTAAATAGGAAGGGTTCTAAGTGGACTTTTATTTTTGTTCTAATTTCTGTCTTTCCAGCTTATTAAGGGTGTCTTAATGGCTAGTTATTGTAATAACATGAGAGCTCTCTTAAATTTAGAAGTTTTCCCTATTCAAAACATCCATCGTCTGGCTAGTGACAGTAGAATTCATAATGACTCTAATCAATAAGCCTTTTATGGCCTAACTAGGGACCAAAGACTTCCATGAAGAGTCAAAAGGATACAGCCCTGACAGATCCAACAGTTCTCAGAGATGGCCTAAAAAAGATGGGGCACCCTGTTGCTCAACAGCTGCTCCAAAACATAAGAAATCACATGATTTCTCCCCTTTTGAACAAAATAAGGTTTAGGATTCCCTAAGCTTGGATCCACAGTGTATTTGGCTGTTGAGAAGACACATATGCATCATCCTGTTGGTGGAGATAATAGACCATCTTTGGAAAGAACAGGATTAATACAATAGTACTTAAGCATTTTTACCAGAGTTGCATTTGCCCAGGAAACTAGCTTCACAAGTATTTTCTTCTGCCAATCTAAATCTAGAAGAGACCAAAGCTTAGGAAGGAAATCAGACATGAGCAACTGGGGCGGGGCCTACCCTTGGGTCCTGACAGGTGCCTGCCCGACACTGCCTTCAGACAGCCTCTCCGGGCCGCCCTGCCGTCAGCAGTTCCTGGAGCAGTTCCTGGGCAGGTGGGGAACCAGCCAGTTCTCAGGGCACGTGCAGAGGAAAACGACATGACCTCAATGCGACCTTACTAGGGTCCTCGGCTTGCGGTTTTGACCCCACCTCCCCCGTGGGTTTTTCCATATGTATTATGGATAAGGGCATGTCAATATTTGCTTTCAATGAGTTCATTCCGCTGTATATCTAGAGTCTTTGAAACATTTACATTGGATTTGAATTTCACCCCCAGAGTTACCACTTTGCATTTCTTTGCTGTGTTTTTTCATTGTTGGCCAATTCTTGTGCATGGACTGAATAACAGATGTGCAGTGACCAAGCACCAAAATATTGGAAAGACATAGCATGGTTGTTCACTGATCATGATGCACAGCTTATTTACATAGTGGTTTACAGACTGAAGAGCTAGCAGCAAAGTGTGCACTTTATGCAATTACTCACAGTTAAGATACTGTGGTAAGTAAATTCAAATCATGTTTTTAGGTGACTGGTGGCATTTAGCTATACTATGGAATCTGAAATTTGTGTTTATCGGGAACAGTGCAATGCAAAGCCTGCCTGTATTTGAGCCTATGGTATTCTAGTAAACACCAACTGAAATCAGGAAACTGAGTGGATAGGAGTTTAGACAGTGAAGAAGGGGAAGTTCTGTTGCATGGGGAGCAGAATTACAACTGGCAAAGAGAGACCAGAGAGTGGATGCCTTGGCTAGGTCAGTGGTATGACACAAGGTTATAGAAAGAAAGTCAAAGTGGAAGGTGACTAAAGGCTGACTCCACCCACTTCACAATTTTATCTTACACAAAATGCCATAGTTACTACAAAATCTAGTTTTCTAACAAAAAAATCACATTAAAACTGTCATTAAATAAAAGTAAATAAATTAATACACAAATAACATCTACACCTTTTTTATTTATGTTGGTTACAAAGTAACATTATAAAATATTTGAATACTATAAAGAGGAAGAAAGCAAAAAAGTAAAATTCCTTTTATACTTCAATCCCTTTTCTCAGGAAGTAATAACTACTAGTAATAAAATTATATTTCAGGGACATGCCATTCTTATTTTCTGTCTTATCGTTTGCATTAGTTTAATACCAAGTATATTACCTGAGGATTATTTTAATTAGATATATGTGCAAATTAGAAAGAATACTGCTGGTGAAAATTTAAAATGGAATTTTAAAAATACGTTTTCTATAAAGAGAAAAATATGAATTCAATCTATTGCACTTACAAAAGCCAAATCTATGCTTCTATTGCTGTATTGAGTGGGTATCAATGGTGAATCCATTTGAAAAAATAAGATATAAAAAAGACCTTTTCTAAGACTCAAATTTTCTGGTTTGCCTGTGGAAGGACACATTTCAGAGTACTTGGTTTCATTTGAGATGGGATATCTGTACTGAAAGAATTTCCATCATTCATACTAACTTCAAAGTATTCAAAAACAGGAAAATACTTTAATCCAGAAATAGTTAAATCTCTAATTTTCCAGAAAAATAATATGGCCATCTTTATTAAAAAAAATTTTTTTTTCTTTATTGATGTTAGAGAGAGAGGAAGAGGGAGAGAGATAGAAACATCGATGAGAGAGAACATCGATTGGCTGCCTCCTGCATGCCCCCTACTGGGGATTTGGCCCACAACCTGGGCATGTGCCCTGACCGGGAATTGAACCGGCGACCTCTTGGTGCATGGGTTGATGCTCAACCACTGAGCCACACTGGCAGGGCTAATATGGCCATCTTAAAGGTAAATTTTTTCTTTCTTTTTAAAATTATAAATAATTGAAACATACAAAAGAGTAATAACTATACGGATGTTTTGATAGTATTAGGGGGACCGGAAAATAATGTCATTAATGCGCATTTCGATAATCGTTTGTCATTTATCAGCTTATTGTGTACTTCAAAATCGTGCCAAAGACATTTTAAAGTTAGAGTGACTTGTTTACTCGTAAATAATTAAATTTTAATTGTTTTGTGTGCAATTTATAGTGAAATGGCCAGCCAAATACCAGAAGAGGTACATATCCGGCATTGTATGCCTTTTGAGTTTCACAAGGGTAGTAACGCAACAGTTGCTACCAAAAACATTTGTGATGTTTATCCAAGTTCATTAGACGTTCGTAAATGCCAACGGTGGTTTTCTAAGTTCAAATCCGGTAATTTTGATCTTTCTGACTCGTATCGATCAGGAAGACCAACAACTTTAGACAGTGACATGTTAAGGTAGGAAGTGGAAGCAAATCCATGTCAGACAATCGAGGAACTGTCAAACACTCTTAACCAACCTTGGTCGACCATCCAAGAACATTTGCAGCAGATTGGTAAAGTAAGCAGAGCAGGTATTTGGGTCCCCCATAATCTGTCCGAAGAAAACAAAGCTAACCGGTCTACCACATGCAACTTATTGCTTCAGTGGCACAATACAGAAGCGTTTTTTGATTGCTTGCACACTGGAGATGAAAAATGGGTCCTCTGTGATAATCCAAAACGCAAAAGGCAGTGGCTCTCTCCGAATGAATCTCCACGAAGTACAGATAAGCCAGGTTTACACCCCAAAAAAGGCACTTTTGTGTGTGCAGTGGAGTATTCGCGGGGTCGTTCATTTTGAAGTGCTGAAACCTGGACAAACTGAATGCAGACCTTTACTGTGAACAATTGGATTGAGTAAATCAATCTTTAATTGAAAAGTGCCCAGTGATTGTCAACAGAAAAGGCGTTATTCTACAACACGATAATGCAAGACCGCACTGCGCAAGACAAACCCTGGAAAAAATTATGAATTGGGATGGAAGGTATTGCCTCACCCACCATACTCACCTGATATTGCGCCATCGGATTTCCATTTATTCCGATCGCTACAACATTTTCTAAGTGGCAAAAAATTTGAAAATTTGCATGATGTCCAAAATGCCATCTCCAGATATTTTGTTCAAAAACCAATTGATTTTTATCGATCTGGCATTGAAAATTTGCACACTAGATGGCAAAAGGTTGTTGATAACGAGGGTGATTACATCATTGATTAAAAATAAAAACTTGTTAAAAATTTATCTGTTTGAATTTAATGTAAAAACACAACATTACTTTCTGGTCCACCTACTTATGTGTAATTACTTATGTATAAGAATATTACTTGTATTGCATATATATATAAAATAAATATGCATACATCCAATACTATACTTAAGACATAAATACACAACTTTGAAGCCCCCATGCCTCTCCTTGATGGCACCCTTCTTCCTCCCTAAACTTTTTCTGAAATAGAACCATTGCCTTGAATTTTGGGTTTTATTATTTTTCTTTTCTTTGAGGTTTTAACACAAGTATTTGAATTCCTAAATCAGATATCATTTTTCTTTGCAAATTTTGAAATTTATATCAATTTAAAATTTTTCTGACTTGTCTTTTTTTTTCACTTAACATTACTATTTAACCATGACAGTTTTGCTATATTTTATTCTTTATTTTTAATTGCCTCTCTCTATTTGAGCTGTGAGTGCTTCAATTGCTTTTTTGTCATTATTTCTGGTTGGGAAAACAGTAAGAAACATCCAATTAAATATTGAGTTTCAAAAATCTCTTTCTGGCTCTAATTGTGTAGAGGCCATGCTATCTTATCATAATAAGTAGGGTTTCCCGACATAATAAGTAAGGTTTACTAATCCTCACGTTGTAGTATCTTCTTTTTTTTTTTTGTATGTGCCCCTAGCGGGAACCAAACCCGGGACTCTCTGGTCTGCAGGCCGATGCTCCAATTGCTGAGCCAAACCAGCCAGGGCACTTCTTTCTTATTCCTTTCTTTGCTTGCTGATCCTCTGGCACGGGGAGCCCAGAGTGACAGGGTGGTGGTCATGGCTTCAAGTTCAGTGGAATCACTACTCTGTTCCCCTGGTGGAATCATTTCCCCAATGAGAACAAGGCCCTCTAATCCAGCAATGCCTAAATGTGTTGAGACTGGAAACACACAATTTTTAATCAGGTCACTTGTGTGATGTTAAGACAAGGTCAAGCCTACTTATGCCCCTTTATTCCTATATATTCTATATACTATACACAGACCTATATATTCTAAATACTAGGGTATATTCTTCAGTTTGTTCAATGCATAGATTGCATCCTGGAAGACAGCTTCTCAAACCCATAGGTTATTACTGCTGGGTTGTCATTTTGGCCAAGATTCTCATAGGCCATTTTAGCATTCTATTGGACTACTGGCTTTTGGACACCTTGGACAAGCACTTTTGTTGTACCTCTTTTGCTATAAAATAGACTCCTTCATCTGATGCAATGTTGCACAAGTTTCCATGCATATAAGCCCTAAAACAGTGCTTCTGACAAAGGCATTGCTGGTGGGGACGTCGAACCAGTGTAAGTATCAATTCTGGTAAGAGTGAATCACTGTCTCTCTAAGGTAGATGTGACCTCATATAATCAACTTGAAACTGAGTACCTGACTGGACTCTCAAGGGATGGTGCCATATCGTGGGTTCAGCGTCAGCATAGCTGCTGGCAAGTTAAACAGCAATGAAAGAAACAATCCAAATCTTGTTGACAGAGAGCCCATGGTTCAATGCATAGCTTCCATCCCTGACATCATGGTATTCTATTCATGGGTCCACTGCACAAGCACTGGGGTGGCTGAGAGCAGCCTCGTAGATTCATCTACAGGCTGAGTTGTCCTGTTCTAATGGTTATTCAGAACGTTGTTTGCAATGAATTCTGTCTGGTGGGTGTACTCTTGAGATATGAAGACCCACATGTTATTTCCATTTCCATGAGTTCATTCAATCGAGACTATTTCCTCCATTGAAGTCTACAACCTCCCAGTCATCACCACCTATGACATTCACCACAGCCTAGTAGTTCATGAATATCTGTGTGTCAGGCCACTGCTTCTTCTACATAAAGCAGAAAAATCAATGTACTGCTCTCACATCTACCCACTGGAAAAAATTCCTTCACTGCTTTCCTTTTAGGCAACCCCTGAGTTGGGTTGTAACGTGGGAGCACTATGTTTTTTACTTACATGAAAATATTGAGCTGAACCATCTGTGAATCTGGGGCAAGATTTTTTCTTCTCCTTCAGTTGTTCACAGGGAAATTGATGTGAAGACAGCAAGAGACAAGAACGTGTGTGTGTGTGTGTGTGTGTGTGTGTGTGTGTGTGTGTATGAGAGACAGAGAGAGGGAGAGAGAGAGCTTTGAGGCAGGTAAGACAGGAGTTTGAACCACCTGTTTATATAACATTTGTGTACTTTGGACCTAAGCAGACCTATTCATAAATTTACCAGTTCTATCATACATTTGACACCATTACAGTAACCTGGTTATTACTTAACAGGAAAGTAGTGAAGGGAAGACTAGATGATATAGGCATGCCATTTATAAAGCTTTGCCAGACAGCTGAAGTTAACACTCTCCAGGTCTGTTCCCCACTAATTGATGGGGGAAGGGACTGGACAAAGGCAGTTTAGACACATGCCTAATAAGGTCTGAGTGACGTGGGAAGGTGCTTACCTGTCAATCACACCTAAAAACAGGTAATTGGCCAGAACAAGCATGGCTACTGCAAGCACTCAAAATCTGAATATTTCATCTCCTGAACAAAGGAAGTTTCTCTCTCTTGCCACTGGGTCCTCCTGCTCTCTTGGACTCCTCCTGTTGTAGGGGGAGTATTCCCTTGCATTTGCCCACATAGCCCACGGCCATGTGGAGTCCACACATAGATTAATGGACTGAATCTAGCTTGATGTTAACATCGGATGCAGCTCCACCGTGGAACAGAAACTCTGGACACTGGCCCTACTTCTAGCTTTGCTGAATCCACATTTGCATCTCTTCCAGGACTGGATTAAAGAACATGAGACTTTGGAAACCAAGGAATATAATTTCACACAAATAAAATCTGTTCATTCTCTTGTGCAAATCTAGAAATTTTATTTTCTGAAGTTATTGCAAACACTCCACTCCCATGAATGTCAGGGAAATCTGGCCCACTGATTTCTTCTCCAACACAGTGAATTTCTCCAACCTTATGACTTGTTGGATTTGATAATACTTAGCTTGTGGTGGACATGTAGTTGTATAGTCACACAATATTTTAAGTTCAGATGCTTGCTCAGTCTGTACTATTGCTCAATAGCACATCAGGAATTACTTTTCAAAAGAGTAGTTTCCTGACACAAAAGACACACTTCATTCTAGAAGTCCAGGGATGTGCCTTGTGACGTTATTGGAGTTTTCCAGAGACTACACATAGCATCATCACAAATAACTTTATTTACATTTTATCTGCTGGGTTATATGGCCTACATTCCAGGGCATTTGCTGCTCAAAACTGACATATTTCTGAGTAACCTGTTAAATATGTCAGGGAAGTATTTGGAGACAAATTTGCTATATTTGTCTCTCAAACCCAGACAACAGTCCACAATGCAGCTTGTTTTTATTACTGATAGAAGGGACAAAAACTAATTTTTAACCATAAATGGTGCCATCATGCCTCACAAAATTAGATTTCCACAAACTTAATTGATGTCACAAACTCTGAATATTTGTGGTATTTATTTTCCCTTCTCTGGCCAATGATTATTTTACAGCACATTTTCAGTTCTTACTATTTATGTCATAGTTGATGCAACTTTCAAAATGTTATCTGTATTATAGATCATTGTGATAGTCTATGGAATGTAAAAACAAGATTCCTATAGAATCAATATTTACAGAAAGCATGAGAGTTAATATAGCCCTGGGGCAGGGCAGTGAGTATGCACTACAGTTTGTCCCCCCTTCTCCTCACATAAAAGTCAACGTTTTCTGATCTGCCTTATTGATGGGAATGGAGATTACATTGGCTAGATTCTTAGCCTCATCACAAATCCAAGAGGATATGTTTATTTGTTTCTAAAACAGCTTAATTTCAGCCTTTCACTTAAGTAATCTATTGTCTTCTGCCAACGTCTGGTCCTCAAAGAAGTCATAACTTTAAATGAAATTAAAATATAATGAGACCTACCTGTTTTAAGTCTTGCTGATTTCACCAGTTATTAAATCTTCCTAGTGCATGGTATTGTTTCTGATTTACTATCTTGGCCAGGATTGGAAGGAAAGTTTTTTGGACTCACACTAGTATTTTTCTAAAATGTTGGCTCTTATTTCATGGGTCAGGAATCAATGTGAGAGTCCTGCAAGCTGTTAAGTATACACATCTCAAATATACACTCAAGTAGGTCCATGGTCTCATTGATCTCACTGTGAGCTGGACTTGGGCAAAAACTTATTTGTCACATGTTACTCTCAAGTCACACTTATTTTTTTTTCTTTATTGATTTTAGAGAGAGAAGAAGGAAGAGGGAGAGAGAGATAGAAACATCAATGAGAGAGAACATCAATTGGCCGCCTCCTGCATGCTCCCCACTGGGGATTTGGCCCACAACCTGGGCATGTGCCCTGACTGGGAATTGAACCGGCGACCTCTTGGTGCATGGGTCAATGCTCAACCACTGAGCCACACCCGCTGGGCTCAAGTCACACTTTTTAAAAAAATTATTGAATTTATTGGGGGTGACATTGGTATATAGGTTTCAAGTATACAATTCTATAATACATCATCTGTATATTGTATTGCGGGTTCACCACCCAAAGTAATGTTTCTTTTCATCACCATTATCTCCCCTTTACCATCATCTATCTCCCCCACCCTGCCTTTCCCTCTTGTAATCACCATACTGTTGTCTGTGTTTATGAGTTTTCTTTCTTAATCCTTTCACCTTTTTCACCCAGCCCCCAAACTTCTCTCCTCTGACAGCTGTCAGTTTTCTGTATCTATGCGCCAGTTTTTATTTTGTGTTTATTTTATTCATTAGATTTCACATATAAATGAAATCATATGGTATTTTTCTTTCTCTGACTGTCTTATTTCACATAGCATAATACTCTTTGTATCTTACTGTCCTTGAAAGTTCTTAGTATTTTCTTTTTCACAGTTATTCTGATAAATGACATTAGTATACTTTTTGGGAAGGATTGGGTTTCATCAGTGGGACCCAGCCTCTCTCTCTCTCTCTCTCTCTCTCTCTCTCTCTCTCTCTCTCTCTATATATATATATATATATATATATATATATAAATATATATATATTTATATATATATATTATATATATAAATATATATATATTATATATATATATTGTTTCCAGTGTATATTTAATTAATGTGTCAACTGGTCTACATCTTGACTAGGGGAATTCAAAAACTTTTAATCTTCTGATTATCAGTTCTTGATTTTTTTCCCTCATTATAAAAATCAAAGATAAATGTCTTGCTGAATTCATCGTCCATCTACCTCACACTAAGGCATATCATGATCTATTAGTAATCACCAGAGATCTCCACCCTCATTGGTTGCCACATTAAGATCATTAAATCTACTTTGCCTCTGATGGCTAAATGCTACCTAATGGCCTCTCCCACCCCAGATTTCTATCATTGAAAACAAGAAGCCAAGTTCCAATGTAGAATCTCTCACTATGGACCTCAGTCAATAGAAATGCCATTGCTAAACTTTCAGAGATTCCAGTGCTTTTCTTAACACTCAATTTCTTCTTGCCAGAGTTACGTGAGTAGTCTCTGGGTGTTCCAAGGGTGCATTTTTTAAAAGTTTCACATAATAAATGCCCTCTAGCATTCTCACCTCCAGTTTGTCTTCTGGCCCCTACTTCAATACACTGCCATGGTAGTTTCAGAATTCTGGCTTCATTTATTACAAGCATTCATGCTTCTGGTATCTTTAATAGATTATTAAATTATTAGTCATGAAAGAATCCTTCCAAATCAAATTAATACGTTGATTTCTTCCAATATATATTACAGTTGTCAAGTTCCTTTTGATATGTAAACTCTTTTGCCTCAGAGAAGACAGGAGGTCCTGTTCTGGTTATGCTGAGACCTGATCCACTGCCTGGCCTGGAGGCATCGAGAAGACAAGAAGAGGAATCTTGAAGTGCACACAAAGCATGTAAGATGCCTGCACCAGTCAAGTCTGAGCATGTCCTCCAGGCAAGCAAACGCAAGTTACTTCTGCGAGTTACTTCTGCCATCTTGAAGGGTTCAGGTGGATATAGCAGTTAAGAGTGTCAGACTCATCCACCCAAATCTCTTTATCCCCAGTCTCAGGGTTTCAATCTGCAATTTTGACATAGAAACTCTAGCGAAACTATGCATTTTGTCTTCTTTTCAATATTGTCACACTTAACATTGGAAACTTGTTTCAGCAGTTTACCTTATTGCTGCTAGAGATATTTTTAGTCCTTGCCATGGAAAAATTTGGCTTTATTAGTGTAACTTCATTTGATAGTTGGCTGACCTAAGCTTGTCATTTTCTTTTCCACAAGGCTTCTAAAACAGTTAAAAAATTATCAAACTACATAATCTTAAAAGTTACCATTTATCTACACTGTTCAAATGCCATATCTACCACAGAACCAAATGCTTCACCTTCCATTTTTCCTAATCTACTATAGGTCGGAATTGCACTAAATCTGAAGCTACTGCATATCAGGAGGTTATCACCAATGCACTTACCAATAACAATTCGGTGTCTGGCTTCCAAATCTCATCCACAGGACTTGCCTTCTAAGACTAGTTATTATAGCAATTCTCTGAGCTTGAGTTTCTTCTAAAACCAGAATCTGAGATGAAAACTTGTTGAGGGGATCGAGGGTCTGGAGGAAATGAAATAGACAATTTTTGATGAATAAAATTGAGGTATTTTAAAATTTATTACTACAAGAATGTATTATATGATTTGCTGTTTTTGAGAGGGCAATTGGTACTCACTCACTCTGGCACCTTCTACAAAACAATAAAGAATGAGCCTCAAAATTGTCTACTGAAAGAATGAAAGGAAGAGACATTTGTCCACTGGCTTCTAACCCCCATTAGTTGAATGTTGCTTGATGGGGTATTAACTCCTCTGCACTTACGATTTCTGGTACTTGATTGCCAAGGGGACTCCTGCACATTTCCCAAGCTAAAGTCTCTGAAATCCTCTGGGACAGAGACAAGGGATGCAAGACGTTAAAACTGATGTATTCTATCATGATGCATATTTGAAACTTGCAAGGAAGAGACAGGCTCTATTTACTGATAACTCTCAGAACTGAAATTGGAGATTTTAATATCTGTTGTCTTCAGTTCCTTGTGTTGATCGGATTTTAGGATAATAGAAACTTTCCTTAATAACTTCCTACTTTTTAAACTTTGTTTCTTTGTCAGCCAGAGGTTCAGATTCACAGTTTTTCCACAATGCAAGCTACCAGGGAAAGATTCCCAATAACTGGGTAACCTGTGAAATCTGTCCCCAACACAATACCTCCAATGAGATGTTATATATGAGAAAAAATGTCATTAGTTATGTGGAACATGGAAGTGAAATGGCTGCAGCAAAGACAGCTGCTTCTGTGACTCTTCCAACGAGTGGCAACACAGAGAAAGAGGGTGCCTAATTTGCTACTATCTCATGTCTAGCTAGAGATTTCCACTATTGTAAATGTCTCTGGAGCCCTGAAGTCTGGTGAATCCTCAGAGCCCCTTATTAGAATGTAAGCATTCTTTTGAGAGATGACTTTGTAGCTCTTGTCTGCTAACCCTTTAAAGTGAATTAATTGCTCACTAAGCCCAACACCCTTTGAAAATAGAACACTATTATTAAATATCTTTTGCATCTTACATGCTTGATTTATATCATCATATTTAAACATCACAACAACCCTACACAGAATTATTCTTTCCATTTTACAGGTAAAGAGAGCTCACACACAGCTGACAGAGTGCTCCCCACTGAAGGGAAGGAGTACATTCTGAGGAGTGGGTGTGGCGCATGTATTTGCCCTTCATCTTGAAAGTTAAAAGTAGGTCAACTAAGAATAACTCAGGCAAACAATTCCATATGAAACTTTCCTTGGGATTTGGCATTATCCCAAGGGTGGCATTTTACTAGGATTAGGAGAAAGATCTAAACTGAGCCTGAACATTGTGGTCACCAAGCTGGCACTGAGCTCTTAATTCCAGCATTTTCCTGGGTAATGCTTTAAATATAACTATCACAAAAGATATGGCTTGCTATTATTGATTTATTGTAAGGAGAAGAAAATGTTCAAAGTGTTCTTAGTTCATAGTATTCTACTTTTCAGAATCAGATAATTTCTGAGTACTTTGGACACTTCAGTACATTTGGTAGCTTTGATTTATCTTTCTTTCTCATTTTCTTCCCTTTTATTTTATTTCAACAATTTAGTGTTTAGAAGTGTTCCTCAAACTTTCCCAGAAATGTAAATACGTAATAAATCTGCTATTTTTAATATTTTTATTTAGACTATTTTAGTTTTGCATTTTATGTTTAGAAGGGTTTTAACACTACTTTGACTTAGGGAGAAGTTATTAACTCTTTCCAAGTTAAATTTTGCTTCAGAGGCAACCTTACAGTTAAAATTTTCTTCTTGTAAAAGGTACAAATACTGACAAAACACTTTTTAAATTACCCTGTTTCTAGGAAAAGATTGAGATACTATAGAAACATCTTCTCAGTGAAGGAAAGATGCACATTAAATTTCCACTAATTAAAATTTATCTATTTGAATTAAAGGTCTGAGCCAGCAGAAGATCACATCCACAACGCAAGGCCAACATACAGCAAAGTTATTTTATTGCATGAGCCTGAGGGCAGGTGGCTGAGCCGAAAAGGGGTCAACCTCGAATCACAGTTGGGGTGTAGGTTATATACTCTACTTCTAGCTTCCGGCAGATCCTGCTGACATACTCTGCCTGGCCCATTGTCCACTTTGCAGTTGGACTGGTCTGGTATCTCATCCTGTATCTGCTGGGTGATTCATTGTTTGTGCGGATAATCCCATAATCCTCACTCAACAGAAGGCTGAACAGAGGTCATGCAAGCAACGCATTTTTCAGTTTCTGCCTTTTGCAAGCTTTTACCTTTACCTTTGAAACGTTACTAACCCTTTCAAATTGTTTTCTAACTGCAATTATAATTGTTACCACTCAGCATATATAGTTCAAAGTTTGACTTTATTAAAAATTCTTATTGTGAAGAGGAGAAAATGGCAGTGGAGTGAATGGAAGCTACACAGACAATCTCCCAGGACCAAACGGGAATTACAACTAAAATAAAGACAAGTCATTGGGAAAAAGCAACAGAAAAGCAGCAGGAGCGGACCATACAACCAGGGACACTGAATGAGCCTGGTAGGATCTGCGGAGGCACATGAGGGTGGCGGGTTGGGAGCCCAGGGACAGCAGCGGCCTTAGCTGTGAGCAGCGGTGGCGCCCGCCCTCGGGGTTAAGAGCCCCAGCTGCTCCACAGCGCAGAGGGCTGGGACAGAGCACTAAATAGCCACAGCCACTCACCTGGGGCTCCAGCAGAGGGAGGGCGGACTGGACTGGAACTCTGTGGGGACACCTGGGATTTGGAGGGCGCTCAGAGTTTGTGCTGAGCCACAGCCAAAAAGGACAGTGGTGGCCAGCCAGCTCCTTCCCGGTTACACAGAACAGTAGCCAAGTTTGCTCCTTCCCAGAGCTGTGGCAGCCCCTCCCTCGGAGATTCCCAGGTGAGGCAAAGAGGTAAAGAAATGCAAATTGAGGCTCATTAACAACCAGCATTGGCCCCCACCCTTGGGAAATCCTCTTACACTATAAACACCTGAGGGAGTTTCTCATTCAACTGAGATCCTAAGTCTTTTCAAGTAACTGAGGCTAATAGCCTCCAGGCAAAAAGCTAGAGCATAACTGAACCTTTCCTGAGCTTGCATATCTACCCAGGAAAGTGAGACTTGACAGTGGTGTTTAAGGAGGGCCCTCCACACTCATCCAAACCAAGTAGAGGGAGCCACAAATAGCAGAACACCAACACGCACAGGGAAAATTTGGCAGGCTCCAAAACCCACTGAGATAGCAAAAATGGTGAAACAAAGAAACAGATCCCAAATGAAAGAACAAGAGAACTCTACCGAAGATGAGATAAATGAAATGCAGTTAAGCAAATTATCAGAGGTAGAGTTCAGAGCCATGATCTTGAGGAAACTAAACAGCATGAGTAAGGACATCAAAACCATGAAAACCAACCAAGTGGAAATAAAGAATGATATAGCAGAAATAAAGAACATATTGGAAGGACTAAACAGCAGAGTAGAGGAAGCAGAGGATTGGATCAGTGAATTAGAAGACAGAGTAGAAAAAATCAATCAATCAGAAAACCAAAAGGAAAAAACAATTAAAAAACAGGAAGATAACTTAAGGGAACTGTGGGACAACTGGAAACGTAATAATATTCGCATCATAGGAGACCCTGAAGAAGAAGAAAATGAGCAAGGGTTAGAGAATATATTTGAAGAAATAGTGACAGAAAACTTTCCTAACCTGGTGAAGGAAGAAGGCACTCAAGTTCAAGAAGCACAGAGAGCCCCAAGTAAGAAGAACCCAAACAGACCCACACCAAGACAAATAATAATTAAAATGCTAAAAATTAAAGACAAAGAGGGAATCCTAAAGGCAGCAAGAGATAAGCAACAGGTTACCTACAAAGGAACCCCCATAAGGCTATCAGCTGACTTCTCAACAGAAACACTACAGGCCAGAAGGGAATGGCATGAAGTAATCAAGGTCATGAAAAACAAGGATCTGAATCCAAGACTATTCTATCTAGCAAGGCTATCATTCAAAATAGAAGGTCAAATACAGAGCTTCCCAGACAAAAAAAAAAAAAAAAAAAAAAAAAAAGGCTAAGGGAATATATTAGCACCAAACCAGCACTGCAAGACATGTTAAAAGGACTGCTGTAATTAGTAGAAGAAATAGCAAGAAAAACAGAACCACACTGAACAAAAATGGCAATACATAAGTACATATCAATAATCACCTTAAATGTAAGTGGATTGAATGCTCCGATCAAAAGACACAGAGTAGTGGATTGGATAAGAAAGCATGATTCACATATATGTTGTTTACAAGAGACCCATCTCACAACAAAAGACTCACATAGGTTGAAAGTAAAGGGATGGAAAAAAATCTTCCAAGCAAATGGAAAGGAAAAAAAAGCTGGGGTAGCAACACTCATATCTGATAAATTAGATTTCAAATTGAAGACCATAACTAGAGACAAAGAAGGCCACTACACAATATTGAAAGGGTCTATCCAACAGGAAGATGTAACCTTGGTAAACATATATGCACCCAATATAGGAGCACCAAAATATATTAAAAATCTTCTGGAGGACTTCAAAGGAGAAATCGACAGCAATACAATCATAGCAGGAGACTTCAACACCCCACTGACATCACTGGATAGATCATCTAGACAAAAAATTAACAAGGAAACAGAAATTGTAGATGAAGCACTAGATCAAATGGATTTAATAGATATCTACAGAGAATTACACCCCAAAACTGCAAAATTCACATTCTTCTCAAGTGCACATGGGACATTCTCAAAGATAGACCATATGTTAGGGCACAAACTAAGTCTCTACAAGTTCAAGAAGATTGAAATCATATCAAGCATCTTTTCAGATAACAATGGCATGAAACTAGAAATCAATTGCAACAAGAACATCCAAAGACATTTGAACACATGGAGGCTAAATAGCATGTTACTGAACAATAAATGGGTTACCATAGAGATCAAGGAAGAAATTAAAAACTTCCTGGAAACCAATGAAAATGAACACACAACAACACAAAATCTGTGGGATGCAATGAAAGCAGTTCTGAGAGGGAAGTTCATAGCACTACAGGCTCACCTCAAGAACAAGAAAAATTTCTAATTGACTAACCTCACAACTTAAAGAACTAGAAAGCAAACAAAAGGAAAACCCCAGAGCAAGTAGAAGGAAGGAAATAGTAAAGATCAGAGCATAAATAAATGACATGGAGACCAAAAAAACAAGTCAAAGGATCAATGAAACAAAGAGCTGGATTTTTGAAAAGATAAACAAGATTGATGGACCCTTAGCTAGACTCACCAAGAAACAAAGAGAGAGAACCCAAATACACAAAATCAGAAATGAAAGAGAAGAAGTAACAACTGACACCATAGAAATACAAAGGATCATTAACAAACACTATGAACATTTATATGGCAACAAATTCAACAATCTAAGCGAAATGGAAGCATTTCTAGAAACACATAGTCTCCCAAAACTGAACCGGGAAGAGATAGAAAACTTGAACAGGCCAATAACAACGAAGGAAATTGGAGATGTAATCAAGACCCTCCCAGCAAACAAAAGCCCAGGCCCAGATGGCTTCACGGGGGAGTTTTACCGAACATTCAAAGAAGAACTAACACCCACTCTCCTCAAACTATTCCAAAAAATTCAAGAGAAAGGAAGACTTCCAAACTCCTTTTATGAGGCCAGCATAATTCTAATTCCAAAACCAGAAAAAGACACTACAAAGAAAGAAAACTACAGGTCAATATCCCTAATGAACATAGATGCCAAAACCCTGAACAAAATACTAGAAAATCGGATCCAGCAATACATCAAAAAAATTATTCACCATGACCAAGTGGGATTCATCCCAGGGATGCAAGGCTGGTACAATATTCACAAATCAATAAATGTGATACATCACATAAACAAAATGAAAGATAAAAACCATATGATCATATCAATAGACACTGAAACAGCATTTGACAAAATCCAGCACCCATTTCTGATAAAAAAGCTCAACAATTCAGGAATAGAGGGATCATATCTTGCTATAATAAAGGCCATATATGAAAGACCTACAGCCAACATCATACTCAATGGACAAAAACTAAAAGCATTTCCCTTAAGAACAGGAACAAGACAAGGATGCCCACTTTCACCACTCTTATTTAACATAGTACTGGAAGTCTTAGCCACAGCAATCAGACGTGAAGAAAAAATAAAAGGGATCCAAATTGGAAAGGAGGAAGTGAAACTGTCATTATTCGCAGATGACATGATATTGTACATAGAAAACCCTAAAGACTCCATCAAAAATCTACTAGACTTAATAAATGAACTTGTCAAAGTAGCAGGATAGAAAATTGACGTCAGGAAATCGACAGCATTCTTATACACCAATGATGATCTCTCAGAAAGAGAAACTAAAAAAACAATACCATTTACCATTGTGGCAAAAAAATTAAGATACCTAGGAATAAATTTAACCAAAGAAGTAAAGGACCTATTTGCAGAAAACTACAAGACATTAAAAAAAAGAAATAGAGGAAGATATAAAAAAGTGGAAGCACATACCTTGTTCATGGATTGGAAGAATAAACATCATTAAAATGTCCACACTCCCAAAGCAATCTATAGATTTAACCCAATCCCCATCAAAATACCAATGACATATTTCACAGAACTAGAACAAATGCTTCAGAAGTTCATATGGAACCAAAAAAGACCCCGAATAGCTACAGCAATCTTGAAAAAGAAGGGCAAAGTAGGCGGGATCACAATTCCGGACATCAGGTTATACTACAAAGCCACTGTAATCAAAACAGCCTGGTACTGGCACAAGAACAGGCACATAGATCAATGGAATAAAACAGAGAGCTCAGAAATTGACCCAAAACATTATGCTCAATTAATATTGGACAAAGGTGGCAAAAGCATACAATGGAGTAAAGACGGCCTCTTTAATAAATGGTGTTGGGAAAACTCTACAGCTACATGCAAAAAAATGAAACTAGACCATCTGCTTACACCATACACAAGAATAAACTCAAAATGGATAAAAGACTTAAATGTGACTCATGAATCCACAAAAATCCTAGAAGAAAATGTAGGCAACAAAATTTCAGACATCATACGCAGCAGAATTTTCACTTATACATCACCTAAGGCAACAGAAACAAAGGGAAAAATGAACACATGAGACTACATCAAACTCAAAAGCTTCTGCACAGCAAAAGAAACAACCATCAAAGTGGAAAGGCAACCCACTGTATGGGAGAGCATAATTGCCAATGATATATCAGATAAGGGATTAATTTCCAAAATATATAGAGTGCTCATACTTCTTAACAAAAGGAAGACAAAGAGCCCAATTAAAAAATGGGCAGAGGAACTAAATAGACACCTCTCCAAACAGGACATACAAATGGCTAAGAGACATATGAAGAAATGCTCAACATCACTAATCATCAGAGAGATGCAAATTAAAACAACAATGAGGTATCACCTCATACCTGTCAGAATGGCCGCCATCAACAAAGCATCAAACAACAAGTGTTGGCGAGGGTGTGGAGAAAAGGGGACTCTAGTACACTGCTGGTGGGAATGCAGACTGGTGCAGCCACTATGGAAAACAATACGGTGTTACCTCAAAAAATTAAAAATTGAATTACCATTTGACCCAGTGATCCCACTCCTAGGAATATACCCTAAGAAGCCTGAAACACCAATCAGAAAGAATATATGTACCTCCATGTTCATAGCAGCGCTATTTACAATAGCTAAGATCTGGAAACAGACCAAGTGTCCATCAGTAGACGAATGGAGTACTATACACAATGGAGTACTATGCAGCTGTAAGAAAGAAAGATCTCTTATCCTTTGAGACGACATGGGAGGACCTGGAAACTATTATCCTAAGCGAAACAAGCCAAGCTGAGAAAGACAAATATCATATGATTTCACTTATTTCTGGAATATAATGAACATAACAGTCTGAGGAACAGGGTAGTCCCAGAGATGTGGAAGTGGGGTACAGACTGACAATTGCCAGAGGAGAGGGTGGGGGAGGGGAGCGATGAACCACAGAACTTGTATGCATGTACTCATAACCAATGGACATGGACAACAAAACTGGTACGGGGCAGGGAGGGAGGGGGAGGAGGGTGTTAATGGGGGAAAAAGGAGAAACATCTGTAACAAAAATAAATTAACAAAAAAAAAAGAACATGTACCACAAAACAAATCCTCAAATACCAATTTGTTTCACCTTCTTATTTTATAAGCTATTCTCTTATCACTACCCAATAAAACTGGAAGTCGGTATAAATATAAAAAATAAATAAATAAAAAAAATAAAATAAAATTTCTTATTTGTTTGCCTGGCTGGTTTGGCTCAGTGGTTGGAGTATCGGCCCATGGGCCAAAGGGTTGCAGGTTTGATTCCTGGTCACAGGCACATACCTGGGTTGCAGATATGATTCCTGGCCCCCGTCTAGGTTGTGGAAGAGGCAACCAATCAATATGTCTTCTCTCTCTCCCAGTCCCTTCCACTCTATCTAAAGTAAATCAATGGAAAAATATCCTTGGGTGAGGATTAACAACAAAGAACTCTTCTTGTTTGATATTTTGCAATTAATCAAACTGGATTAAAAATGGAAAATTGATTGTACTAAAAAAAATAGCACTTGTCATGTAAATATTAAGATGAGAGTGACATCAAAATAGCATAAAATAAGGTTCCAGATCTCATTTCTTATAGAAATGTCAATTTAACAACCATTCACAGCTAAAAATACCTCATGAGAGCTCTGAAACTCAGATAACAGAGTATAGCATCCCAGTGGAACACAAAAACAATTTTTTTTAATTGATAAAGACAAGAAGAAGAGTTTCACTTTACCTGTATCACCCCTCCCCAAAGCCAGTACAACATAGTCCTTAAATAGGTCCTGTCAGCCACAGATTTTTCTGTGCAGGAGAGAACAAAGTGAATATTTTATTTACCCAGCCTTTGGGGGCACTACCTGAGAAGCTCACCCACAACACTGAGGAAATTGGCAAATTCCTTACATAGAGGTGATTATGAACAAAGAAAAGGGATAGAGTGCTCTCAACAGCCATTTGCAGATCTCAATAGCTGGCCTGAGGCCCTAGTTGCAGGTCTACCTGCAAATGCTAGCATGAGCCTGTTCACTCACAGGCCTAGCACCAGGCCTGGCTGCTTGTGAAACCAGCAACAAACCCACATGCTCACACATTCTGGCATCAGAACTAAAAGAAGAAGATCTCACATAACCTCCGTTAAAACCTCAGGGAACAAGAAAAATCAGAACAAACTAAGTTTAAAGTTAGCAGGAGGAATGAAATATAAAAGTTTACTTTCTGTAATCATTTCTTATAATGTTGTATAACCAGGAACAAGCACCTCAAGTTGTGTTTGCTTAGTTTTGTGGACAGCCGAAAACAGGGGATGCTTTTATTTCTTTTTAAATTTTTGTAGCTAGAGAAGTGATGCCTAGATAGCAAAGTACTTTCAGCAAAATTGTCTCGCTTAAACATCTCCCTTTATTACTCATCCTATGGGAGGATAAACGAAGACATGAAAAGATTATTGGGCTAGATAAATACATCTCTCATCTCAAATTATTTTGCTTGAAGGCAGAGAATATAAGAGTTTGCATCCTAAAAGGAGCTATTGATAGACCAAAAGATGCAGATGGTAGAAAAGAAAAGAGGAATTTTATTCCATTCCAAAAAGAGTGAGACTGACATTTTAATTTTTGCAAACATCATTACAAAGATTACTGAAAACATTAATCTCTGTTTTATATATACACCTTCAAAAGCATTATGAAAGTAGACAGTTTTCATCAAATGGTTCATCTTTGGGTTTAGGGTTTTTATTTAAGTTATATTCTGCAAAATACTTTCTTTGTGTGTGGGAAATTAACCATGCTTTAACATATGACACCCAAATTACTTGCTTTTGTAATTATCTTATTTCCTGTCTCAGAATTAATATCTTCAATTGAGAATATCTCTATATGAAGAGGCAGTAATACAGGGATCCAATGGCTGTCAGATTCTGGGCAAATCTCTTCAATTTTCAGAATCTCACTGACTTCATATGTAAAATGGAGATGATAATATCACTTAGTCACAACAGAGGCTCCAGATAATCTAACTTTTATTATTAAATATATGTTCAGCACCAAGCAATGGGATAAGGGCATTAATAAAACTTGTATATGTGAAGTCAATTTGAAGCTTTAAAGAACTAAACATATTCAAGGAATTAGTATGCCAAATTTTTGAGGAATAAGTTGAACATGAATAATTATTACTCATGTATTTCAGGAACAAATAATGTTAGAAGATTGAAGACTTGGAACATTATATATATATATATATATGATTAAAATGAGTCATTTGGAGAGTATATGAATCGTTAATCGATACATCAAATCTATTTCTAATAAGTTCAGATACCAGCTCTGCGATTTTCATCTGGTAAAAATATTTCCTCCCCTGTGTCTCTTTCTCCAGGCATTTAATATCCGGTTATAGCATACATGCAGCAAGTGCCTTAGGAAAAAAATCAGAAAGCAAAATGTTTTCCAAAAATAAAATGGTAACATCCCAGTGGGAACTTGGGAAGAAGGGAACTAAGCCTTAATTAATAGTTTTTGTCTAGTCTCCACAAATGACCCACACACTATAACTGCAGTGAGTTCTCACTGGACCCATGTCTGATTGTTAATACACTTTTCTACTGAAGAGATGGAGGTACACGAAGGGACTGGATAAGCTGAGAAGATGCAGAGAAATAGACCACTGTGCCCAGTGGAACAGCAGGAATAGATGTGGGCTAGTTTGCAAGTCCACCAGAAACCTCTCTTGGAATGCTACATTGGTAAGAGGTAGTGGACCCAGCAACATTTGAGTTCTTACTATTAAAGTGACTGTATGATACCCCCTCACTGATGTGGCCTACAAAGTTTGTGTTATATATTATTATGGATCTTGAAATAAAATTAAGGACCTGAAGCATAGATTTTTTGGGGGGCTCTGGTCTATATGTCCAGAACACAGCTTTGAGTCCAGTCTCTAGGTCTGTATAAACTGAAGGCTGTCAGTTTGATGTTACATCCGTGTTGCTTCACTGTAGCTGTGAGAACGGCAAGCACATGGAGAACCTCAGACTTTGACAAATAATGAAAGGAACTGAGGACTGCATGGATACAGGAAGTGACCACGCTCCTAGATTCTACAAGCTACAAGCTTGACTGTTTGTTTTACCTTCTCTCTCTTCTTTTCTTCCATCCCTTACCTCTGGCCATCTTCCTTCTGCCCACTGTCCAGCTCATCAGCACCTCCATTGGCAGAAGAGTCACAGAGAAGAGGGGAAAATGTAAGTCATAAAAATCAATTTTGCTACTTGTCAGCAGCTTGCATGCATTTTATGAGATAAAGGTGAAAATTATTGACAGAGGAAGATTTGGAATAGCTGTAGAGTTCATCCATCCAGTATAACTGAATTGAGAAATGGAGGTCAAAATCTTGTTTATTTGCAACTGGTGTTTCTCTTCTGTGAGCAGAGAATTTATTGATTTCTAAGACTTTTCTGCAAATGAAGAGAAGGGGAAGGGAGTGGAGGAAGAAAAAAATATTTTGACTGCTCTGAATTCTTACTAGATTATTCATTGACTTATTTCCCTTGGTCCTTTTCACGGAAGTGATAACAGACACTTTCAGTTTCCACAATTTGCTTGCATATTGTTTGTAGCATCACACATTAATCTCTGGTTCTTTGAGTTTATTTTCTCTGAGCTATAAGACTATTTTCTTTGTAATGACTTGAAGGTCAGCTCTACATTCTTCTCCTTGATACTCAATTCCCCACAGTTACAGAGCAAGTGACAGAGGCGCAACTAGGTATTTGTACTACTGTGTCTGAAGGGCTTAGTGGCAATTTTGCAGAGACTTATTTCTGGAGAAGAGAAAAAGAGCTAATGAGTAGACATTACAGGGGTAGGATATGGGCCTGATTCAAAGAGTAATCTTATAATATTTAGAGCTGTTCAGCAACGCAGTGGGTGGATTGATGTTGATGGTATCAAAGCAAAGGATGCTATAGAGAGGAATAAAGAGCATAGAAAAGATCAAGCCAGAAGAAATCACATCTCTTCTAGCCTTGAGATTCTGTTAGTATAAATTTATGACCTTGTACAATTAGCCTATCACTGTATTTTATTTTTCTCAAATAACTCAAGTTTGATGCACTCATATTCAAGTTAAGCTATTCTTCCAAACTGTCATGCTCTCTCTTATCCTATTGCCATCCCTTGAGGATCAGTTAAAGCTTTACTGCTTTAGTCTTTTCTCTACTCAGTGATCTCTCTTTTCTCTGATTATTATAATATTCACTGAGTGCATCTTTTCAGCACTTAATTACACACCAATACTTGTATTGTTATCTATATGTTACATATTTTATCTCCTTCACAAGAATTGACATCTCCTGAAAGGCATGAACATTACAGAGCTGAATAAATACTAGATTTTATTTTTATTTTTAAATGTTTTTATTGATTTTTTTTAGAGAGAGAGGAAGGGAGAGGGAGAGAGGAATAGAAACATTGATGAGAGAGAAGCATCAACATTGATCAGCTGCCTCCTGCATGCCCCCTTCTGGGGATGGAACACACAACCCAGGCATGTGCCCTGACCAGGAATCAAACCAGTGATCCCTTGATGCATAGGTCGCTGCTCAACCACTGAGCTACACCAGCTAGGCAATACTACGTTTTATTTAATAATTAAAACTAATTTCCATTATGTTGAATGGAAATAACTTGAGTGAAGTTTCTCTTTTGTCGTTGATGAGACCTCTAAAAGGTGCCCCCACATCAATCACAGACAATCTTTATGAGGTGATTGTTTCCTTTAAGATTTTTGTGTGTGGCCCTGGCCAGGTGGCTAAGTTGGTTGGAACATTGTGCCAGGGTTGTGGGTTTGGTCCCCAGAAGGGCACATGCAGGAATCATAGGTGGATGGAGCAGCAGGTCACTGTTACTCTCCTTCTGTCTCTCTCTCTCTCTCTCTCCCCCCTTCCTCTCTCTGAAATCAATAAATTAAAAAAAATTAAAATTTTATTTTGTGGATATGTTTATAGAGCTAGGCTTTAGACATGCTTAACTGTTTCTTTAGTATCATGAGCCTGATCTTTAGTTTCTTTGCTCCCGATCTTTTGTAAATGTCACTTTATGGCAAAATAGAATAATAACACAAGCAGCCTCATAAAAGATGACATATGAGAGTGCAGGTCTATGAAAGTTTAAAAGTCAAAATAGAGGAATACATTTTTTAAAACTTTAATAATGGAATAATATTATTTGAGTATCAAATATGTTCGTTTTATTGTAGTTATTAAAAATGAAGTATAATTTAACCTTTTTTTTATAAAGTTCTGTTCACCTTTCTAAGATGGGTTTTGCAAAAAATTAATTGAAGGACAATTGTGGCTATTAATAAAGATATATAGAGAAACTGACAATCATTCTTAGGGTAGCTGTAAGTATGTAAAATCTGATGAAAGATCACCAAAATCCTTGGCCACAAAATTGTATTTGAACTGTAGCAAGCCATCATGAATTCATTTAGCAAATATACATCAAACAATTTATTATATACCAAGAGTTAATCTTTCTTTCCTTCCTTTTGATTACTTTAAAACGAACATGATAATGCCTGCTTTACTTAGCTCAGTATTGCGTGTGGAATAAAAAAACAAAACAAACCATAGACTTGGAAAGGCTTTTCCAGGCTGCCAGATCCCTTCTGTCTAGAGCACAACAGGTGCAGAATTAGCACTTCCTCTGGAACATGTTCAACCAACCATTTGGCAGAGACTAAGCTCCCCCCCTTTCTTCCCCAGGCTAGGACTTAGACCTGATGTTTAGGCTGAATGGTGGTATTTATTTTAATTTTTTTCCCCATATATACATATATATCATAATGAGCAAAAATGAAAAAAAGAGAGAGATAACTCATGGACATGGACAACAGTGTAGGGATGGAGGGGGTGGGTGGAGGTGGAAGAGGGCAGAGATAATGGTGATGGAAAAAATAAAGTAAAATAAAAATTTAAAAAATTAAGGCTAAGGCCCCCTAAATTCTATTGTTTTAATTGCAGTATTTATTAGTGTTATGAGTTTACATCTTTTTTTGTCTGTATTTTAGTAAGAAGTTGAAATATACTTAGTAGAGACTATTGACCAGACACCATTTTGTGTTGGAAATTATTTTATGTTTGTTTGTGTGTTGCATATATTATATTGTAATACGTGCCCTATAAAAGCTTTTTGTTTTAAAATATTTTTTCTTTATTGATTTTAGAGAGAGAGGAAGGGAGAGGGAGAGAGAGATAGAATCATCGATGAGAGAGAACATCGATTGGCTGCCTCCTGCATGCCCCCCACTGGGGATTTGGCCCACAGCCTGGGCATGTGCCCTGACTGGGAATTGAACCAGCAACCTCTGCATGGGTTGACACTCAACCACTGAACACCGGCTGGGCTGTTTTTTTTTAATTTTTTTATCATTGTAAAAGCATTTAACATGAGATATACCATCTTAACAATTTTTAAGTGTACAATACATTATTGTTGACCATAGGTACAATGTTGTACAGAAGATCTCTTTTACTTGAAATTCTTGATAAATTGGTCATGCTATTGTTTCTAATCTAAAGAAGAAAAAAATGTCTCTTTTGATCATTTTCCATCCAATCATACATGTTACTTGCACCATTAAGAAAGAAAAGATACAAATACCTAATTATAATAAATGGAGAATAGTAAATAATTTTGACTGGGTGATCAAAACAGCATAATAAGAAATGCCATGGAGTAGATGACATTTGAGTTGAGTCTTAAAGAATAGCTTTAATAAATATTAATATATAATAAGGTGAGAATCATTCTAGACTGAGGAACTCACATAAGCAAAGATATTACATGATATACCAATTACAATTAGATGTTATGTATTTTAAATAGAGAATAATTTGAAGCATATGCATGTAAGTCACATTGGCTACCTTTTTCTTCTAAAAAAAAAAATACACACAAAACCACTAAGTTCATTTCAGCCTCAGGGCCTTTGCACTTGCTGAGCCCTCTCTATCTTGGATACTTGTCTTGAGCTCTTCTAGTAGATTACTGCTAATACTTTGGCAAAACTTTTATCTCCTCAAAAGTGACCTTCCTTGACTGTAATAATTACATCTGCCTACGTTACCCTCCATCGTCTTATGTGCTTATTTCACAAGATTTTTTTTATTCTGTAAATATATTTTCAATACATACACTGCTGCAGGTCTTTATTCTCTAGCAAATGAGGTGCCAATGGTGTCTTTACAAGACGAGCAATGACATGGTCTGTCTTGATCTTAGGAATTTATTTCTAAATCAAAGATAGGAGGTTATTGCATGGTGTGCACGATAGCTCAGTGCATGAGGGAAGAGGAGAGTGTAGGCCAGTTCACTAGAAATTGGTCACAATACACAGCCTTAGTACACAGCAGCCCTTAAAGTGCAGCTTATTCTGATGTGTTTATGCACAAATGTGAATTTTACATCTAGACATGTTACATCTGCACAAATGTTGAGAATTATTTGAAATATGTGATTCTTTGTAATTATCTTTCTATATTCTTTATTCACTGTTGTATCTGCAAAAGATACATAAGAATTAATCAATCAACTATTAGTTATATGGCATCATTAGTCACATTGTTTTATAGGTAGGCAAAAGTCAACAAAACTGAACATATTATTTAGCCTATCACACTGACTTGGGCTCTCACATCCTACTCTGACCACCACCCCATAGAATATGCAAAGCAAGTATGGGGGCCAGAAGTACTGCACAACCCTCTTTGTCCCCTACCCTCCCTTTCTTAAGTTAATGTACCTTATTTTTTAAAACAGTTTTAGATTTACAGAAAAGTTAAGCAGAAACTACAGAGACTTCCCATATACCCTGTCTCTCCCACCCCCAATCCCCTCAATCCTAGTTTCCTCTATTATAAATATCCTGAACTGGTGTTATATATTTGTTATAACTAATGAACAAATGTTTAAAAATTATAATTAACTAAATTCTATACTTTACATTAGGGATCACCATGCTGTATAGTTATATGGGTTTTAACAAATGTGTTGTGTCGTGTAGTATACATAATAGTTTCACTGCCCTAAAATCCTCTGTGCTGCCCTATTTATCCTTCTTGGCCCCAAACCCCTGGCATCAATGATCTTTTTTACTGTCTCTATAGCTTTGTCTTTCCAGGACTATTTTGGATTACGCAGTGTACAGACTTTTCAGGCAGACTTCTTTCACTTAGCAATATGCATTTCGAGTCCTCCATGTCTTTCCATGTCTTAAGAGCTTATTTCTTTTTATAACATTGTGTGGATGTACCTCAGTTTGTTTATCCTTTTACCTATTGAAGGACATCTTGGTTGTTTCCAAGTTTTGGCAATTATAAATAAATCTATTATAAACATTCATATGCAGGTTTTTATGTAAACTTATGTTTTCAATTCAATTGCCTAAAGACCTAGAAGCATGATTGCTGTATCTAAGGTAAGACTGTTTACCTTCATAGAAGCTGCCAAACTGTTTTCCAAAGTGTCTGTACCACGAGCAATGAGTGAAAGTGTCTTCTGCTCTTCATCGTCACCAACTTTTGGTGTTGTCAGTGTTTTTGGATTCTGGTTCTTCCAATAGGTGTGTAGTGGCATTTTGTTATTACTTTAATTGGAAATTCCCTAATGACATATGATGTTGAGTGCCTTTTCACATACTTATTTCCTATCTGTATAACTTCTTCAATGAGAGATTTGTTCAGATGTCTTGTCTATTATTAAATTGAATTGTTTGTTTTCTTATTATTTAGTTTCAAGTGTTCTTTGTATATTTTTGATACAACTCCTTTATCAGATATGTTTTGCTAATATTTTCTCACAGTCTATTTCTTTCTTCAGTCCCTTAAACTGTGCCTTTAATAGAACAGGAATTTAATTTTAATGAAATCCATTTTTTTTCTTTTATGGTTTAAGCTTTTGCTCTAAAAAGCTCATTGTCCAACAGAAGATAACCTAGATTTTCTTCTATGCTATTTTTGAGAAGGTTTTTAGCTTTGCCTTTTGGGCTACAATTCATTTTGAGTTAATTTTTTAATTTAGAACAACATTTTTTTTACATGTTGATGTCCAATTTTTTCAGCACCATTTGTTGAAAAGACTATCCTTTCTCCATCAAATTACCTTTGCTCTTTTGTTAAAAATGAGTTGATTAAGTTTGTGTGGGCCTCCTTCAGGGCTCTCTATTCTGTTTTCTCTTTCACCAATACTATACTGCCTTGACCACTGGCCCTTTATAGTAAGTCTTGAAGTCAAATGGTGTCAGTCCTCTGACTTTGTTCCTCCTTAGTATTGTGTTTGTTTCTGGAAATTGTTTAGTATTGTGTGTGCTCTTTCATATAAATGTTAAAATCAGTTTGCCTTTATCCACCAAATACCTTGATTGGATTTTGACTGAGATTGCATTGAATCTATAGATCAATTGAGAAAGAATTATATCTTAAAAATATTGAATCTTCCTATCCATGAATATGAACTCTCTCTTCATTTATTTAGATCTTTGATTTCTTTCATCAGTGTTTTATAGTTTTGCCCATATAGATTTTATACATATTTTATTAGCTTTACACCAAAGTACTTCTTTTTGTGTGTATGTGTGCTAATATAAATGGCTTTGTGTTTTTAATTCCAATTCCAATTGTTAATTGCTGGTTTATAGGGATGAAATTGCATTTTGTATATTAACCTTATGTCCCTTAAAGTTGCTATAATTATTATTAGGTTTTTGGGTTTTTTGGTAGATTCTTTCAGATATCCTATATAGACAACCTTTTCACCTAAAAATACAATTTTATCTCTTGATTTTCAATTGGAATACCTTTTATTTTCTTGTCTCATCTGGCTGCATTAGTTAGGACTTCTAATGTGAGGTCGAATAGCCTGGTGAGAGCCATCCTTCCTTGTGTCCCATCTTCAGATTCAGTTTCACACCATTAAGTGTGTTAGCTATTCTTTTGTAGATATTCTTTATCAAATTGATAAAGTTCTCTTCTATTCCTACTTTGCTGAGAGTTTCATCTTGAGTGGGTATTGGATTTTGTCAGATACTTTTTCTACATTTATTAACATAATTAAATAATTGTTTTACGTTCTCCTGTTAATGTGGTAGTTTGTATTTATTGATTTTCAGTTGTTGAATCAGCCTTGCATACCTGGACAAATCCTACTTGACCATAATATATAATTTTTTTAAATTGAGGTATAATTGATATATAACAAATAATTCTTTTTACAAATTGTTGCATTCAATTGTTAATATTTTGTTGAGGATTGTTACATCTATGTTAATGGGATATATTGGTTTATAATTTTTCTTTCTTACACTGGTTTTGTCTAGTTTTGGTGTTCTGGCCTCATCGAATACGTTAGGAAGTATCCTCTCTGCTTCAGTTTTCTAGAAGGGATTGTGAAGAATTGATATCATTGCTTATATAAATGTTTGTTAAAATTCACATTGAAAGTGTCTAGTGTTGGTGTTTTCTCTTTTGGCAGATTATTAATTATTGATTTACTATCTTTAATAGATACTGGCTTGTACAGATCATTTATTTCTCCTGATGTCAGTATTGCAGATTGGGTCTTTTAAGGAATATGTCTATTTCACCTAAGTTATCAAATTTGTGGGTCTTGCATTATTCTTAATATTCCTTTATTATTCTTTCAGTGTCTATGGGATCAGTAGTGATGGTCCCTCTTTCATTTCTGATGGTAGTAATTTGTGTCTTTTCTTTTCTTTTCTTTTTCTTGGCTAGCCTGGAGAGAGTTTATGAATTCTATTGATCTTTTCAAAGAATCAGCTTTTGGTTTGATTGTTTTTCTCTATGGCTTTTCTGTTTACAAATTTCATTGATTTTTGCTCTGATTTTTATTGTTTCTTTTCTTCTGTTTACTTTGGATTTAATTTTCTCTTATTTTTCTAGTTTCCAAAGGTGGTAGATAGATTATTGGATTAGATCTTTATTTCTGACATGTGCGTTCAGTGCTATACATTTCTCTTTAAGCATCGTTTTTGGTTTTTGCTTCATCCCACAAATGTTGATGTTACATTTTCATTTAGTTCAAAGTATTTTTACATTTATTTTAAGACTTCTTCGTTGACAAGTGTTATTTAGAAATGTGTTGTCTAATCTCCAAATATTTTAGGATTTCCTGTCTTTTTTTTTTTTTTTTTGGTTACTGACTTCTAGTTTAATTCCACTGTGGCCTGATAATATATTGCATGACTTCTGTTCTTTTCAAAATGTAAGGTGTGTTTTGTGACACAGAATATGGTTTCTCTTGGTGAATGTGCCATGTGAGAAGAATGTGTATTCTGCTGTTGTTTCATGAAGCATTCTGTAAAGGCCGATGAGACTCGATTGATGATGCTGTTCAGTTCAATGTGTTTTTACTTATTTCATGCTTGCTGGATCTGTCAATTACTGATAAAGAGCTATCGAACTCTTCATCTATAATAGAGGATGTGTCTTTTTTTCCTTGTAGTTTTATCAATTTTGTTTCATGTATTTCTAAACTGTTGTTAGGCACATACGTATTAAGCACTGTTATGTCATTTTGGAGACAACTATTTATATATTTGATTTGGTTGAGAATTGAGACTGGTGTAATATGTATGCATATGTGCTCTGGCTTTGGAAATTCACATCTGTTCTATTTCTGTGTACTGATTCAAACTAGTTTTAACATCCTGTTACATATACAATGATAATAATACTACTTTATCTGATGTTCATCATTTTGTCTCTGTTAAGGATATTGCTGAAGAGGTATATTATACTGAACACAGTGAGAACTCTGGGAACATCTTTTTCTAGTGTTATTAGAATAATTCTACTTTTTGTAGCACTTGGTTTGATTTTTATCTTGATACTACAAATTGTGTATCTGATTATGTATTCTTTTTTGTGTAATATTCAGAGCCGAACTTCTGTCTTGATGACAGCACATGTACGAGACTCTATGTTGTGGAAGTTCGTATAACAAATCCCTGGACCATTTTCATTTAATTATTTCCTTATCTTGGTTTTTCTGTTTGATTTCTGAAAGCCAATAAATATAGTATAATGTTAAGAGCTCAACCTCTGGACTTAAGACAATTATAGGTTTATATCCTGGCTTCACCATCGCTATGACCGTTTTATTTTCCTTCTAAGCCTTATTTTCCTCATCTGGAAAATTATGATTAAAAAAATAGTATGTGCTCAAGATTACCGTTGACCCTTGGACCATGTGGGTTTAAGGGCACTGACCCCTACATAGTTGAAAATAACATATAGCTTTTGACTCTGAAAAACCTTAGCTATGAATAGTCTTCTGTTGACCAGAAACCTAACAAATAACGTAAAACAGTCGATTAACACATATTTTGTACGTTATATGTATTATATGCTATAGCCTTATAATAAAGTAAACCAGAGAAAAGAAAATATTTTTAAAAATCATGATAAAGACAAAATACATTTACAATATTTATTGAAAAATGTCTGTGTATAAATAAACCCATGCAATTCAAACTCGTGTTGTTTAAGGTCTATTGTACTATGAGAGTCATGCATGCAATGAATGTAGCATAGTGATGATCACATAGTGAGTGTCCAAGAAATAGAAGCTACAATGATTATTGCATATGTTTCTTTTACCTTTCTAGTCTTTATACAATTGCAGGCTGTCTCAAATTCTTTCTGGCAGTAAGTGCAAAGTGAATACGGTAAATTAAAACTATTTACATTTACACACCACTTATATTGTGCAAATCACTTTAATATCTTATTTCTTCTCATTGACAAAAGAAGACATTACCCTTTTTCTGTAGGAATAGAATCTCAGAGAGTTTAGTGGTTTGTCCAAGATCGTACAGTTCGTGAGCGAGACACGCCCCATCTCATCAAATCTCGTGAGCCTTTCCCTACAACATCTTTGCTGTGACTCACATTGCTAAAATTCTTTACTTTAGTCTTCAGTAACTACATGAATCACAGTTTTATTTTGTTTTGTTTTTTTAATTCCAATTTTCAGTGACATGAGCATCATTATCTGCCAATCATTTTCCTACTAAGTACTACATAGCATCAGCGTCTCAAAGTGGGTTGAGAAAATCCTATTGAACTGTAACTTTTTAAATTATTTAAATGTTTCAATTACCATTGACATATAATATTATATATGTTTCAGGTATATAAAACAGTGATTAGGCATTAATATAACTTACAAATAGTATTCTTGCTCTGTTGTTTTTTTGTTTGTTTGTTTGTTTTTAGTTATTACAAAAACAAATTACCCTCTTTTTTTCTTTCTCCAACACCCTGCTTACCAACTTACCTTCGTCCTCTTTTCTTCCAGCTACATACCAACTTTATCTACCCCTTCCTTTATTCTGTATATTTAATATTGCATCACCCACCCTATCAAATTTTGCTTCACTGAGACCCAGCCCTCTCCATTCATTCTGGATTTCTCTAGTAAGCTTCTCTGTGGTGTACCTGCCCTCCCTTTTACCTGCCATCCCACACTACCCTGCACGTCATAACCAAATGCAGAATTGGGTGCATTTCTTTTCTTTTTGAACATTACCTTTATCATGTAGCCTTTATTCTCTGTTAGCCTTTTTTTTTCTTCTAACTTTCTCTGTCTGCTTTACGAGGACCTCCATATGTATAGCTCTTCACCATCAATGACACTGAACTTAATGTGAGCCGTGGGACAGTTAGGACTAAGAAGCACACATTGGCCCCAGCTGGGTGGCTCAGTTGGTTGGAGCACTGTACTGTACACCAAAAAGGTTGTGGGGTCGACTCCCGATCAGAGCACATACCTAGATTGGGTTCGATCCCCTGTTGGAGACCATGCAGGAGGCAACCGATGAATGTTTCTCTCTCTCTTTCTCTCCCCCTCCTCTCTCTCTCTAAAATCAATAAACATATCCTCGGGTGAGGATTGAAAAAACAAGCACAGCCCTGGATGGTTAGAGCATCAGCCCAAGGACCAAAGGGTCTTGGGTTTGATCCCCAGTCAAAGGCATGTGCCTGGGTTGCGGGTTTGATTCCTGGCCCAGTGGGGGTCTTGCGGGAGTCAACCAATCAATGTGTCTCTCTCACAGCGATATTTCTCTCCCTCTCTCCCCCTCTCTCTTCCACTCTATCTAGAAAGAAATGGAAAAATATCCTCGGGTGGTAATTTTTAAAAAAGCACAAGTTGGTAGTTACTGAAAGGGTTAATAATGTTTTAACAAAACTAAACTCCATTCTGACCCTCAGTTACTGCACGTACGCACCCTGGCAGTTTCTTTTCTGTAAACATAAGGGCCTTGAGACACCCAAAGAAAACTGTACAGATAAGGGGTTGAGGATGGCCTTGAGAAACTCAGAGGAACCATGAGAAAAAAGAGATTAATAGTTACCCTGCTCCTCTCCCCCCCTTCTCTGTATCAGCCCCCTTAATGGTGCCAAAAGCGGCACCAAGAGAATGTAGTTTTTTTTCTGTAGTTTGTGCCTATATAAGCAAAGAACAAAGGAAGCTCGGGGCTGAGGATTTGGGGAAGCTGTACCCCCCCAGCCCGCCGGTGTAACAGCCCACCGGTGTAATAAAATGCTCCTTTCTCTACACTGGCCTTACGTTGAGGATGTGATCTCCCACCAGCTCAGACCTTTTATTTGGTGCCGAAACCCGGGAGGTCTGTGAGGATCCCACATTGGGGGCAACCGCGGGCCCCTGGGGTCCTCCGGGCCTCCTGTCGGACCGGGATCGATCGCATCCTCAGCCGGATACCGGACCTCCAACCTTTCCTGCCGATCCAGCATCAACACCGGGCACTAATTTATGGGTGAGTGTTCATTTGCCTACCGGTCTGATTCTCCGGGCTGTCTCGTAATCCTCCGTCCGGGACAAGAGAGCCAGGCTCTCAGTCACTACTGTGTGATCGTCCCTCCGAAAATCCAGCGCTGGTCGGGACATGCTCCTCGGGAACCAGGTTCCCTCAGCTCACCATATATCTGGGGACGCCTGGTGTAGGTGAGTTGCACGTCTCTCTACTCTAGGGGAGAAGCGGGGACGCCTTCTTCTTCCTCTAGTGTATCCGTCCGTCGGACCGCTAGGCCGCAACATCTCACACCGCAACATGAGACAACACCCCTAGGATGTCCCCTAAAAAGTCTACAGACCCTAGGGCGGGCTCAGGACCTACGTCCCAAGCGACTCATTTTTACTGCAACACTGCGTGACCTCAGTACAATGGGTCACAATAACCTAAAATGACACTTTCGACATTCTACCAACATAGACAATTTCTGTCAAAGGCAAGGAAATGGTCTGAGGTTCCTTACATCCAGGCCCCTTTGCACTCACAACACAACACTCTGTATGCGACTCTTACTCTCCCTCCCAAATCTTCCTGCTGCACTCTAATCCTCCCAAACCTCTCTCTGAAGACAGCGCGCTAACTTCTCCTGTTTCCTCCTTTGACCCAGCGATCTCGCTCCACCACCTCCTCCCTCAGCCCCTCCGGCAGGGTCTCCTCCTCCGGCCCCTTCTGTGGGCCCCCGCCCTACCCTGAGCCTCCTACTCCGGTTTCGACTCCTCTACCTCTGCAAATGTCTCCCTCACACAGGATCGGGATCCATCTGTGGTCCCTATCCGTCCCCTACCTCAGCCCCCGGTTTAGAATGCCTCCGGAGGGAAGCAGCGGGAACTAGAGGGACTGTCATTTTAAACCTGAGATTTAACTCTCAGTCAACCCTGGACAAAAACTTGAAAATGGCCCTCAAACCCCTCAACAGAAACTTCTAAATCTAACCTTTAAGTTCAATAATCGCGATGAAGAGGCTAAACAGCAAAGAATAGCAGAATTCCAAATGCTTGCCTCTGCCATCAGAGCCCCCACCAATAAAAGGGGTCAGCAAACCCCCTTCAGGGGACAGAAGAAGGACACTCACCAGGATCAGCAAAGTGAACCCCCAGGTCCCTGCTTTAAATGCACTCAGATTGGCCACTGGGTGAGACAATGCCCCAACCCCCGACCACCGCCTAAGCCATGTCCTCAATGTGGAGGGCCCCACTGGAAGTCGGACTGCGGACAGACTGCGCAGAGTCGGTCCTCACCCCTTCCTCTGGCTGGCGGATTGGGCAATCCAGGCCTTGATCTGATTGGCCTCGCGGCTGAAGACTGAAGGTGCCCAGGAACGGACGCCCTGACCGTCATCTCGAACCCCGAACCTCGGGTAACTCTGGTGGTAGCAGGTAGGCCAATTTCATTTTTAATTAATACCGGGACAACCTACTCTGCCCTCCCCGAGTTCAGGGGACCTCTTCAACACTCTGGGGTTTCAGTTGTGGACATTGACGGCCAAATATTGCAACCCAGGGCAACCCAGACACTCACTTGTTCTTTAGGCCCTTATATCTTTCTCCACTCTTTTTTATTGTTACCAGCCTGCCCCACTCCCTTGTTAGGGTGGGACATTCTATCTAAACTCCATGCTACTTTAACCTTACTCTTTCTCTCCCCACCAACCACTCTCATTCTTTACTTTGTCTCCTCCAAGAATCTGCTTCCTCTCCTAACAGAAGCCTTTGGCGCCCCTCCTCCCCTTGTGGGCCACCGCTGAAACACCACTACTCTTACCGGTTTTTTCAATGACCCAATGGGGCGGGGGAAGGGGGGCGAGCCTTGAGGGGCTCTAGCTTCTGGCACCCAGCGCTCAGCTGCCCCAGCTGGGCGTGGCCTGCTCCGGGAAAATGCTAGATAGTAAATTTGACTGGGGCGGTACACCTGTCAATCAATAACAGGTATCCTAAGGCATCTCAGGGAGGACAGAAACCTCCTGTGGAGAGGGAAAACTGGGGAACGTGCAGACTGCAAATAGATGGAGCAAGCTCTCAGGTTCATGTCAGGGGAGGGACTAGGAAAGTCGTAGAGGGTCTGTGTAAGTTGAAGAAGGATTGTGTAAGTCGTAGAGGGTCTGTGTAAGTTGAAGAAAGTTTGTGGAGAAGGGAAAAAATAAAAAGAAAAGGATTATGCAGAGGAAGTAAAAAGATAAGAAAGAATAAAAGAAAGGGACACTGAGAGGGAGAGCTTGTCCCTGGTAATGGAATAACAGTCTAGGATGTAATAAAGAAAGTAACAGGTTTAGGCTACTCCTGACCCTTAGATCAGACAACAGCCTCGCGTTTATAGCAAAGATATCACAGGATATCTCTAAGGAGTTAGATATAAATTAAAAGCTTAATTGTGCCTACCGCCCACAGAGTTCTGGGCAGATGGAGCACATGAGCGGGACCTTGAGGGAAACCTTAACCAGGTTTGCTTTGGAAACTAGTGAGGGCTGGACCATTCTGCTCCCCCTCGCCCTCTTACAGTTCTTGCAGGCCCTGCAGTCCACCTAGAAAGCTGTCCATAAACACATCTGCAACGCCCTGCCTGTGCCCACCTCGGACCCTGTGCACTCTTTCCAGCCCGGGAACTGGATGTGGGTAAAGAAGTTCACCACCCAGGACATTGTCATCCTGCCTGCACCAACAACGGCTGTCAAGGTCAACGGCATCCCGATCTGGCAGCACCGTTCCCAGCTGAGAGGAAAAAGCAAAATGGACAGTTCAGGCCTCTCCAGATAAGACTCTTGTGTTTATCGGGACTTTGTTCTTTCTAGTTTTGACTGTTCAAGAGAATCCTTATAGACCTGGGCCCCAATGGAACTGAGAACTTAGAAATGAAATATTGGGAAAAATCTTAAGAAATGTTACTACAAAGAGAATAGAAAAATCTGTCTTCAACCTTGATCTATGTGACCCCTTAAGGGGGACCGTCAGGGTCACAAAGGTCCCTGATGTCTGGGTCACATATGGAGGGATTAGCCCCCAACTAGAAGACACCCCAGCATGGAGCTGTAGAACATCTGCTGCAGAATGGGGATTGCAAGGGATAGGCTTTTTAGGAGTCCACGACACCCCCATACCTGCAGGAAGTAGACAAAGAGAAACTTCGCCCCTTTTCCCTTTTTTTTTTTTTATCATTATAAGGTGGGAATGAAAGGGTTAATAATGTTTTAACAAAACTAAACTCCATTCTGACCCTCAGTTACTGCACGTACGCACCCTGGCAGTTTCTTTTCTGTAAACATAAGGGCCTTGAGACACCCAAAGAAAACTGTACAGATAAGGGGTTGAGGATGGCCTTGAGAAACTCAGAGGAACCATGAGAAAAAAGAGATTAATAGTTACCCTGCTCCTCTCCCCCCCTTCTCTGTATCAGCCCCCTTAATGGTGCCAAAAGCGGCACCAAGAGAATGTAGTTTTTTTTTCTGTAGTTTGTGCCTATACAAGCAAAGAACAAAGGAAGCTCGGGGCTGAGGATTTGGGGAAGCTGTACCCCCCCAGCCCGCCGGTGTAACAGCCCACCGGTGTAATAAAATGCTCCTTTCTCTACACTGGCCTTACGTTGAGGATGTGATCTCCCGCCGGCTCAGACCTTTTAGTTACAAAATATTTACAGGAATGTAAGTAAAGCATAAGAAATGTGGTCAATAATACTGCAATAACAATGTATGGTGCCCACTAGGTACTGGAAATATTGAGGGGAACACTATGTAAAGTATATGATTATCTAATCACTAAGCTGTACATGTGGAACCAACACAAAATAAAATGGAAAGAAAAAATAAAATAAAATAATTTTAAAAATAAAATAAAACATTGACAGCAAGAAATTAAAACAACAAAAAGCCACACCATTCACCCTTTTGTGTTCTGGGTCACAGCAAAGAACTACCCTATTCCTCCATATTTTGAGGTAAGACTCACCTCTACCCGTCCTCAGTGACTGTCTTGTTTTATCAAACTCCATGTTTTTTCCCTTTTCTCTGCGATTTTTCTCATTAATGAATGCTCTCCTTGGTATAATAGTTGAAATGAAATCTCTCCTTAATTATTGATTACATTTTGTCTTTCATCC
The DNA here is from genome assembly GCA_030848825.1 of Tadarida brasiliensis. Classification (NCBI taxonomy): domain Eukaryota; kingdom Metazoa; phylum Chordata; class Mammalia; order Chiroptera; family Molossidae; genus Tadarida; species Tadarida brasiliensis. The sequence goes on from CM061266.1 coordinate 96,649,657, forward strand.
CATCTATTAAATCTGTTTCATACTTCTATTCAACGGGAAGCTTTGTATTTAGACAAGAAAGCCTTTTCTCTAACTACACTGTCATTATTTTTCTTCCCTTCTTTTGACCTTTATGCATGTGGTCCTTGACTCTGTTCAAGTTGTAGCCCTTCTGTTGCATGCCTATGAACGTTTTTCTCATTCTGCATCATCCCTACATTCCAGTTTAAACTTCACTT